>CM052265.1:2906600-3478718 GCA_028455795.1 Lasioglossum marginatum
GAGAGAGAGAGAGAGAGAGAGAGAGAGAGAGAGAGAGAGGGAGAGTGTGTGGATGAAACGGGATAAGAGCGTAACGCAGGAGTGCAGCTCTTTTTTTCGCAGCTGTGCCAACCACCCTTTACTTTACCTTATTCGTCCTCTTGGCTGGCTCTGCACTCCGTTCAGCACCCTCTGACGAGTCGATCTCGTACCGTCTATGTCAGTATCGACTGGGATACCTCGTGGAGAGAAACAGTAACGAGGAAGGATAGAGGGTAGGCGAGATGCTGAGCACACACATACATTTACGCAAGTGGAATAGAAAGCATGGTGTGCTGCGAGAGAGGGAGGGAAAGAGAAAGAGAGAGGGATAGAGCGCGCGCGGAACAGGGAGAGACAGATAGGGCGGCTCGTCGATTCTCGGCGAGCGTCGTGTGCAGTGCCGTGTTTCAGGTGCGCCAACATAGGCTGAAGAAAATTGGAAAAAAGAAATTCCGGCTCGCTCTTAACTTTGGACGTAGAATATCTCGTTCGCAAGCTTCAATGATTCCCAAAGATTTTGGTCCAGATAGCTGGTCGCTTTCATGCAAGTATGAGTCTGTTTCGGCATCGTTAGGGGTATGTTTTGGTAAAATGGGTTAGTACAGAGTCTAGAATCGCGGAATTTTGAAAATGATAGCAATCGTTGATTGTTGGCGCAGGGATCGAGGATGAGATCAAGGGGATGATTCGTAGAAGAGATAGGTCGAGGGGATACGATCCTGCCGGCGCATCGCCGCCTCGAGGTTTGCACATGGTCTCGCGTTCTCTTGGCAGCGATTCGTGCAAGCTCGAGGGACGTCGGTGGTGCTCGTCGCCGGTCCTGTCGGTGCTGCCACATGGCCGTGCGTCGTGTTTTGCGGGCATCGCGAGCTTTCAGGGGCGGCACCTGAATGGTGGGGGTACCATCGGTGAACGCGATCGGGAGCATGAGGGTGCGGGCGAGGGCGAGCAGCCCGAGTGCCAAAGGAAGAGAGAGAGAGAAAGGGGGAGAGGAGTGAGGAAGAGATAAGCAAGAGAGAGAGAGAGAGAGAGAGAGAAAGAGAGTGGCGTGGTGGTTACGCGCAGGGGTGGAGGTGGTGGTGGCGCGGTGGCTCGGCTACGTTCGGTCGACTTCGCAAGTCATCGCCAGCGTCTCGCGTCGAGGCTTCCACATGGGTTGGTATTGGCTCCCGGGGCGCAGGGTGGCTTGTGCGGTGGGGCTCTAACCGGAGAGAGTCTCCGAGCGTAGAAACTATAGCGAGGGAGGCGGTGAAGGTGCGACGGAGAAAAGGCATCGAGCACGGTCATAGGCAGACAGGGAAGAACGCGGAGGGTGAACGAGCGCGAGCGAGCAAGAGAGGGAGTGATACGGCTCGCCACAACACCCCTCTCCCTCCTGCACCCCCCCTTGGAACAGAGCGTCAGTGCTAAGGTGGGTTGCTCGGTCGGAACATTGCCAGAGAGAGAGAGACACGTCCTGGGAGTGCCTGCCTGCACCGACACGACTCCCTGGTGCAGATCCCGCAGCGGTGCAAGGATCGGGAGAACGCGCGCATCGCGTCGACGAGTGAGCGAATGACCGAGTGACTGGACTGATCGACACGCGCTTAACATCGTTGCGACACGCTCTCCTCGCCCCCGTGATCAGGCACACGCGAGCAACCCCGTTCCTTCGTTCGTCGGAACGGGAACGAAGAATCGGGAACGGGAACACGGTCCGGGTTGGCGAGCGTATCCGCGGGTCTGAACGGGAACGGGAACGAGAACGAGAACGAGAACGGGAACGGAAGAAACGGATGCGCGCAGAGAGCATTCGACTGGTTCTTCCAGATGTAACCTAGTGTGCGTGACGACCTGTGCGTGGTGGTCGCGCGGAAAACTGCGGCAGCAACGGTGTGGTCCGGGTGTTCGTTTCGCGGCCGAGAGAAGGAATTTCCATAGTGGAAGGTTCCGCGAGAGCTCACGCAGTAGCAGCGACTCTGCCGCAGTCATGAAAGAGGCGAAGTGGTGTCCGAGGCTGATCGAAACGGTCTGCGCGACTGAAACGGCGGCGTTTCGTTTGGTCGGCTAGACCGGTGAGCAGTGCACGTATGTATGTACATATTGTAGAGGAACGGACAGAAAAGCTGGACGTGAGAGGGAGAGGGAGGGGGAGAGGAAGAGGAAGAGGAAGTGGAAGAGCAAAAGGCAGCGGCAGAGGCAGAGGGCGAGGGAGAGGGAGGTAGAAGAGAAAGGTGTGTCGAGGAGACGAAAGTTAGTAGGAGGTCAGCGTGGCTTCAGGGTGGCGGTGGTCGACAGTGATGGTAGTGGTGGTGGTAGTAGTGGTGTAGTGGTGGGTGCTCCGAGCGGTGAATGATCGTTGACAGCCTCGTGGAAGAGGCGGCTGCCGCTTATGCGGGTTGCCGCGCGTGCAGCCGCATCATCGTCACCGAGTAATTCGAGTCCGGCTAACTGGCTAGGTACGTCGGAGCGAAGGAAAACGCGGCGGCATACGTGCACTAGCAGCAGCAGGAAGAGCCGCAGCATTATCAGGAATACGAGAAGGAGGATCAGGGTGACCGTAGCCGACATTCTCGTCGCAACGCTCGTTGCCGTGGGTCCGGTGGATCCTGCCGGGTACGCGGCTCTTGCGTCGCATCCTGAGGTGGAAGTTCGCCGCGTCGAAGGGACACGGGGAGAAGGAGGAGAAGGAGGCGAAGGCGGAAGAGAAGGAGGTGGTAGAAGTCCGCAGTCGTCGAGCTGGCGGCTGCCAGGAGCCGCTGGAGAATCATCCCGCCGGTTATGGCAAGTTGGATTACGGTGCTGGATTTCTGTCGGAAAGCCATGACGAACGCGTCGTCGAACGGAACAACGACCGGGTTGCGTACGAGCTCGAGCATGATCAGGACGACGATCTCGACAGCGCTGACCACGACAACGAGCAAAAGCACGAGGACGACGACCACGACCGCGATCGCACCAGCAGTATCAGTAGTTCCGAGGGAAAAGTTAGTCGCGCCGAAAACGACCAAGATGATTATCGCCAGCCGACCGAGGAACGGAAAGAATCTCGGAATCAGTTTGTTGTTGTCGACGGTCTTGGATACGCTGACGCTACTGCCGGTAGTAGTTGTTGTTGCAATCGGCGACGCCACGGTTTCTCGCTCGTACGGTCTCGGACCGTCATCGAGCGCCTGGTAGCAAGGCGGTGGCAGCAAGCGGTCGCTCTCGCTCGCCCCCGGTGCTCATCTTCTCGTCGTTTGTTACTACTCCCGTCGTTAGAAGCAGTGCTGTTGTTGTTGTGCCGTCCGGATCTCTTCTCGGGGGCTATTATCGTTATCATTGGTATCTGTCGTCGGTAGTGGTGCGTCAGGTGGGTTAGGTGTTGGTGTTTTGGTGCGCCGTCTATACCGATATCTCTATTCAACGTGTCCACGGGTTATGTCTGCTACTACTGCCGGCCGGCCGGTTGGTTGGTTGGTCGGTCGCTCGTTTCGATAGCCGCGTACCCGCAGTGCGGTCGACTGTCGGCTAACTACGAGGGCCGGGTGTACCCTATCCGCGCGCGCGTCTCGCGTCTCTTGTCTCGCAGTCTCGCAATCTCGCGTCTCGCTCTCTATATATCGGTGACTGCTGCTGGCCAACGACCACGGCGACGACCGCGACGGTCGCGTGTCCGGTTCTGACCCGCGACCTTTCACGACCACCACCACCACGACTATCTTAGACGCGACGACGGTCACGGTGGCAGCCGCTACGACCACGACGACGTCGGTTACGTGGGGGATATGTGCGGGCGCGCCACGTACACGCGACGAGGACTGGGGACTGCTGCGGGTAAATCGGCACGGCGCACCGAGTCCTCGTGCTCGCTTCACAGGACGCCTGGGATACGGTAGCTCGTCCTTCACCGTTACTTCTCATCGACGCCCGCGGGCAATGTGCCCACCCGCCGGCAAAGCAACGTGAGTCCATTTTTACCCTCCTCCATTTACCTCGCTTTTCTATGGATCTATTCTTTTCCCGTATCCACCAGAACTTGTTAGAGTAGTGGTAGGTCCGGGCCAACCCTCCCCGCTACCGAGGCTCCTCCCTTCGACTCACCGGGGCTTAATAAATTCCCGAGAAGCCTGAAAGTGCGGCCAGATAATGGCCTACTGGAACGACATGTTCACGAATATTAAAACACACTGCTCCTTGGCGAACTAAACTTTCAGCACCGCCTCTTTGAGTGACCAGCGAGCCTGATAAAATCACCTTAAAGTCTCGAACCACGAACACGGTACAAAAACACCGGTTTCACGGTTACAATGTTGCTTACCGACTAACCATGCGGTAGCATATGTTTCCTGTATCTACGCGCTGTTCCCAAGGCATGTATAACGTGTATACAGCTGCCGGGATGAAGCAGCCCACTATTGTTGCAAGGAAACAGTTTCGTTTCACAAACGGTATTGGTTTCTCTTGTGTGCGTCGCTCTTGTGTGGCACACTGCGTGCCGCCTTTGCTACTCGGATTTCGAATCGCGTTATACCTTGCGCGATCGGTATTTGTCGTCGCATTCTACAATTATCGTCGCATGTTAATTATTGTTTACCAATGGGTGCCGGAGGTGTTACGGGTTCGTTTGTACAAATAACGGTGCTGTCGCTTAAACGTTTGTGATAGTTCCACGAGGAATAATGTGCTGGACGCGTGTGTAAATTAATTTAATTAGTTCATCATAGTGAATAATTTTAAGGGCGTTGTCGTCGTTACACGTTCCGTCTCTCCGGGGGGAAACAAAAGCATGTAATTAAATTCTCCTCTTTCCCTTTTTCTCTCTGTCCAACTCTCCCTCTCCGCCTGTCTCTTCCTCTTTCTCCCTTTCCCATCCTTAGTTTTCCCCCCGTTGCACCTCTCCCCTCCCTTGTGCCGTCCATTCCTCGGCTTTCGACGAGGAAGAACTTTGAAACACAACTTTTCCCGTTTGACAGACAAATAATCGCATTCTTCGTTCTCTTTCGAGGGTCTCGTTTTCACAGTTTTCTTGCTACCGATGGTTGGGCGCGCGATCGCTTTTGTAACGCGAATCTTAAAAGCTTTCCGAACTTTGTGCCCTGGACCAGAGTAAGTTTCGGCAGCCTCGTTCCGACTTAAGGAACGAAAAAAAAGAAGATAGAAAGGAACCGTCATTCGCTTCGCATGCTCGACCCCTCTCGTTCTCTCTCTAATTAATAATCGACGTTCAAATTACCCGTTAATATTTACCTCTCGCACACGGGAAACTCGTTCCGTCGAACGATCAATCATTCAATCGTTATTTTCATTCTCGATTTTCCCTCTTTCGAACGGGTCGTAAATGTTTTCGCGGCGAATCGCGTTATAAATGCATGCATTCAAATTCGTCGACGGAATACCGTAGCGCCGAGAAAGTAACGAGCGACCCGCGGGGCGAATTTCGCGGACCGAACACATCCGGCGAAAATGGTTTTTCTTAGCGGGACCATGTGTATGCTCGAAGTGACGAATATATTGCTTCTTTCCTCCGAACTTTTATCGGGAAAGTCCATCCGAAAGCTCCTATAGAATCGCGCGAAAACGTCGGAGTGCTTTCAAGGGGTGCCGTAGTTCTGGGCGTAGTCCTCTGATCTCTCGCTCGCTCTCCCACACTCTCCCTTCCTTTCTCCTTCGATCCCCGTCCTCCATCTACCTTTCTCCCGTATTACTTTTCCTCTAGCTACGATCTCCCGGTTCTCCCGCGGTATTCTTAATCGATACTTTATTGTTTCGAACTCGCGGACGGTTCGAACAACCTGAAATTTCGAGTGAAATCGCTGTCTCGCCTTTAACCTATAATCCTTTGCAAACTTCTCTTTGATTCTAGAACCTGTATCAACACCGTTTAACACTTCTATACTCCTTTGATAAGGAAGAACAGTTTTTTTAGACATTGTGTGCGGGACACGTACTAAAACGTTTTTCTTATGTGCATGGTAGACTGGGGGGTATGGTTCGACATGGAAAATATAAATGAAAAGTGTTAAATAAAATTCATATGGAGTTCCGTTTTTGAGAAAATCGAGTTTCAAAATTTGCCGGGCGCGCGTGCTTTGGCATATAGACAAAGTAGAAATGGTAAGCCACGAACGGACACATCAGGCGCTACATATTCAATAGTACGAGTACGTTATGAACTTTTATACTGGATTACCTTAAAAATGGAGCACCGTATAGAAAATTTTATTCTATATTCTTGACTCAATTTCTCACGTGTGGTGTTACCCTCTATCCGACTATACTGTCAAATCACTTTACTAACTACTTTCGATCACTGAAATTACCGAGCACTAAATGTAACTAGGTTTTATTAGCTTTTAGAAATAACAAGACAACATTTATTGAGAAATTGTACTTTTCATAAATAACGTCTGAATAAATAAATATATATAGCAATTGTTCAAAAAAATATCTTTAGAACCTCAATTATTGTAAAATACAAAATCGCTAATCATCCTTTCTACCTACAATATAATTATGACATTAGAAATAAACGATTGAAGAAGCTAGAATTTGATCATCATCAATCTTCTTGTATTTAATGGATTTCTTCTTTGTAACGATAATGACAAAAGTGTTGAATGCCGAGACTGTCACGTCGCAGGACTGGAAATGATGAAACGCACGTGCGCATGCATAAGCGATGGCGTACTTGAAATAAATTAGGAAAATTCGTATTCGCTTCGACTCGAACTTCATGAAATAGAATTTTTCATCATCGCTTAGCGTTCCACCACGAACCGTTCTTCGAATTCGGAATCGAATGGTATGCCGCGAAATGTTGATTCCTACATAATTAACCCGCTTTTGTTACCGGCGGTGTCCGTTGATCCCTTGTTGATCCGTGCACAGTGTTTCGAATTCCGATATTACAGGGGCGTTTATTTGTTGGAAAATTCACGTTACTGCGATCCAGTGTCGAACACCCGTGCTCGACGACGCAAATCTGTCGTTTTCCAAACTGAAACTATCGATTCGGACTCTGGCGACAAATTTTTCCCTTGTTCCGGGGAAAGGAAAGGAAATTCTGCAATGCATCTGCGCCTTGTCGAGCTTGATACCAACTGCAATCGGATTTCTGCTTATTTGCGCGACGGATAAATGCAAATTGATCATGGCTTCGAGCGTTTCGTTTGCCCCACTGCCCCTCAACAGAATTCTATAAATTCTCCGGGTCGCGGGATACGAAACTGTCGTCCGATTTGTTTGCTCTCCAATGATTCCTACGTTCGTGTTTAACAAATACATTTCACAGCATGTATTCCTTTCGTACCCGTGTTAAGAAATATTTGAAAAATATCTTGGTAATTACTAGACTCCGGATCTCCACGCAAAATTTTCTGCGTCTAAATTTCTTCGTTTCTTTAACACGCGTATGCGTGTATGCCTAAATTCATTTAGGGGTACGCCATATAAATTTCAAAATTATTGGTAAAGTGAAAATATTTGTTCAGGTGATATTTAGCTACACCTTGAATGTACTTTAACATATTTTAGTATTTCTAATTACAATATGGCGACGTCACACAATATTGTCTATCATCATATGAGGAATAAATATTTTTAGCGTACGTTTTTTGTTACAAAAATGGTTGCATAAATTTTTATTTTAGAGGCATGAATAGTCGACCAGAACTGCCTAACAATATGTTGTATATTTTCGATGATTTGACGATTTCGACGATTTGATTAAAATGAGAACGATTTTACACGAGAAAATAAAAGCGGAACTACAGAATAAATGTTTTTCGTTTGAGGCTTTAAACTGAATTTTCTCGAGAACAGAGATCGGCTTTAGTGTACGCAGAAAGTAGAATAGGTTGGTAATGATCAGACGCATCAGACGATCATCGGGAAGTATCAAGAATAATCCCGCGCTCCTTCGTACACTCTGATGATTTCTTGGTTTCGTTGAAACTTTAAAAGCGGATAAGTTGCAACCGCGATTCCTCTGCCATCCATTTTAGCGTGGCGGAAACAAGCTCCGAGCCATTTCGCCCTAATAAAAATGCAAGTTTTTCGCGCGGCGGGCGTGTCGCATAAAACGCGAAACGTTTGCGAAAGAAACGTCATTAGGAGCGGGAGTTTGAGGGTGGGGGTGGGTTCGTCGTCAGTCAATCGTCTCGCCTAGACTTGACAGGAACGTGATTTAGTGGCCGGGACGGATATATTGATATTATTCAAATTTATGATCCATCCACCATTATATGCGAGCACGAAATTTACATTTGAATTAATGTTTGTCTCTGCTCTGTCGTATTTCGATTTCCCACCCCGGTTGTCACGCTTTTCGCGGTTCTTCGTCCCACGTGCGAATCCGCTTCCAAATTGTTCAATCAGGCTAATGATTAATAACGATAACTGCAATCGTTGGGCGGATATAGATTATTACGCACTATTCTATCCAAACGAGGCCCACCTGCAAATTGATTGCATTCATCAAAAGCCTCGACACAAATTGAAATAAAAATCTGTCAATCTGTTAGCAGGAGAAGTAAACTTAAAAAAAAATTCATAAAACTCTCTCAATGATAGTTCGCATAACTTCATCTTCCCTTAATGTACTGGAAGCATTCAGAAAGTATGCTTTAGTGTCTCCGTGAATTGCTCTATAAAATGTGTGCTCCCATAAAGCTCTACAGTCTAGTGATAAATGATCTGTTTTATCTTGCGTGGAATGAAATCTTACTCGCGGCAATCCATAAGGTTTACGCCGTATCTCTCGTTGCACTGTATATATGTATTATATGTACACGCACAATACTGCGAGCGAATAATATTTTCAGTCAGGCGATGAGATTCGTAAACAAAATATCAACACTCTATCGAGTATCGGAAATCAACGAGTGGCACAACCAGCCAGGAGCCCATGAAGTAGTCAGAACGAGTAGAAAAAAAGTAGAAAATTAATTTACGATTGTTGACGAACTCTAGTAGAAAATTTTGTAGCAACCTTATTGAACATACGATTCTGAATTTGGAATATGTAATTTTGGAAAACCTCCAGAGATAGCAAGTGTCAGGAATGTGTAACAAAATCGTGACTTTTGAACACATTTTGGAAGTGGCTCTGTTGAACAATAATAGAAAACATATTGTAACTCTAGTAGAAAATTTTGTAGCAGCCTTATTGAATATACGATTCCGGATTTGGAATATTTATTTTTAGAAAACCTCCAGCTAACAAGTATCAGAAATGTCTATTAAAATCTTTACCTTTGGGCAAATTCTGGAAGTGACACCTGGCTGATTATGAGGGGTAAAGATGATAATGAAGTCAGTTGTTTTCCAATTATCCAGCGTTTATTATCGCCGTATCGAATTTCCGGTTGCCAGCGACGACGCGAATCGTGGTTTGATGGAGATAAAGGCGGAACGGTGCGGTGCGAGTTTATGAAGCCGTATCTCGGATGTTTGTCAAGTTGCATTCCTGCATTTTAACGCCCAATTGAGAGAGAAGTTATCCCGCGGCGACCACTGTTAAATTATATGGAGCGTTTAATCAGGTTACCGGCTGGTAACCCGCGGAATAAAAATTGAGCCAACATCTGCCAAGGGGATGGACGCAGGCTGGCATGTGGGGGCGGGGAGTGCGGATAGGAAAGAGATCGATTCGTGGCTGGCGGCTTGGTGGCCAGCTGCCACAGTGCGCCTCCACGGAATTTGCGATAATTTTTAGTCGTCCCCACGTTTTCCGCTCTCGTCTTCCGGGCGGGTTTTCGGGATCACGGAGCATCTTTCGCGGCACGCGTTCCGTCATGGGAACGCTATCGATTTCTCGTTCCGCTTTAATGGATTTCGTGCACACGCGTTACCCCATAATTCGTCGCGCGATTCTGCCTCTTGTTTGCCCTTCATCCCCATCCCGTCTTCCTCTTTCGCGTTTTAATGGTCGTTGGCTGCGTCGAACTCTTTCAAGTTCCCGCTTTATCGACTGTGTAATCCGCTCGATTACAATCCCGCGGGTTGTATCCCCGTGACCTGCGGATCCGCGAAATTAGTATTCATAACGGTGCGCTTAGGTTCATTTTCACTTTCCGCGTTGATAAGTATGCAATAAAGGCGGGCAGGAGCGGCGGTTATCGATGGGGTACAGTGCTCGTCAACAGACACAATTTATTGATTTCTGGTTAGCTTGATTTTCACGAACTTGCTCGCAAAATTGTTTTGTATATATATATAACTGCTACCTTCATTTTACCTTCTCGTTGACCTTCGAGAAAGATAAGGATAAGCTCTCACTAGAATATACTAGAATACACTAGATTAGAATATATTAGAATATAATACAACACATCAGAATGTACTCGAATGTACTATAATATAATAGAATATACTAGAATATACTTGAATAGACTCAAATACACAAACATATACTAGAATATATTCAAATATACAAGAATATACTGGGATATACTGGAATATAATAGAATATAATCGAATGTACTACAGAATATATTAAAATATATATTCAAATATATTAGAATATATTAAGATATACCAGAATATATTCAAATATATTAGAATATATTAAGATATACCAGAATATATTCAAATATACTAGGATATACATATTCAAATATACTGGAATATATTGGACTACATATACAAGAAAATATTAGAATATACTAGAATATACTCGAATGCACTAGAATAAACTAAAATATACTAAAATATACTGGGTAGTACGAACTGGACGTGCACACTGTCGTAGGAATTTGGTTGCTTTCTGTTTGCACGAAATATTATTGTTTCCAAATGTTTTTTTGTCCAAGTAATATTTCTCTGTAAAAGTCAACAGTTCGCAGCAAACGGACGAAAATGACCCAGCGTCATCGCGGAATCAATGCATCCTCGCAACATGCGTTCATTCGCACATGCGCTTGAATTTTAACGATCAAATGCGAATAGCCGCGGATGAATGTGAACAGTCGCGAAGATCCGCGAAAATCCGCTTATTGTTCTATCTGTGTTATTAATGGCTAGTTGTCTCGCTTGTATCCGATATATTCCTGCTATTTCGCTTTATCTAACGACAATATCTAACGATTCGAAATCCAGCGACCGATTGAAATTAACGGAGGTTTAATCCTCTATGGACAAGCATCTTTCTTTTGCACAAACCGCGGGCATCCTGGGTCGTGTGTATTCATGACTAATTTCTTTACTGTTCCAGATTTCAAAAAAATTCTGGAATACGTATTGAAGTTTGTATTTTAATATACAGGCTATTTGATCTCAATCGAGTGAAATATCTTTTAATGAAATGATGCTATACCTGTTATGGTAAGATTTCAGTCATTCTAATTTTTTAAAGTAGAATGCTATACGTCTGTCTAGATAATGTGATAGTGCGTCTTTAGACAAATTCAACGAGGTGTTAACAAAGTCATTTTTCTCCATGGAAAGTCGTATCGAGATGAAACAGACAACCTGTATAATCGTTGGAACGTCAAATGTTCCGGACATTAATGGGAAAAAATAAATATTGGAAAGAAATTGAAGAGAGTGAAATTTCGTTCCGGATATAAACGACCCGGATTGCCCACGGGGATCCAAAGCTCTCCGAATTTCCACGATCGGCAAATATTTTTCCGCTGCGGCAATAATTGCAAAGTCTCGTCACGACGTTTCACGAATCGCGCGTCGCTGATCGAACGAGGTCAGGACGGGGTCTTTGAAATCAGGAAATCGTACGAGATGGGGTGAGTGAGCGAGGTGGCTGGGGAGGAAGGGGGGGAAGAGGGAAGTTTAATCACGTGCAGTAAAATCATCGACTTAATGGCGCGGCAAAGGTAAAGCTGCCAATAATTAATAGTCCAAGCACACTTTCATCGCTTTTTTTTTATACCGGAGGGTAGCGCTCGGGTAGCTACCGGGGATATGCAGGCTAAAGCGACCGAGTTGGTCGGTCACTGTGAAGTGGTGGTGTTACACCACGTAACCAAGTGAACCGCACCCACCGCACTGCTCCATTTTCTTACTCGAACGTAATTCAGTAATAGAATGCCACGCTCGCGTATGCACAAACATTCCGGCCGACGCCGAAGTATGAATTACCATAGAAAGTTTGATCTCCCAAATCCGCCGCGGCGCTCCAGATGTAGGGGGCAGTTTCCCTAGTACCGCATGTTTAAGGTTTTTCTTAAGTAAATAAGAAAATTTTATTGTTTTTATCCTGCGTTTGGTTATATAATTTTTAAGAAATCCTAAAGTCCCGTAGTACCGGACACAGTAAAAATGACCAATAAAATTTGCAACACAATCACAAATATTACGATCGACACATTTCAGGATATCAATTTTAACCCTTTGCAGTCGGAGCTATTTTAACTCAATAATTATACATTTTTTCCGACCTAGAATATTTTTATTCCCTATGATTATTTTAAATTTTATGGATATGAAATTGATATAATACCTTTGAATAATGGTGCAGCAATTTTTAGTGGTGACTCCGCGTCACCATATGGACATACTATAAAGACGTTGTCATAAAGGAACGGCTTATCTCAGGCCGAATCTTTGTTTTTCGATGAGATTATAAAATATATTTCTCATGCGAGCGCAGTAGGAAAATCATTCTACTATCGCATCGATCCGATCGTTGATCGGACTCGCACTGCCAGGTTGAGACCGGTTATCGGTCAATCGTGATATTTGCCGAGTGTAATGATGTTCGACCGCGGGAACGTAGGCGTCAGATGTGAGAAACGTCCGTACGATGCGGTGCGTAAATCGAATCGTCTAGTTTAACACGATTGTCGTCAAAATCAGCGGCGTTTCAATCAGGGCGTGGCATGGCCCGGGCTCGGCGACATGGCTACACCGTTGGCAAAATTTCGTTGCTTTTGCCATTTTCGATTTGACCTGCTTCCATTCGCGCGAAAATCTTGTTTGCCGAGTGGCGATACAATTTTATTTGCTCGTTATACCGTGACCCGGCAAATCCTCGGAAGTTCACGAAATACAATTTTATTCGCGCGTTATATCGTCTTTTGCTAATGCCTCACATTTCAGGCGCCGATTCGCAAAAATACAGCCTATTGCCGAAATGTACGCGCCGCCGTCGAATTTCAAATACGTTTTAATATTCCGTGAATTTTGATTCGCTCATTAGGTAAAATTATACATGTAATAAACCTGCAGGCGGTTATGGAATTTCTTGATCGAGACGCTACAGAAAATTTGCATTCTGAATTCGGACATTTCATATGCAGCAATCTAATAGCCGCAGTAGAGTGGTGACTCAAAGTCACCACCCGAAATTGCTGTACCATTATTCACAATATTGTTTACATTATTAAATGTGTTACTGCCCATTTAAGTATTATATGAGGTATTATATCAATTTCATATCCATGATTCTAGATCGGAAGGAATGTTTAATTTGCGAGTTGAAATAGAGCTCCGACTGCAAAGGGTTCAAACACACTTTTGTTAATTTAATAATACATAGATGTCTTGTCATTTTTCCGCGTTTCGTCGATTTCGGACCACTACGAATCGTTGCGACTGCGGTTCAGGTTGAGGGCGTATTGCCCGGGGATCGGATCGAGAACAACGATCAAAGATTCCGTGGAGATTCGAGCGGGAGTTATCGAGAGCGTTTTGATTTCCATCGGATCGCGGTAAGTACGCGTCGCGTAGAGTAGATTTTTCATATGGAGGCTATTGCCGGGGCGCAGTCGCGAATGCGGGTTAAAGCGACCGTGTTGGCTCCTCGATATGAAGTGGCGGTAGCACTCCGAGGCCGAGAGAAACGTATTCCACGGCGCTGCTCCATTTTTCTCCCCTTTCCGTTGCTCCTGGCGAATGCGCTCGATGCACCACTTTATAATGCAAATGTTTCGAAGTAATAATTTTATCCGGACGCGGCCGGGGAGCGCTGTTCACTCTGTGTACGTATCTGCACACAAGCCGTGGCAACCTCTCGAGGCTCTGAGCATTAAACGTCACGTCGTGTGTCGCCAAGTATGACCCGCTGTCCATAACTACGGTTCACCCTGTGTGTCAGACTCCGTTTGACCGTGTTAACCCTGTTAAACCGGGTGTCCCCGGCATTCAGGCGAATGGGAAAGTAAGAATTTCTGAGCAGCTTGTGGCGAGCCTATCCTCTCGCGACGAACTACTCGGTCACGCTGCCGACTGGCGCATAATCCTGAATGATGCACAAGGGACGCGCTAAAAGTAACGTACACTCCGCGAGTCCGGCAAAATTGCGCGATTGTTAGTTTTTAATGAGCTTGTCCACCGGATGCTTGAAACCGACATCCATACCGGCGTCCCCGAGTCCTAGAATATCCCGGCTACCTTTAGTAGTGTCTGAAGCTTGGCACGGACGCCGTTTTCGAGTGTAAATACCAGCTCCCGCGGTTTCTTCCACTTCCCTCCCACCAGGCATACACATCTGGCTTCGCAATAGTATTTTATCACGTCTAGAAATTCATTCGATAGCTTATAACAATTACTAAACCGTTCGGTCCCTCGCAGGGGGTAGAAAGCCGTTTTTTGTGGAAAAAATTATTTTAGCATGTAATAATTTTTTGAAATTTTTTATGTTGGAATTTGTAGAGAAGCGGATCTTATAAAAATATTCAAAAAATACTGGAGTATCAAATTCGACAGAATTTAGTACGATTTTGATTTATTTTCTAAAAATGTTATTATCAATGAAAACAGGATTTTATTTGGTCCTACTTTCTTAAAATTTGTCTACAAAACTTGAAAATTGTGTAAACATCCCGCAGTCTACTAATCAACTTTTGATCTGCCAACAGTGCTAAGTGGTCTGAAAAGTCAGTCTGACCTACCACGTGCATGTATCTCCACATATTATCGAAACAGCAGGCTGTATACCGTTACGCGATGAAAAATGAGTTGCACACGATTATGGTTTACCGTGGAGCGTTCGCGTTCCAATAAAACGACCAGCCGATATTATTGGATGTTGCGCGTAAAAAGTTGTTGCTTCATTAAAACGATACGTTGTTACAATGTCCATCGGGCGGGTATTGACGGGCAAATATTTAACATTATAGGAGGATCGGCGCTGCTTGTGATAATAAAACTCAACACCCGTATGTTATACAGAGGCTAAACGTTCGCGGCACGCGTTGTCCGCATTTATTAGGACGCTGCCATGAAGTTCGTAAAACATTCTCTGTGCATGGAAAAAATCGTTTCTGCCACTTAACGTGTTAAATTTGATAACATGTTTGGATAAAGGATACTTTCGTTCTTTGTGCGGTACAAGCTTTTAAATTAATTTTGTTCCAAATGTTCGACAACAGGTGGGAGAAAATTTGAGAAGTGACTCTCCACATGGCAATATCAAACAAAAATCAAAAGTGAAAGAACCGCGGTTTTGTTCTGTAGATTTTATTATTTAATTATCGATCGTTTAAGAACGTTGCCGAGATTGCAATCTATAACTGTTGACACACTTTCATTCTCTTGAATTCTCAAATTATTTGTGTTCTCTTTCGCTTCGCAACGATTAGAAGTCTCTGTTTATGTACACGAACGCGGCACTACGGTTTATCAACAGTACTGGCCCGTTTAATTCTTTAAATGGATTCGTTTGCGTTCGAAATTATTGGGAAATGTGATTATCAAATTAGCGTGTTCGTATCGATTATTCAAGGAAGACAGAGAAATGGAAGATAGATAGAAGGGGTGAGAAAGCTTCGACATGCCCAATATAAATTTCAAAGGCTTTAAATTTAGCTGACCAGTGATATATAATATAATATAATAATTTTAAATATTAAAAAATATGTTAAACCCGTAATATACCTTACCATCTGCTATATCCGCTTTTAGCATATTGTAATTATCGTTTTCCAGAGACAGACATTATTTGTACAAGAAATAAAAAGTATTGCAATTTTTAATATTGTAAAAGTAGATAGAACGAAGATTTTAAGGGTGTCCCAATATCCACGGTACAACCGCAGAGGGAGTGGACTCGGAAATATAGAATAAAAATTTCAACTTATTTTCTCATGTAGAATAATTTCCTTCATGGTTGTTCCATCGATACTGGTTCACACAGTATATTTATTATAAATCTTGTTAACACATAAAAGCAGCAGCTGGACGATCTCACAACTCTAAAGGAAAAACGCGTGCTCCCTCACTCATTTTCACTACGAACTATTACAATACAAAAGCTTCCTTGTAGTATAATCGATAAATGTCTAGCATTTTTCGATTATCGTTTTTATCATATTTTACCTTGCTACCCAATGCAACCCCCTTTCCCTATGTATCCTATAACAAACGAATGCTATAACGATCAAAAGTCTCGAACAAATTAGTTCGTTACAGACTACCCCACTTGCGGTAGAATTGAAAAAAACTTTCCCCATAAATATTCCGTTGTGCACGCCACCGAGAACAATCAGATCCGGTTGGGAGGAGGGAATGCGGTAACTTGATTAGTCTTTGAACGTCGTTAGTTCTTGGAGCGGTTCCTATTATCCAATATTCGTGTCTGCAGGGTGAACGGTGGTTGTTCACGTGTCCGGGCATACGGGTGGCGAGTCTCGAAAGTTTCAGTCGTTGAATTCAGTCGCCGCGAGGCTTTTAACGACGGTGCGCGCCGCGCGCACAATAATCGTTTACGGTTTCCTCGTGGCCGACGAGGAAGAGAGACAGAGGGATGGGAAGAGAGAGAGAGAAAGAGAGCCCGGATCGCTGAACGATTCCAGACTTTATACGCGTCTAGTTTGTTAGCCGAGGTTCGAAATCGACGGGGTCGCTGAACGATCTCTCGCAGGGGACGTCGGACTTTCCAGTCGAGCGACGACGGACGCCATACGATAGGGAAAAGGGACGGAACGCGGGGCGAAACGCCGGCCAGTAAAAAATTGCGCTCGTTAAGTACGATGACCTCCATTTGTCTCGCTATAAAAGAATTTTGCGACCACCGAATGGATGCCGGCGGCTGAATTACTTTTAATAAACGCGGTCGATCCGGCGACGGCGCCGGTCACCGTCGGCCACCGATGCCGGATATTCGATCGGGATCAACGATCCGATCCGTTCCACCGAGTGCTAATGCCAATTAACCGTCTTTATTGTTTTAACCCCGTCGCGTCGCGTCGCGCTGCTGCTCGCGAGTCGTCCGCGCCCACGCTCGCGCGCGCGCGCATGCCGCTCCGCAAAATCGATTTGGAAAAGAGGAATGTAACTCGCAGCGTGCAAAGTTAATTAAAGTCAACTGCAGAAACAGGGAATTCAGTTAACGTTAAGTGCAGAAACGGCGAGAGCCGTCAAACGTGTAATCGTCTACCTTTCTTTTTTTAGGAAATTCTGTTAGAGTGTGTAATAAGTCCGTTCACGTCGATGACCCGACGCACAGTGGGTTAGGATTCTAGAAAAAAATCAATTATCGAGATATCGTGGCAGTCATGAAAACTGATATCTCGCGCGAATCATACAATAAATTATTAATGAAGATAATTAGAGGAATAATGGGGATAAGGAATAATGAAGATAATTGCATGGAAATTTCAATGTGTTAGCATCGGATTATAGCCATACGTGTATTCAAAATTTTAAAACAGTGATCATTTTTGATCTTGTAACTTCTGTAATTTTCTTAAGTAAAACAAATGTGGATGAAATTGTGAATGACATTTCCAACATATTACGCAACTTAATAATTAAGGATGATTGTTCACCGGTAACAAAGGAAGGTCATTGTTCCGTTATTGGAACCCGTTATTGTTCGTGGGATTTTGTCCGAAAGTAAGCTTCGTTGTCGGACAGATGGAATGGGAAGTTTACAAGAGAATTTTTTAGAGCAATGTTCTTCATAACCGTGTCTCAAACGGGCTGTTTTTCAAAACGTTTTAAAAGCTAGCTTTCGTCGCAGCAATTTTTTAAAAATCAATTTTCTCGAATGTTTTCCAGTACCATGTATGTTATTTGAACTAAAAAATGCGATATCTGATAAAAAAGTTGTCCGTTTTTTATTTCCACGCATTGAACTGTGGCAAAGGAACAATTCTACATCGAAAAACAGTCAATTCAGTTACTGTTTTGGAGAAAATTGTACCAAGAGAAAACCTGGTATTGTTTTAAACACGGATACGTGCGTCACCGAAGTAGGGTTCTATTACTAGCTTGGAACTTCGTTAATTTCACGAATTTTTAAATGAAACGTTCGGGGTTCGTCGTACTACTGAGTTCAAATATTTTTGAAACTCCAGTTTAATTTGTGATGCTTCTAAAATGAATAAATATTATTCGCTGGCGAGAAAGCCACTGTTTGTTCGTGCATATAAACAGGGCTTTTTAAAAACAGTTTATATTTGATCGTAAATATTTCTATATGTGTTTGACGTTCCAAGTGTCTGATAAAAGCAAAGGAGAGATCGACCGAGATTTTATAATCTGGTTGCTTTTTACGACTTTCATAACGTTTGGAAGAACGTTTCACTTGGTCCAATATCGTTAAACGAGATATCGAAAAAATCGTTATCAGTTCACGACCTTCTAGTCATATTTGGTCAGTATGAATTTATGCATTTTATTAGAAATATTCCATTCTGGAAAAATACTGTTGAAAAATACTAACATTTTCAATTTAGTTTTCTCTGCAACGAGCCTCTCTGAATCTATGAATGTTCATCCTTAGAAATAAATGTTTCATTAAAGATTATGAGAAATCGACAATATTTACAGATGTATATATCGTTCATTCATAAGAAAAGTGATACAACTCAAAATATATTTCTAAGAAAAGTATAGTAATAAATATATAAATTTTTTGTGGCGGAACTTATAAGTAATGTGCACGACAATTAACCCAGTATCTAAGTAACAATAAATTCTTTTACATTTCTAAGTTGCTGATGCACAAAAAAAAATACAATTGGCAATTTTAGGTATTTTCAAATGACTCCGGTAAAATGTCCTTTTTTCGTCTTATGTCACTTTTCTTATGAATGAACGATATGAGCCCTTACCGCGTGAAACGTGGATCACGTGAGCATTAATTTGAAACCGAACTCGAAATCGTGTGCGCGATATCGCCGTTTCCTCGGTATTTCGCAGAGGATAACGAGGGCAACACCCACCGGGGAACGTCGGTTTCAATCTCTCTCTGGTAATTGTAATTTATAACAAAACCGCGTGGGCTCGATCGCAAACAAAACCTGCAAGATCGCGCGGCTTCTCTATTGTTCGCGGGCTGGGTGGCGAGAGAGAAAGCGAGAAAGAGAAAGAGAGAGAAAGCAAAGGAATAAGACTGCGGCCTCGCGCATCCGGGCGAGCGGAACCTCGAAAACAAAACGAAAAAAAAAAAATAAAAGATTACATTTCCATGAGTTCGAATGTGGAGGGCGGTGGGAAGGATCAGGCGGCATAGGTGGGGGCGGGCGGAGTATACGGAAAAAGAGAATTAAGCAGCGGTCCACGAATCTAGCGCTCGACGTCCGCGCCAGAAGAAAAAGATAGTTAACTCGGTAAAAAGCGGGCGCAGCCGTACAATGGCGCGGCCGGAGAACCGGCGAACCAACTCCGAGACTTCGAAGCATTGTGTTTCGAAAGGTTTCATTATGAAAAACATCGGGACGGGACGAGATTTTATCGGTCACTATCTGTGACTCGACGGCTGTGTCCTCGGACGAGCATCGACTCGAGCTTTCGGATCGCTTGTCGAGCAGAAATGTCTGGAAATTTTTTTGGAGATGTTAGGTCCACAGGGGATGTTAGCCACAGTCGCTATTTAATTTGACGCACTTCTGTTTCTCGACTTGACAATGGGTCGTATATACAGTGCATCCGAAAAATGTTTGATCACTAAAGAGTGACTCAAAAATTCGACCCTTCCGGGATTTTTTCTCCCAAATTTTCAAGTTGAATTGACAATTAGTTTCTGAGGTCATTTTAGTAACTTTCTTATTTTTTATTGACTTTATCCAAGGTATACCACATGGACAATAATATTCTATAATTGCTTTTGTCAAGCGATTTTGCCTTTGTCAAGATGAATGGTTTTGTTTGTTAGAAACTTCTTGATTTTTTCGTTTCAGTCAACCCTGAGATTTCATCTACACCAGCAAAATACGATTTTTAAACATGCATTTATTTATTTTC
The DNA here is from genome assembly GCA_028455795.1 of Lasioglossum marginatum. NCBI lineage: Eukaryota > Metazoa > Arthropoda > Insecta > Hymenoptera > Halictidae > Lasioglossum > Lasioglossum marginatum. The sequence continues at coordinate 2,926,731 of CM052265.1, forward strand.
TTTTATTAAGAAATCTCTTATGAGATTTATTACAACATAATGTACATCGAGTATAACGAATAGCAAGAACGTTAGTAACACTGTGAGGAGAGAAAGAAGAAGAAAAAGAAACTTATATACGCACGTAGGTTACAAGTATTTAAAACATGTATTTATTGTGCCCCAGATTGAATTACGAAGTAAGTAAATGAAACTATATAAATAATTGTTCTGTATGAAGAGTAGAGCTACATAAACAAAACTGGTAACACGTAAGATGTACCATCATTTTTTAAAAAATTCGCAACAATTGATCAATTTTTCAGCGTTCACATGAGGCAACCTCTTAAATACCGACGCCAGTGTATGTCATTCGATACGTGCTCGCCCATTAACGGTGGCGATCGGAAGAAACGTTCTAATTTTCGAATGTTTCCACCGGAATCGGCCGTATTTCGTGGACGTCGCTCGCCGAGAACACGACACTAGATCCCGCGATACGAACTAGCATCGTCAAACTCGACCTGAATGGGCAAGAACACTCCGGCAAATTAAAAAATATGGCACCGGTCCAGCGCACTGGCACTGACTGCACACTTTCGACTTCTTCCCATTCGACGGGTTCACCCATCGCGCATCGGCCGAACAATCCTCGCGAAAACGTCCGCGAGTTTTTCCACGCACGCCTAATCGCGCGACTCCCGTCTTCCGGGCTGAACTTTCTGCCGGGATGATGGCTATCTTCTGTCGCGAATGATGCTCCTCGTTTCATCATGAAACGACCATGATGTAGCATCCGATCGCGTGTGTTTATGAAAATTCTTTTTCTATGCAGTAGTAGCAGAAAGTTGAACACTTTCACTATCCACGCTTTTAGATCTAGATCTCACCTAAAATGTTCGGCTGAGTTGTTCAGCTTTACTAAATATAAAACTTTATTTGTTACTTCGCAGATCAACCTACACTTCATTTCGCCTTCTTTGTTCTATCGAACACGTTCAAGAGGTTCCACAATATTCCAAAAATTTAATTACTGAAACCGAAAGTGGAGAGTTGAAATTTATTATAGTGGTTCCCACTTTTAATTCTTTTTGCTGTAAAAGGTGTGGTTGTGGCGAGAAATATCGGGTTTTTAAATTAGAATTCAAACATAAAACATATTTTCAATTCTGTTTTAATACTTTTTGCATCTCGTTCTCAATCAGATGACTTTTTCCATTTAGCACAACTTGTGACTAGCATTAACTTTACCTAAGTGATTCCAGAGCATTTACATAATCGGTTGATAAAGCGAATAAACTTTAAAGCAGAAGGGTGTTCCGCAGAAAGGGAATGGACACGAATCGTGCTGTTTCTATTAAACATTATGCCGTATTAAATTGTATTATTGGAAAAAGTAAAAGTACAGTCGGAAACTTTCCTCCGGCAGTATGTTCAGAGATATCGAAACTGAGTAAAATTTAATATTAATGGTTTCAGCAGGATGTTAATACCGAAAGATAATTGGATTTCTTTCTTTATTTTCCGAGATCGAGGTGATAGAAACTACTCAAGACCGACGTTCATCAGACAAACACGTAAAAAGAGCTCATAAAATGAATTCATGAAATTCGTTAAATATACAATATTAAAAGAATTATGAAAACGGAAGTGAATTAATTACTCGGTCGAATCATGGCCAGTTTTCCATCCAATTTATATAAAAACGATGTAAAACTACGAACGAATTTTACCGAATTTTCTCTGTTACAAATTTAACAAAATTTAAAACAATTGTTTTTCCGTTGTATAACGCGTAACAGAAAAGCAGAAATTTTTTCCGGGCAGATTTCATTCGTGTTAATTACTTTTACCTTTAGTAGCGTTTCTACGCGAGTGCATTTGTTTTATACGTGACGAAGCATTAAAATATTTAGATTGTATCGAATTATATTCATGGATAAAATATTCCGAAAACACAACTGTGCGTCGAATATTACAACACAGATTTAATCTATATTTTTTTCGCTGGATGAAGACACGTGTGAAATAATAAGAGGCACCTTTCTGACAATCGATTAGAGTTCTTTGAACAGAAAGTGTCGCGAAAACTAGGGCGAAACGATGGATTTGCGAAGATTTAGCCGCTGTTACTGAACCGGAATCATCGGAAGGGATAAGAAAACGACATAGTTCTAATGAACTATAGAAATGAGGACTCGCGCGGTGCTTTGCCGAGCCTCTTTTCGCCGAGTCTTGCTTCTCTTCTGCTTCCAATTCGTATCAGTCCACGTGCGAATCCTTGGCCGGTTTCAACGCTCCATTTAACGCTAAACCTACCACACAAATCAACTGGTTTTATACAGGGTGATCCACCTAAACACAGCCACCTGAACATGTTTCAGCTGTGACGGAATATTTTTATACCAAGAAGAAATGTTTAGAAAATCAATTAATATAACGATTGAGAAATTCTAATATTCTTCGAGTTCTCCAAACGATTTCGATAACAAGATTCTATCACACTAGTTCGTTACAAAGGCATTAAGGGCAAAATCGCCTGTCAAATAAAATCCGGCAGAATCTGAAGCGGAAAAATGATCACAGAAAAACGAAATAGATTCTTTTTACGGGATTCCGTACTTCACGAGTAACGATCTTGGGAAGCACGGATCCTTGAATCGTTTCGGTGCGATTCTGTGTTTCGACTGGAACAGAGTGGGACACGGGCGAGAGGAAAAGATCTATAGCAGCTTCGGTTTCTCTTGGCGAGCCTCGGTCGCATACACGCACGTTTTAATGGTCTCCGCATTCATATTCATTCTTTCTTTCAGCGGGAACGAGCGCGCGTCGTCTTTTTCAACGGTGCGACCGGTTCTATTCCTTTGATTTCCCGTAGCGATCCCGTGGCAACGGATAATCGGGATTCGCATTAATTTTCGGGAATATCGTCCGCTGGGCCGAGCGTAACTACTGCTTTGCATAGCGCGAACGAGAACGCGCGACAAAACAGCGTGTGCGACCGGGCAAATCGGATCCGCCGAATCAGCATATCTGTTCGAAACGGTGCGGGAGCGGTGCGGGAACGACATGCCGCGCCGCATAAAATGGAACACACACGGCCGCAGGAAATGCCGCGAATGGCACGCCCTCCTCTCTGCCCCCGACTGCTTTATCGACGAAATCTGAATAAATGGTCCGTTTCGGGGCTCCGAATCGCGAGAAGTGAAAAACAACACGGCCCAGGTCGCCAGGATACATCATTTCTCGCGGAGCTGATGTATCACGGGGGACGATAGCGATCTTGTGGAGCTGCGGCTTTCCCTGCAAGCCTAAACCGGAGGATTATCGACCGCGGGCGCATGGTTTCCAGGCGATTTTTGTTCGGCATCGAATCGGCCTGCTAATCAAAACTGCGAGGCTGTTATTAACCGAGCCATTGCCCGCTCAAATACTCGAGAAAATGAGAAATGCCTGGCACGCTTAACTCCGCTGGATATTTTCCGGATACTTGAATAACTTCCCCCACAGCGATAAAATTGCGAAAAAATTATTTTTATTTGCATATTTCTGTGCCGGTACGAGCGTGCTCGTTTACCCGCATCTCGCGTGTATCAACTCGTAACTTAGCCACTTCATGCTACGTTCCAACGTATTTTCAATTAAGAAGATCACTTTTCGGTTGTAATCGATAATTGGTTGCAATTGTTGTTGGACTACTTCAATTTTTAAGGTGTCGTTGTAAAGAGGAGGCTTCCAATGTTCTTACAGAAATTTCAATATATAACATTTTTGAGGAAATAGGAGTCTTCAGTTTTTCATCTGCTGCGTCATCTCAGAATAATAGTGTGCGAAAATCTTTGAGCTTTGAAATAAGTCCAAGTTTTTTGTTATACAATTGTTTTTTACGAAATTACAAGTTAAATAATTTTCCTCTTTCGTTCCACGATAATCTTATCTGAGTTTTTCCCCGTAAAATAAAGTAACCGCCATTTTGACGGGTACGGTAGTTCCAGTGTTAAGTTTCAACGAAACACGGGAAGATGCAACGTTGTTGCGAACGAGATGTTCATTTAGCGAACAGCGCTGCTACCTGAGAAAAACCATTCGGAGTAAGAAATTTATCGATGAAAGTAAGTTGTGCCACTGGGGCGTCGTAAATACCGTGGCACTCCCGTCACTTCTCTGGAACTCTCTGTAGACGCGTTACCCGCCGGGATCGTTCATAATTCACATCCGATTTGAACAAAGTTTTCGAACTAGCGCGATTTGCTTAATACACTGCTGTCCTCCTTTTCACTGTCTATTCTCTGCCCTCTTTCACCCCCATCCCATCTGGATTCCTCCTCCTTCTCCCGGCTTTCCCGGCGTTTGCTCTCTTCAATCGTTCGACGTGCCCGCGTCCCTACGGTTCATTTGCTACCGCAAGCAAACTTTTTCATTCTATTACCCGCCTCGCCGTCCTCGATCCTAGCGTGATCGCGATCGAGGATTTGCCGTGCAGATTGCCAGACTCCCAAAAGTATTTAGCTGCCAGTCGAATATGTAAATTGCTCACTGGAACATCTGAAAAATTAATCTCTAAACTTTTTTGTTCTCAATCATTTCCTTATGAAATTGTTAGAAACGTGTTTGTGAAATTTTTCTGATATAAACGAGTCGAAACATGATACAATTTGGAGCATGTCCGTTTATTTAATTTACGATTTAGTAGAACCTCTATTAACCGAACCGATGATATTATCAGAATACGTGTTTCACATGTGAACAACACGACTCATTCTACATACAAATCAAAAAAATTTAATGTCTTCAAATCGAGGAAAAAATAAAAATACATACCGATCTTTCATCATTTCACTGATTTAATTATTTGTTTCTAATTTTAAGAAATTGTTCTCTATGGAAGCACGTATTGTAGTAACAACTGTACGAACTCTGTACAATTTGTTTTAGAATTAAATTATTTCTGCGGGACAGTTCTGTATGTTTGTTGGTAGAATTGTTTTACGTCACATGTTGTGCCGCCCTCTGCGCTTAGACACCCTGTATAAACGGTTTTCTTGCAGCGCGTGCCTGGAAGTTACCCAGGTGACTCGAATTAGGTCACCGGAAGTAGGTGGAGAAGTATCAAACTCGAAAATACGTTCGCGTTCCTCGGAGATTAAACGAATGGAGTTTGTTCGCGAAACAGTTGAAGCGTTATTATTTATGTTAACGCCCGTAATTAATGGATCCTGGAATAGTATTTGCGCGGCTCGGCTGGGCCATTCTGGATACGCAGCAACTTACGATTCAGAATTAATGGGAATGAAATCATTTGTTTCGCCAATGCTGCCTCTTATTAAACTACCGGCAATCCGGTAACACCTATAGGACGCGTTTGAAATTTACGACCCCGCTCTATCGCATCCGTGCTCGCGGTGACTATCTTCGAATCCTTCCTCCTGAACGCAGCCGAGTCCTTGTTGTCGAGTAAATCGAATAATTTGTCAACATCCGAGGGACCAATTAATCGTAATCAACCATACCGTTCTGACGCGAAACTAAATAGAAGATACGGTTTCGCGCGTTCCCAACACTAATTAACCCTCATCCGTGCCTCCTGTCGGTTTGACACACTATTCACTGCTTCCCGAAAAAATATCAGCTCGCTTAAAAATGTTACAAAATACAACTTTCAGTATCTTCTCTGCTATCCCGACCAATTGCTATCTTTTCACGTTATGCAGCAAACCAATTGTTCTAACTTCTCAAAAAGAAATCGAAATCGTATGGTCGAATATCAGAAAAGTTATCGTCTTTTTAAGAGTGTCACTGTATCATCACCCGTCAAATGACCGGTTTCTCTCACTGGAAATGATCATACACATTTTTGTATCCAAGCACGTATTATAATAAAAATCACAGACAATCTATACATATAAATTCTATGTCAGTTTTGTAAGGCGACATATGCCAGTCATTTTTAGAGCTCAGTAGGTTTAGTGTTAATTTCATTTGCCAAATGGGCAACGCAATTTCGCTAACGTTCCCGTATGTAATAAGAATCTATCGGCTGACGATTCTCATTTTTGTCGATCCTCTGTGACTATTAACGGATAATTAATGAATATTAACGGGTCGCTGACAAGGGGTGGAATATTTGTAAAACTATGCGCAGCCTGTAACGGTGCTCGATGGGGGGACATGCCAGCGTGAGGCTGGAAATATGACGAGCTTCCGCAGGAAATACCCCAGGGAGCAGCAGTCGCGGTGAGCCGACTGAACGCGCTTTAAACTATAAACACACGTAGTCGGCGCATATTTACCGGCGAGCCGAGCGCACCACTCTACAACGAAATACCTACGGTCGACGTTCTTTTCTTTGGAATTTGCAGGGGTTCAACTACCCGCTGGTTCACGTGTAGTCCGAGGAAGCAACGTTACGTAGTGGGCCAGGGGCTTCCGAAAAATGGCGATGAATGAAAGAGGAAATTAACGTGAAAAAAAATTACGATCGTGTTCAGGAATACACCCCGCGTCAATACAGTAAAGTCGCGATTCTTGTCAAACAGCCTGCGTTCTGCACGGACAGTGATCGCATACCGACATTATTTTTTTATGACTGCGTCTACCGTGCCGAGAGTTCAAACGAAAGCCGAACGTAGAGAAGGACAGCATGATAGTGGAGTGGGTAGGCACCTGACTGTAATCGCGTACCCGATCGCTGACAGTGAACGCGACTTTACTGTACTATCTATAAGACATTAGAAAATGAATGGAAAGTGTGTTCTAGTAAGAATTTTCTTCTCCCTTCATTCCTAATGTTATTGTTTACATCGTATTAAAGCTATGAAGGGTAATTGTTTCTGGTTTCATATCATTTAATGTCTTACCATTGTGTCAATGTGACACAAGAAAAGCACATTAAAACAATTGGGGGCAAGATGCAACCCTTTTTTAAAATAAAGTATCTGCAGAACTTTCAGAACGAATTAATAATTGACTTGTGACCGCTTTTGGAGGCTCCTGGTCCACTGAGCAGCGTATCGAGAAGCTAGTCAGCGCGCAGTGGAAGAAACGTGTTTCGCGAAAGTTTCGCGGTCATGTCGCAGCGCCGGAAATTCCGGTAAGAGGGCCGAACCTCGGCCCCGATGATGGAAAGTTTCGTCGAAGGACAATACAACCTGGATATTTGCAAGACTCGGAGATATTCAGGACGAAGCGGCGCGCAGGGCAGCGCCCATCGGGACCATCCATAATTTAACAGCGATCCGAAGTTTCTCGGGCGGCGCTAGTTCGCTCTGCTGTGCGAGGAATACTTGTTCGACGCAGCGGTGTTCCTCTTTAACCCCCTTGACACGTTTCCGGCGTGGATTCGAGGCAACGGCCACTCTCGTGGCGCGGCGTAGCCGGCCCGTCAGCTTCCAGGTTCCCTCTTCTCAGCTTTTTACCCCGGGACAAATTCTGCGGTTTCCCCTGGCAAGATTCTACTTACAAAAGCAGTACCAAGCTACGCTCCCTTTGACAAACTTCCAATCCAATCGACAAACGAATCGATCGGGGCCGCCCGCGTACAGCCGCCCGACCGGTTTTCCCGGGGATATTCAATGGCCCCGCCTCGATTCAGTCGGTCTCCTCGTTTTCTTTCCGCGCTTCCTCCGGGCCGCATTCAACCGACACAATACTTTGCCAAAGTAAACTTCGCCCCGTTCTTACTGCGTGTAATTTCGAATCTAATTACTGGATACATTTCCTCGGGTCCGTTCTCCGTCGATTGAAAAGGTTCGACCACAGAGATCTCTGCACAGTAGCCATTCCGAACCCTAGGAGAACAGAGAAAGGGAGAAAGAGGTGATCGATAGAGGGATGGAGACAGCTCGAATTGAATGGTCACTATACTGTTTCACGATGTTCTACACAAAGTAGATTTTCGTAATCGTTTGGTCGCGTGCCCATAAAAGCGCCCTTTTATCGGCTCAATAGCCACGCCAATCGATTTACTCGTACAATTCCTGCATGTGGCCGCGGAATCAGCAACTATAAAAGTTTTCTACAAAATGGAACGCGAAATGGTGTATTAACGCGCTGCCTGCCGCACCAACTCTGCGGGCCGAGCCCGGGACCTCAAAATTCCATTTTCATAATTTCAACATTCGCATTCCAGATATTTCGACTCCAGACTCCGGACGTTTCATCTAATTTAGAATATTTTTGTTACGTATGATCTTTTTCATTTTTCAAACGAGAAACCCACTACAAAGAGATATCTCGTGTCGACCAGTTTGTACAAAGTTATTTTCCACATGAACAATTTCGTCGCTGCACCCTTTCCATTACAGGAAAAAAGTTTCTACAATATGGCTATTCTCTCATTAGACTGGATTGAAAACGAAGAAGATTGTGTAACAGCTATCCAATTCTGCATACACGGACGTCAATTCCATCATACGGAACAGTTAACCAACAAACCTCAAGTATCTAAATTGTGTTACGTATACACAGTGTCGAGATAACTGGTATTATCTTGCTCTCCTCTGTATCAACGTTCTCCGGTCTGCTTTATTTGAGGTGAAAATCCGTTCAGTTAGAAACTTCAGGCTGCGATTGTGGACTCACTCGGTAAGAGTGCAATGAAGTGTTCCGACGGTAACAATGAAAAATGTCGAGACTTTATGACTGACTAGAATCGAATATAACCGGTAAATTGAATGTAAGTCTCGGTTCACAATTCCGGCGCTACGCGAACGACTTGGCGGAGCCTTAATCCTGTGGATTCAACCGTATTTACGTCGCGAACCGCAGAATCCGGTGAAGCTGCGCTTGCAGATGCACCGGCGATTTACCTTCGAAGGAGGACGATCTCGTGTTCCAGTCAGCTCGCCGTTGAATCGACCACCACTCGTTCCGCTTTCAGCTCCCTCTCGGCAGCTGCACGTTGATTTCTTGCCGACAGGTAGGCCGTTGCTAGATTCGTCTGAACAAGACACCACGACGAGATCCGTCGCTTTGATGCTGGTCACGCGGAATTTCAAATCCTCTGCAGCTCGTGTTTTTGCAGTTGAGAAAACACGAGTTGTTTGTCTTTTCGATGCGCAACGCGCGCTCCACGGAAGACGTCTCGAGACAGCGTCGCATCTGTTGGTGCGGCGCGGCGTTCAGGTTCGTTAGACCGAGCAAACAGACTGCGCCCCGAGTGGTTGCCGCTCTCGCGAGCAGGGCCATCGATTCTCCCGGCAAATTCGTTAAATGTGCAAGCGTGCGAAACGCCCACGCTCGATAATCCCCCCGCCGCGCCGCGCGTAATCTAACGCCGTGCCGATTCCTTTATCCGCGGACAAAACGGGTAATGGAATGAGAGGCCAGACGGTCACACTGGCCGATATTTATCGATAGGCGAAATCTAATCTTTAAATCACCTTTAAGAGCACCCTTAAACTATTCATTGCCAGCTGACCCGGCTGGGTGAACGTCTGGTGCCAAAGCCTTTTTAATTTCTTTTTTATTTGAGCTCTTCTCAGACCCTTGACCCTTAGCCGTCGAGGGTTTACTCAGAGAGTCACCACTAAAAATTGCTGTACCATTATTCACGATGTTGTTTACATTATTAAATATGTTGGAAACTAATCAATTACTACACATTTAATATTGTATGAGGTATTGTATCAATTTCATATCCATGAAAAAAATCATATGCAATGGAATTATTCTAGCTAGAAAGTTGGTTAACTTTGCCGACTGCGAAGGGTTAATTGGGTCCATTTCTCTTTACAATGCTACCAAAAAGAAGAAATTGTAACCTTTTTACAAATAGAAAGTACAGGTGAGACACGATTTAAATATTTAGATGTCGACATGTAGGAATTGTTGGTAGCCCATAGTACAGCCTTTTTATTTTGACGAAAAATGTCAAATCTGGAAACCACGCATACAAAGTCCACCGAAAGGATGCTACTGAGAATCCTATTTACTTTCGATAAGTACCCACGTGTGACCGATCGGTCACATTGGTAATGAATGTGTTAATCCGCATGGTTGAAAATGGTACGTTGTAGTTGGAAAAGCTCACACACTGCACAGTTCATTTCTGGCAAGAAAATCGCACGAACTTTTTCCGGCATCTAACCAAAATTTCGGGTAGTGCGCCGGAACGTTCGCGAACCGTGTGTTCCGCCTCTTCTCCCTCGACACCCCGTGAACCGATTGACATCGGCCGCGCAGGGAGAGGATAATGAGCGCTTTCCAGGGAACAGAGGAGCTGGCGTGTATCGATGAACCGTTATCCGAGCGTCGTTATTTTTGTTCAAAAAGTCTGCGGCCGCTCGGTCAAACAGAAATATTAGTTAGTGCGAGCCGGGCTCGGAGTTTAATTAAACAACAATTCGGATGTTGATTCTCACGGTGTTGGAGCGATCGATGCGATTTTACAAGCACACCCCTTCGCATCCTCCCCCGCTACACGTTCAATTCCCCGACGAGTTAAACTTGTCCGTGGATGTTCGCAGAGGTAGCTAGAGCTAGAGCGGGTTTTGGGTGGGATCGATCGATCACGAAAATTCGACAAATTAGTAACGAGTTGGCGGAGTTCACTCGGGGTGATCGATGCTGGCTCGAGTCGACGCCCACTCGGTTCAAGGTCAACCAAGCGACACCCACCCATCCGTCCGACTTAATCAAGGTCCTCCGACCGCACTCGGCGGTTTTCGCGTAATTAGAAGCTAGTTAGGGGTTAACGGCGCGGCGCGGTGCGGTGCGGAGACCGGATGTTCTACCAAGACGGCAGAAGGGAAGTAGCTCGTAGCATTAGCCGCGTAGGGATGCGGAAACGAGCGCTTGGCTAGCATGCGAGAACGCATCTGAAATCCAAAGGGGTTTTGTGTGAAATCTGTCTGGCGAGAAGCAAGCAAGGTGGCGCGGACGAGTCGACTGGGGGATTGGGAAAGGAAAGAGAAAGGGAAAGGGGAAACGGGAATGAGAATGCGAGAATGGAGTATAGGAATGGGAACGGGGGGAAGGGTGTGTAGTATAGAAAAATACGGGAGACACACAGGGGTTGTTGGCGAAAGAGGGAGTTGGGGCGGTGGGGGAGTGGGGTTAGCGGTGTGGGTTGAGTTTGCAGGAAGCGGCGAAGAGGGTAAAGAGGAACTCCGACACGACGTGGACGCGCGAGACAAAGGAACGATGGGAAAGAAGAAGCGGAGGCAACCAGCTAGCGTGTATTATTTTCCAGGATGATGAGGGCGGCTGCTGGTCGAGTTGGTTGCTTTCCAGCGACCGCTGCAGGCTGGCTGAGACAGGATGAGAGGATGAGACGTACAATTAGTACCGTCTGCTCGCCCTTCCGCGCCGCTCTTTCGTCCGTGGACGACTGTCAACTCGCCGGGGCTCGATGCTAGTCGGCTGCTATCCCACCTATCGCGTCGCTCGGCCCGACAGGTTCCCGGTTGAAGGGTTAAAGACTTCGAACTACCAACGACGAGTCGATATCGCTTTCTCTAGCCTAACTGCTTGCTCATCGGCCACGGCCCGAAACCGACGGAATTAGTTGCTACCACGGCCCTAGGCTCCCGCTCTCTGGGGTTTGCGTGCCAGCATGCAAATCGAGACCTGATTGCGAACCATACCCTCATTTCCTGAATCAGACTTGCGAGATCGGTTTTGTCTTTTCAATCCGAGACGGACGAATCACCGCTATTGCCGGTCCCCTTGGAAATTAACCCTTTCCGACTGAAGTCCGGAAATCTGATAGACCTCCCGGCAAAATAAGGGTTGAAATGAAGCCTATCGATTCCTTGAATCACATCGAAGCGTTTGTAGAAAATTATAGTGGACTAGTCACGAAAACATCGACTAACAAAAGTTAATTATCCTTTTGCTAAAATCCCAGCACTGGGAAACTTCTGACTATTTTGAGGACTGCAATTCCCTGGGGCGTCTTGATGAGATCGAATTCACAGAATCAATAACTCAGCAAGACTTTCGACGTTTCTGGCATCGTCGTTCTTGTTTCCACCCTCGCTACGAGTTGCTAGCGAAAAGAGACGTTAGAAGGGGGAAGGAGGAATAGCTTTGTGGATCCAGTCTACCCTTATCGCGGATTCCAGGCCATTGTCCAGACCCTGACGCGGCCGTGCATAAAGTTTCACCCTCTTGCCAGCGCAGGAGGTGAATTTTTCTCTCCGAGAGCAACGCGCAGTTGTTGTTCGATGGCACCTTAAATTTCCCGGTATCCGGATGCGATTTAACGTTTTCCTTTCTTTTTCCCAGAATGCACTCGGTCGTGTTTTTTTTCTCTCCCTCACGGGATAACATGCGAAATCGACTTCGCGTGGAACGCGAATCCCGGCATTGCCGTCGGCTGACCCAGTGACACGCATCGAGTTCATTTCGCCTGTTTGAAAACTCGACGCGGGAAACCTCGTGCAAAGACGACATTAACACGCGTTGTGAAAGTTTCATCGAGCGGCGTTATCCCTCGCGAGAACGTACCATTTCGTTCGATGTGGACTCCGCTATCAATAGACAAACGACAGCTGAATATAGCGGCTCTCTTCGCCTGCAAAAGTAACCGGCGCGGCGGAGCGAAAGCGCGGCGAACAACGCGAATAAACGTTGACGTCGGCCTGCCATTTCGTACGAACTCGATGTACACTGTGAACCGATAACTTCGGCCACCTTGGCGACCTTGGGCAAAATTAGCTGGCTTTTAAAAACCAATAACTTTTTCAAATTTGATCAAACGTGTTCTTTTGAGATGTTAGAAGGATTAGTTTACTAGGTAATGTGTAAAACAAAATTTTTTGACACCTTCAGTACCCTTTTGGACACCCTTGAAATACTGATCATTTTTTAAAAGTTGTGTTTGAAGGATTAGCTTACTAGGAAATGTGTAAAAATTTTTGGAATTGCTATTGCTCGGAATTTCGTAGAAAAAAGTCACGATTTTTACCTCTTTTACCTCCATTTTCAATTTTGCATTTTTGAGCTCTTTCGAGATGCTAGAAGAATTAGTTTACTAGGTAATGTGTAAAACAAATTCTTTTTTCTCAAAAAAGTGAAGGTCGCAATGTTGAACTATTTTCACAACGGCGGCAGAAATTGCATCACTTTGTAAAATCAATATTTCGAGTACAACTGTTATGTGGACAGTAACTATTATATATCTATGTACGTTATTGAAATATTGCTGCATCAAATCATGTAAAACTGTTAACAGACTACGCGCGGAAACAGTTTAGCGTGGCTTCGATATTTGTAGTACATCTAAATATTCAAACAACCATATTTTAACAGGGTAGCGCAATTTATTGGCGACCGGCGTATAAACACAGAATCACGAATGGAAAAGTTCTAATAACGATCGATTGGTTCTTCGTTCGGTACACTCTTTACAATCTAGCAGGCTAATATTATTCCGTTAACGTATGACAACATTTATATGAAATTGGCTAGACACAGTTATTCGTTTTATGAAAATATAGAATAACTGATTGAATAAATTGCCAGTCTGTAACTGAATTTTCAATATACATAAAACAGTATAGTATGAAATTAATTAAATGCTTATGTTGTAACGTTGTGACGTACGGACATGTATACCTATGCACTGGTAAACTATAAAATTAGTAAATATGTTTCGTTCGTACCAACAGCCAAGTAATAATTTCGGTCAATATTCAGCGGAATGTCCATAATTATTACTTCGCTATTAATACGATCGAAACATATTTACTAATATTATAGCCTACCTGGTTATCGGTACATTATTACGTAGATCTGAAAACAGGTCAAATACGTTCGATTTTATCCATCGTATAGGATCGGGTTTTGGTGGACTGACTCCCAACAATCGGTAATAATGTGACTTTATTATTAGCTAACGATATACGAAAAAGAATGATATTAATTGAATTATTAAATATTAAATAAATGATCAACATGTATTTATCCTAATTATAATCCTAATCCTAATAATCAAAATATATATAATCCTAATATTGTATTAATACTATAATCTTAATTATCAAAATTATATAAAGATATTTTGTATTGCAAATTCAACGCTCTACAGCACCGTGTAGCATATTGATACTTATTATTATATTAATGAGGGTGAGTTGTTGGTTTATGATTGAAGTTTCTGTTGCTGTTGGAAAACCTATTAAAAAGTCCTCAGCCACAGACTTCCAAAAGTTATGGAATAATCGTCGTTAGATAATGTGTTAAAATCTCATTGTGTTTTTCGACGACGAAGGTATTGAAACTCATTGATCATCCAGCACGGATGATATCGAGCCATAAAAGGGGGCTTCGTTTACGAAGTCAAAGTCATCGGTAGGCATTTAGAATTAAACAGGGGCTGTTCCCTCTCGCGCGTGTCCTCAGAAATTTGCTCCCTTTGAGACCCGATTGGACGGGAACGCTCGATTACCCAAGGCAAATCTTAGCGCGAGATCTCTACGAGAACGTGACCCGGATTCACTCGTGCCATACTTGCTCGTGAAAATCGTTCTCGTGCGATTTACAGAGGGGCCTGGGTGCGACATTTCATCCGGCGGGGACTTGACTTTTCGTCCTAATTTTGCGTTAATCGATTTCGGCTCGGCTAGGTTGCATGCACGCGTTCGTTGCAACCCCGCTGCGTGCACACGCGCGAAAATACGGGAAGCGTGCACGCGATATCCTCGACTGTTGATATATCGGTGTGATAATCTGGACATATACAGTCTTCCCATAATATGCATTTTCCAAGAATATTTAAATTTCTTTCGTGCCGTTAGAGCCCGTTATTGGACGATACACATAGAAACTTTAATGAATTGTACAATTCACTAATTTTGAAAGTGATGTAGTTCCATTCGTGACTCAGGAAAAAGATATTGGTCTAATTAATTCTGTAAGAGCCTATTTTTCTGTATAATGAATTTAATCCAGACCTTATTAGGATTTTTCAATCGATGGATCCTAACACAATCCTAACACAAAGGAAAATAGACTTACACCACTTAGCAAAATAGACGCAAATCCCATAAAATATGTGTGGGATATCATGAAGCAGAAACATCGAGGGAAACGTATGTAGTATGGCGGTATAACCATCAGTGCATCTAATTAGAAAGATAGAGAGGTCGCTTCCTGTTTCATACTCCGAAGAATCGATTGGGAACGTTGCGAAGTTGTAATCGTTCATGGAGGAGACTGGTCTCATTATGAAATAAGACCATATTAATTTCTCACATGAACTTTTCATCTTCACAAAGTATTTTTGCAAAAAGGAATCATTTTCACAGAGATATCGTGAGTCCCTGGGAGAACTCTTTCATCCCCTACGGCTGCTCCGATGGATTCGAGACATTGGTGCCGAGCAAAAAATTTCCGCGGAATATTGCGATTGGTTTTACGACGTCGATTCGATGCCGTAATCCACGGCGAGTTGCTTTTTCGGCTCGCCGGACACGGAAGTAACGTCGTTCGCAAAGTGCTTCTGAACTTCGAGATCCCTGCTCGATCGACGTCGAAATGGCTCCGAGCCATTCGTAATGGGCAAAGTTAATATTGGATTGTTCTTTTTTTATGATCGACATGGCCGGCGAACGAGCGATCCGTCCTCTAGCTTCTGATTGTTTCTCGAAGTTCAAAGCCGTACTGTTCTCCAGAGCTGTTTAATACAAGCGTTTATAGCAGAATCTTGAGCTTGATACAAGGTGCTGTGATTACCTTTGTTTTCATTAATTTTTCACGCTATTAGAGAAGCGTGTTTTTCCACGAATTTTTAATAATTTTCCTATTGGTCGGTATGAACGTAGTTATGGTCGGAATCAAAAGAAATTACAAATCTTAATTATTTACGAAATGGAGATATTTCAAAGCCAAATTATCAATTTCTTAAAGAAATAAAGAAATAAAGACAATAAGAAAAAATAAATTAAGGAGGGAACAAATCTTTTTATGTCACAGAAATTATAAATACGCTCCGCGTAGAAGTTAATTCTGACGAGATTCTGTTCGAGATTGTGCTGATCGGAGCGTTTAACAGTGACACGAGTTCCGTAAACACAGCGAAGGTTGTACCTATAATCCGCTGATCAAAGGTAGTCGACCTCCTCTGATTGATTGTAAAGGTTTTTTTTTGTTGATTGTAAAGGTTATAGGGGGCTGCGTAATAAATAATTTCGAAATCGAGATAGGCTGAGTCACTGGCGATTAGTATGTTTCTTACGGTCGGCCGCGCACGACACAGGTCGCCGAACGCTTGCTTTAAGGGGATGCTCGTCTTTCGTTCATTGTACTGTCTCCTTTTTGTTCCTCGTTTTCGATTCTGCACACAGAAATACCTTTTTTGTGTTCTGTGATACTATTTTATAGAAAACTCCTCGTGTGAATAACGCAGAGTCGCAAAGAGCGAAAGTTTCGAATTTAATGAGATATTCGGCATACAATGACACAATTTTACACACCGGTGAACAAACGGCAAGCAAACAGATAAACCGATTTTGTCAACAACGTTCATGTCTTTCTCTTTAACTATCGTTTGCATACCGGGCGTTCGGCCTGTTTTTTTCCATTCAGCTTCGAACCATTCGGTTCTTCATTCGTTTGACGACTGCGTCAATTATGCAACTCACTCGTTCGATCAATCATGCATTCATATCCACTAGACTGTGGAATTTTATGCGTTTCTGGCGCTGAAAAATTTTAGAGAATTTATAGAATACGATATTCGAGAGAATTTAGGGGAATTTTCAGTAAGAGAGTTTTACTTTATTATTTTCCCACTTGCCTGAAACCTTTCGTTGATGAAACTTCTATCAACATATTTGTGATATTTTTCTGGTTAAGACGAGACCAAACACGATATAATTTCGATCATATTTGATTTACTTGTTTATTTGACGATTTAGTATGATCACGATTATCCGAACCGGTGATATCTGTGTCAAGCATCCATATACAGTAATCGCTCGTTCGTTGTCCAGAAGCCGTGTTTTTCAGTGACAACGAGCCTGCCCGGACACTATTTTTGATTTATGACTGCGTCTAGAGTATCGCGCCGACCGCGCCGACCGCGCCGAGCGAGACTTCAATAGAGAGCCGAACATAGAGAAGGACAGAATGAAACACGGATCGGGTGGCCGAAGCGTATCGCCGTCGCCGGACAGATCTGAGTCCCGCGTGTTTCATTTTTACAGACACTATGTACAATTGAAATTATATCGTGTTTGGTGTCATTTTAATCAGAAAAATGCCAGAAATACGTTCATGAAGGTCCCATAAAAAAATAATGTAAATTAAGAAGTTTGAACATTCGATTCATTCGAGTCAATGTAGTGGTGCTCACACCGATATACCCGAGCCGACATCAATCGTCGCCGCCCTGCGGAGCGACGCGGCGTTGACAGGCAGTGGAATGGGTAGGCACTGGACAACGGCCCTGCCCACCATGCCAGACAACGAACGAGCGATTACTGTACATTCTGCAAATTTCATCAAAATTGGTCAACGTTGTAATTTTCCAGAGTGTATATACATTATACATATATATACGTATTTTTAAAAATAAATCAAATAATAAAACAACGTTTTGTATTTTCTCTGGAATTTCGATCAGTTGCTATTTTTTTTTTCATGTGACGTATTAAAGGAGAGACCGGCAAAGCTGTAACACGAATAAAATTTTCTGAACCGCAAATTTGGCAACTCGGCATGATGCGAGAGTAGTTTGAAAATAAATTATTATATTGATCCAATATTAAAGAACTTATCGCCTTTTTAAAAGTGTCTAAATATTATTGCGAGCGACTATGTATCGAGACATTACTGTGCTTGTAAAATACGAAGCTTGAAGTGCGTCGTTTGATCCTTCGGTGGCTCGAGCATTAAACATATCGCATGGAATCTGGAGGTAGAATGGAATGTTTCAACAGAGCAGAGAGGGTAAAGCTTTGCCGGGGGCTGTGGAAAATGCTGAGACCTCGGTGTCGCCTCTGTAATGCTGTGACTTCGTAATTCAGCTGGCGAGCAAGTATCTGAACGAAGAGCGGTGTTTTCGTGAGGTTCCCGGACGTGAGCGTGTGACAACAACGCGAACGCAAAAGTTATTGGAACGCTCCTAAGCGCGGAGGCAAACGTCGAGGGTTGAATCGGCGAGGGATGAATCGAACAGGGATCGTCGAAAGGGAATAGGGAGGAATAAGGGGGTCAGCCGAGATTCGGTTTGATATTCCGCTAATCTCGAACATCAATATTAGTACTAAGCTTAGACACAGAGCTTGATTAGCGGGCCAACCGGTATTCCACGTGTATATCAGTCCTGTACTCTAGATGAATCATATTGTGAGTGGCGAGTTGATGTTAACGCCGACCTCGAATTTCTGCATCCCCACTGTAATCCATGGACTTTCATACAGTTTTATTTCGACAGAGTTATCAAGAAATTGATTTCTTTTATTGTTGATTTCGGAAGTCCTATTTTTCTTGACTGGTCCGTACATACTCATTATAAACGGGTGATCCAATTATTAGAACCACATTAAACTCTTATATTAAAACAAGAGAGCAATATTTAAATGAAGGTCTAGCTACAATGAATTCTTATGTTTCTGGTACGAAATTTTTTGATCCCGGTTGATTCGGATAATATTTTCCTTTTTTAGTGAAATTATTATACACATTTATTTGTAGTACACATTACTTGAAAAAAAAGACATGTTTCCTGTAAAGTCTCCATTATTGGCACAACAGTTAACCAAGATTTCGATTAATCGAAGTTCCACTGTAATATGTAGTGCAGGGATCACAGGCGACAAATCGTCCGAACAAAATCGACTAATCGTCGGTCGCCATGTTTCTCTTTTAAATTGATCGCCCAATGAAAGTCTCGTCTGCCTGCGAACGTTATTCGGTCATCCATCTTCCTTGCGTATCGTATCCCTTCGCCGACACATCTGAAATGAAATTTTCGCTAGGAGATTTTCTGCCGTTTCAGGTTTACACGGTTAGCACCACAATCCCTCGTGTGCCTCTCCATTCGAACTCTTTCAGAGATTTTTCCGAAATTTTTCCGATTTAGAAAACAGATCTACGATTTAATGAAACCTTAATTAGAGGTTAGAATTTAGAGATTTTTCGGAAATTTCCAATCAAATCTAGTAAACCAATGCACAATATAATCGATTGTGGATTTCATGCATTTATGAGGAAAATGAGTAGGTATTATTAAAATTGAATTACAATTTCTAAAATAATTCTTTTTAAACTTCTGTCCCAGTTTTCATACTTATCGACCACTGTGCACCGAGTTCTAGAATTTTGCTCAAAAAAAGAAAACAAACGCAAATGGTAACGGGAAGATAGTCGCGCCGACACCGCGGATTACAGAAAAATTAGAAGCGTTACGCCCGGATTCATTCGAATTTGACGACCGAGAGCGAAAACATTTTTAGATTCGGCCACGGAGAGCAACAACCATAGCCGCAATATACATCGATCAAATTTTCATTGGCCGGGCTGAGAGCGGTCGGGATTTCCAATGCTATCCAACAATCGTGGAAACTTTTTAACGCTGGATCCCATCGATTCCGATGACTTCCGCTTTTCCAATCTTTCCCCGAAGTATCGTGCAGCCGAAACAATAACCGAACTGGATTGGTTTACATGCAAGCAACCGTTCCAGATACCGGTGAAATGCGGAATCATGCACGACCAACGGTTACCACTGGTGGTGATAGCGATTTCGAGAGAGACTGTAGCTGTGAGAACAGGAGAGACGATTCGTTTCGTTGTTAACAGCTTTTCCTATCTCGGTGGTTTCGCTGTTGCGTACTTTTTCGATCTCTTACAGTTTTATTATGATTCGGAAGAATTAGGCAATTTTTTAATCGGTTATTCCTGAGCTATTAATTCCGAAACTTGAACTACACGATCTGAGAAACAACACGGACCCGAGAGTTTTTCTTAAATCAAGACTTTACTGTATACTGAATTTGTCTTTAATTGTTCTCACATTCTGCTGCGGATTTTGTAAGTTTATGAAGGCTGCGAGCCTCTTCTACAGATTAGTAATTCGAAAATTAAATTAAATTCAAAATTAATTCACTTTTGAAAGTATCACTTTTAATTAAGCCCTTCCCGTATTATTTCCTCACAGCCACACATTTATTGTACGTCTATGTATGCATTGGTGCTCAAATCTTTTTGGCTGTGAGCGTACCTTCAGTTGCAATTCGCGTTTTTTGGTGTAAAATCAGAGAACGTTCGTCGACATCCAAGGACCGGCGCGTTATTTTTATCGCAAAAATCGGCGATAACCGCGGACAATGAAACCAACCCGTGCTCGTTCCGACGATGGACTCGACGCAACCCGCAGTTGCGATCGGGTATTGAAATATGGAGCAAGTCGGGAACACTAAAGCGATTTCGCGGAGCCGTTGATAGCGATACAGCAGCGCCCCGATCACGTTGTTGCACTGTTCCGCGTAGTTTTGTATAACACGGTTACCGTAACCTCTCGCGGAGGCGTTCCAGAGGGAAACGGTGGCGCAAATACCGGTCGGTACTTTAAGGAGTTCCCAGAGAAAAGTGCAATTACATTTTCAGAAAACTTGGGAACGACACTACTAACCGTTTGCTTTAATTCGTTCCGCGGGAGTTACGGTAGCTGAGCGTCCTGGAATAAAACGCTATCGGTTAATTGCATTGTCTTCCTCGCGTAGAATTCCTGTCTTCCCTCTTGGCACGGCCGCGCGAACGATAACGTCGAGTAAATTCGAACCGATAACAGTCTGCGCGCCGCGAGAAACTATGAAGTTTCTTTCCCTACGGTGTATGTACAGGCGCGTGGAATCGCGCGTGTGTGCTATTCCCCGTTGATTCGCGACCCTGATCCTTTCGCGAGCACTAGAATCTTTCCTAATTTGCAATGCGAATCATTTGCATAGCGCAGATCTGAAATTTCAAGATTCAGAACTTTACAGTCTTAGAAATATTGTTTCTGATGAGTGCGTTGCAACGTTTAGACTTTGATTACTTAATATTACAATAATAATAATGATCTTCATTTATTCAGCTCCACTGCTAAGAATCGGACTTGATTTTACAATAGATCTAGCCTTACCTGAACCTTGCACTTTTATCAATTTAATAATGATTTATAAAATTCTGGTTAACCAGAAGCGCTGAAACGCTACGAGATTGATATACATATCTTGAAAAGTGCAGTTTGCACGATGCACTTTGCAAAAGTGCAAGGCCCCAGTTTCATGATAAATAGCTCACATTTTCACCTGCTGTCGCAATCGTAATTCGAATCGGCGCGAAATTATTCTCGGCAATCTCGCGCGGATGAACGAGCAGAGGCAAACAAAAAAAATAGTAACGGTACACCATGCTGATTTAAATGGAAGTTTCATCTCAACGGAGAGTAATTTACATGGAACGAAGAGGGATGCGGAACAGCGGGAGAGCGTTCCGGAGTCGAGTATATACCGTCGTCAGAAATTTTCTGCTATTCGGCGAGTTGCAGCGTCGTTGATGGCGGCTGATGGGCGTGCCGTGTATACTTTATAGCCATGGGCGGCAGATTTAGTTTCCGTAATAAGCTCGACTAGACGCGCAGCCGCGGGGAACACCCGAAGTCTCTCGCGGCGAATTCTGAATTTAATATAAACTCGTCCATTCGTCGCTCCGCACTTCCGGCCGAGCCGCGCCGCGCCGCGCCGCGCGCCCGGCAACGATGAACGATTTATTGAGGCGGCGCGTTTCATACCGGTCGGAAACCGATATAGAAAAAAAATACCACGGAGAAAGACGGAAGGAAGAAGTCATTTCTCTTCGCTGCCGGTGAATTTGTTACGCCCCTGTGGGACAGAGTTACAACGGCCAATACGCGCTCGGCAATCTCTTATTTTTTATTTTTATCTCTGTTCATCATACATTAATTGCATTTACAATAATTCTACAGAATCGAAGTAACTCATTTGACGACACTGAAACATTCTTATTCACCACAGACTTTTTTCATTTTTTTTTCCGTTTTTTATGATTTTGCTTATCAAACTTTTAACAATATATTTGTGACAATGTTCTGATGGCAATTATACCGAACACGACAGGATTTTCGCGAATTAATAGAACCTCGATTATCTTATCTTATCTTATAGAACTGATCGGTGGAACTTGGATATTCGAATAATGGAACATTTAACTAATTACAGTACAAGATCACTTCAAATTGAACTGATTACATGTGAAACAACTGAAACACGTATTCGAATTAATAATTATGATCCAATTATGATTCCAATTACACCGCGTTTTAATCAGAAGAGTCTCCTAAACACGTAAGCAACAATCTCTCGTGCAGAAATATCCGTAATTAATGCTTCAATTAACTGTAAAATAGATTCTCCAAATCAATATCTCTGAGTGTGTAACGTCACAGCAGTTGTTTCAGAAAAGCACTGTATCGAACGTGCTGACAACCGTGTCACCTATATCGACGGAATTATTTGTCCAGCTATGAAAATTAATTTCTGCGCTGACAGATCGAGCATATCAAAGTTTACAGTTTGCAAA
Source organism: Lasioglossum marginatum (assembly GCA_028455795.1). Lineage (NCBI taxonomy): Eukaryota > Metazoa > Arthropoda > Insecta > Hymenoptera > Halictidae > Lasioglossum > Lasioglossum marginatum. The sequence goes on from CM052265.1 coordinate 2,949,243, forward strand.
ATACAAGAGGATTGGAAGAGTGACTATCGAAGAGTGGAATATCATAAATCATATCTTCACAGTTAGCGTTTTATTAAATAAATTGCTTCGATTTCACTATAATTTTGTTCACCTCGTCCACAGTCAGCTATTGTTAGACTGCGGATTTTTGTGCGAAATAAAAACGCTTTACAGTAAGTATTCGATCTAAGAAACCAGGAACTATACCATCTAAGAAAATTGCCTATCCCCTCCACTGCGATTGAGAGGAGCAGAGAATAAATAGACATTTCCACAGTCGTGATAAATGAAAAAGAATAGGATTATGATCTTGAGTTGATCTACTAATGTTTTCCCGAATTCACGGTGCAATTTTCAGTTGGCAAGAAAAATTGACCGTTCGAGTAGAAAAGCGTTTATTTTTCGCGTGTGCAACGCGACCCGACTACATTGTCTCCCCGGAAGCAGTTATTAATTTTTCGAAAGTTTCATTGGCTGTGGGAATTGCAAGAGGGCGGAGAGATTCGAGCAATTTCATCGAATGACTCGACCGTTGGAAGAAGCGGAAAGCTGGCAGCCGTGAACGAACGTGATCGTTAGTACCGCTGCGCCGGTTTCGTTGCAGTGGCGCAGAACAAATTAACAAAGCGACCACTTTAACCGATGGTGCTTGACCTTCGACGTCTGATGAAAATAGAACGCGCCACCTTCTGATCATCTTAATGAGCTACCAACAATGAGAGCCGTCTAGACACACCACGGCCAAAGATAGCAACCTCCTTGCTTTTTTGCCACATCGAACGTGAAATGCGCTCAATCGAGTCTCGCCCGTTTACAGTTCCAGATTAGAATTACCAGACTGCGAATACTTATGCTCCACCAAACCTCACACGTTTACACTACCAGATTATAATTGCTGGACATCGAATTTTTATGCAAAATGAACATTTTCTGCGTCGATTGCAAGAAATTGCCATTGTTAGTAATTTTTAAAGAAATAAGCTGTGTGACACCGGTCAGTAACGTATTAATATTACCCTAGATTTTCAAGATGAAAAATTCAATTACCAAATGAAATTTCTTGTGCCCTGCAAGGTGACTACCATAAATCTACAAATATTAGTGTATAAATACAACGTATGATTCTAAAACGAATATTGGGATAACAAACGATCGAAAAAAAGCGAACATAAAAATAAGAAAGATACACAATAGAGGTGGAGTAAAAACGAGGAAAAAAATCAAATAATACGGTTTATTCAGTCGTTGGTTGAAGCTTGTTAACTTCTCGTGCTCGCAAAAACAATTACAAAAATCGATATTTTCGTAAAAAATGTTTTCTCGTGCGTACACGCACGACAAAAACAATTTTGTTTGCCGTGTAGAGTACGGCGGCACACGGATGTAAAGATATAAAGGAAACATTACTTTAAACTCGTTTTCATTGAATCCGACGAACGTTCCGCGGCCTCCACAGATTGGGAACGGTATTTGATTATTGCAACGAATCGTTTACTTTTTTTTGTATTTAGTATATTGATACGTTCCAATTTTATCTTTCGAATATCCGATTATTCGAATATTTGAATATTCGATCAACGTGCTCGGTGTCCCCCGTCTTCGCTTATCGAACTGCCCTATTGTTTGCCAGATTTCCATCGAATCCGCGCGTTCCCCAAGAGAGAGTGTGTGTAAGAGAGAGAGAACCAGCAGGTGATATTGGAAACAGCTTTCGTGTAATATGACCACTTTAGAAACACGCTTCCATGTGCGAGCCAGTAATTGAAAAGTGTGTCTGTACAACAGCGTCGTGTTCATTACGTTCTTCCGGGAACCAGGATACCAACGACATACTTTAATCGGCGCGTGCCTCAAAACGTCTGCTATCATGCATTTCTACATTCTGTATTCAAAGTGACACAGTTAAAAAAACCTGAATTATGTAAATATTATTTCATTAGTCACACCGAAAGCGTGTAACTCCACTTCATTGTCTAGCTGCCAGGTGGTATCGTTCAACAAAACACCAACTCAAAATATATCAGTTTTGTGTGGATCAGATACAAATAAAACACGTCGCACGTCAAGAAGCTTGTTTTTGAGGGTTCTGAGGCTGAAATAACAAAAATGACATTATTATTCTTTACCTCAAGATTATATTCTGTCTAACAATAGCTTTCGACGCCTCTACAATATTCTATTACGTTAGAAATAGTTTTTCGCTGTTTCTGAAAAACGTAGTATTATTTGTGTCATGGTCCTGAAGAAAAAATATAGTATAATAATTTTATACTGGATATTTCGCCAGATATTATCACCGTGATTTACGTCATTTTTATTATTCGCAGCGAGAGACGTTTTCAGTCAGTTTTCTTGCTCAGTTGCAGTTTTCTATTCTCTATAAAAGAAAGTATAAAATATTTTAATCTGAATATTGCTAATCTCCATCAATCATTTCTCGCGAGCAGAGCAGGGAGATGATACTCTGAACCACGTTTTATGGCAATGTAATTTGTACAATGAGGAAAGACTAAAATTAATTGTGAAGCTCCGTATAATCCACTTTCAGCTATCCATGGATGCTTCACTGATAATAGCCAAACCCAATATCAAGGCTTGTCGTTACATGTTGTCATTTTTTAAAAGCTATGGCCTTAGTGTATAAGCGGTTGGTCTACACTGTGTCTAGTATTCATGATTTCATTATAATGTTTATGTATAGACCGCGGATGTTTATGCATCTATGGCTTCAAAAAATTTTCAAGAAATGCTAGAAAATAAAATTCCACAGAATTTAATACGATTTTTATTTATTTCAGATCCACAAAGACTACTACCACTAAAAATAACATATTACGTGATTCCACTTTCTTAAAATTTGCCTACAAAAATTGAAAACTGCATAAACATCCGCAGTCTATTTATGTATCTCCAGTTTTTTTTCTATTCTGTAAAAATTTTCCCTTGTTTGTAATCTTTGTATTGAATTCTTTATTATGTTGAAATAAATCTCATGTGAGATTGTCTATAATAAAAAAATCATTTCTCGCGAATAATAGTAACGTAAATCAAGATGGTCACATATCTGGCGAGACACTCTGTGTAGTGTCTTTATTGTTGCCGGGTGTATTAACTGTGGTTCACTTTCATTGGCAGAGTGGATTTCCCGTGAGGAGGGTAGCAGTTTTCAGCGACCCGGTAGATATCACCGGGCATCCTGCTGCGTCTGGCTGTTTCTCCATTCCTCCCGGGGGTTTTTCTTCTTTTTCACCTGTTCCCAAGGCAGCCCCCGCGCCGCGCCGCGCCGCGCTCCATTCTCTTGTCCCGCACAGCTCTGCTTTGCATAATTTCTATCGCTGCAAGTGGAACGGAGGCGGTCGTAACTGCCACGCGCTCGCTCTGTCGCGCGTTCCGCCCGGCTCGGTGCACATTATACGCGCGCACCCTCGTTCCCCGGGTTTGCGCGGGGGTAAATTGACACGGAGAAAGCGGAGGAATCGCGCGCGAAACGCTCGTGTGTCGGTGCGTGGGTGTGCTCGCTCGCCTGGTACCCTCGCTCGGCCGTCCGTGAGCACATCCGGATACTTATTGGCGAGTAAATACGGGTCAACGTTAGAACGCTGCCACGGGTCTATCTACCCGTTCTTCTTTTTTCTTTTTTTAACTATGATTCTGTGTCGCATCGATTGCGAAGGTTGCGACGATGAAAGGCCATCGATATTCCGTTATGTTTTGTCTAGTTACCATCACTCCGTAAAGGTCGTCCGAATTTCAGAATTATATTGTACACGTGGCTGTAAATGTACAGAGTGTCCGAGAAATGTAAGACAATCTTGAAAGAGATGGTCCCTGAGGTCATTTGATTTTTTATTTTACAATTGTTGAAATAATAAAAATGATTGTATAGATATCTTTAGTAGAACGGAACATGTACCAGTTACTTTTAAGGCTCGGCAGGTTTAGTGTTAAACTGATCAACTCATTTTGTTCATTTCATTTTTTTAAATGCGTCCTATCATTTGCTCCCAATGAATGTGTCTTGAAATTTTACATTTTTCTAGATAAATTCATGCGACGATATTTTAGTTTTACCAACTGAACGATATAAACAAAAGCAATGAAAAATGATGCGCGTATAAAAAGCTTCATTTATGTCGTCCGCTAAATAAAGATTAACAAATTAATTGGGTGTCTTATCTTTTTGCCGCTGGATGTATTATCATGCGGATTATACTAACTTGTGGACATGGTGGGCGTATCACGTTTTTCGAAGGAGGTAATGTTATTAATGTGAAGCGAATGCGTTTCTTCTCGCTGTTTCCCTAAACTGCCGCGGCAGAAAGCGGGATAAGCTTTCACGTATTAGAAACGGCAGTGCAGAAAACGGTTCTCGCGCAAGGAACGCAGGGAAATTCCAGCGATAGCTCATCCATCACTTGGGTCCACCGATGCGCGAGACTTCGTTCCGTGCTGCAACGCTTCGCAGGACTTGCAGTTATTTAATTTATTGGAAATTAATTAGATTCACTTAACTTGCCCGCCGACCGTGCAGCCTCCGCGTGCCTGCGATCCTCGATTTCAACTGCGATTCGAACGATTAAACTCGAATGGCCCGCGTCGCGACGTAAACCTGTGTACGAGTGCGCCGTGATTAATCACGCGACGGGGATTTATCGCATACCGAATATTTCGGACGGTGTTAACAATTCGAGGAATCGCGGCCGTGATCATTTTTCAACGGAATGTTCCGTAGGATCTTGAGCGCGGCGCGGAATTCGATCGAATCGGACTGTTCGAATACCGGACGGTCACATTCGAGCATTTTTCACCTGCCTATCCGCGATACGCAGCGACCAATCAACATTTTTATGGAGCACGATACACTTTCGTTTCACTTTTGTCTCGTGATGTTGGATCATTGCGAAAGTTCTTGCTGGATTCGAAAATCAATCAGAAGCGGTTACGATTTAAAGTAATCAATAGACTCCGGATGTTTATGCAATTTGCAACTTTTGTAGGCGAATTTGAAGAAACTCGAATCAAATGAAATCTTATTTTCCATGGTAGTAGCCTTTGTAGAACTGAAATAAATTAAAATCGTTGGAAATTCTGTTATATTTTATATCTTAGCATTTTTTGAAAATTTTCAAGAGCCATAATTGCATAAAGATCCGCAGTCTAGTAATCAATTATCTAGGGTCTCATTGTGTGAAAAATGTTTGTGACACAATTTGAATAGTTTCAATGAAGGTGTACCCTGGAAAACAAATATTTCTGTCAGCTCTTTTTTTTCTGTGTTCTTACGAAGGTCATTGGTGTTTTTATCTGCGAATTTTTCCCTGTCCCACATGACCTTGCAAATCTTTTCGAGCCGTATGTGGGTACCGTTTCACTAATTTGTTCTTTTACATTCTCCGGTGTACACGTTGCAATTCAAATTTAACGATGGAAACGTGTTCTAGCGTGCACAGGCTACGCAGGTGAAGTTCATTTATGAAGTTTTGGGTCGTGTAAAACGGCGTAGCAAATTTTAATTCTGGGTCACATTGACTCGGACAGTGTACGCGCGATTAAATTTTTACATATCTGAAAATTTAAACTCGCCGGACATCTCGCAGCCGTAATTTCACTTTTATCTATTTCTATGCAAATTCGTATTTCCATGCATTATTTATGGAAGTTAAGAGAAGGAAAAAATTTCGAGGAGATTCTTTGCTGCTGGAGATAATCTACCGAGTGTTATAAATCTTCGTTATCGTAAGCGTTGTGTACAAATCTTTTGAATGCGGAGTAATCCCCAGTTTAGTCGGCAATTGTGTACAAATTTGTAGAACATTCAGATAGATTGTGTGCGTTGAGAGCATTCAAAGGGATTTTCGAAATTATTTAACCAGTCTTTCTGCTCTGCAAGCGATCCTGGTACAGTTCGGCGTTGCTCCGTGCGATATGGGAAACATTGGAAAATGCCTGGCCACGGAATTCCCCGGGAGGCCATTAATTTGCATCCTAATCGAGGAAATCATTATTTTCACCGGAGTATGCCCCATTTACAAAGTAAACGGATTAATCTTGTCGTGAATATTTAGCCTTAATGTTAATCCTTTAATTAATATTAATGTGGTGTTAACAAACATTAGCGTTCTCTAAACTTTATATCGAATTACGTTAACAGTTTATACGGCTGTTTCTATTTAATCGTAGAAGTAATTTGAATCGTAACTCCGTTTCTCGTACAAATTTAATTAGCCTGCCTTTGTTTTCGGCTAAAAGCTGAGGACGTTCCCTCTGCTTTATCATTAACATTCACATAGGTACCATTACATGAAGATTGTAACGAACAATTAAATATCCAAATAAATGTATACTTACAACAAACGATTGATTTTCATCGTCGAATTTGTCTTTTTATGAGCTAGAAGACTGCTGTAATGAATATACTACATAAATAATAGAAAAGCGATCTTTTAAGTGTTCTACGAATGTTCTCGTTCGGCGAATGTGTTAATAAAAACAGCAAGTATGCCGCCGCACAGTCACCCAATCAGGAAACTCAACGAGTCTGGTAAGCCGCGCCAAGTTGACGCTGCTATCAACGTTTCCTCGGATTTTTTCAATTTCTCGGTCGAGAATTTCGCTCGACACGGAGTACATCTACGGAGTGGAGTAGCTCGAGTCAGAAATTTGAAATGCACCGTCTCGGTACACGTTCCCTTAAAGTCCTCTGGAAAGACGATTTTCCGAAGAAACGGGTCGCCGCTCGGTGATTCAGTTATAAATAATGTCGGGACGCGAGTAGCAACCTATCTGTCGAGAGGTAGAGAGAGATGACTTTTCTCGAGCCTGTTCTCATCTTGTTTCTGTAATATTTTCCCTTACTTTGTCTGGTTCTGTTCGCCATTCTTTTTCCGCCTCTGTTTCTCCACAGTTGAACCATCTCCATTCGTCCGCCTCGGCGAAGCTTTTTCCGTATGCAGACGGCAGCGGATTTCGCTCGCGCAAAGCCATTGAAAAGACTGCCGGAGAAAATATTGTAATTGACGTAGGCGGTGCCAATAAATCGGCGGCCCCGTGAATCGTCGACTAATGACGAGTCGGCCGTAATAGTTCCACGATATTACACTGTCTCGTCGATAACGAGTAATATTTCAATACGCCGGCCGTTATTGCCACCTGAAGTGACGGGTCGCGATTGTAAATCACCGAAACGCGTCCGTGTGGCTCGCGATTTCTGTTGACGCCATGTTACCCGGCCCTGTTCAACAATGGACGCCCTCGAATAAGACGTTAACGAAATTCCGTCTCTCTTTTCGCAGTTCGTCGACCATAAGCCTCGCCCTCTTTCGCCGTCCTCCGATTCTTCTTGTCGTAAATTTCTTCTACTTTCTTATTTTTCATAACCATCTCGCCGCATTGTCCGCGAATTTATAATAATCCACGGGTAACGAAACGCGGAAGTGTATGCCGAGCTTAATATTTCCCTCCGACGAGTGTTTTCCGCGAGAGTTCCGTTACGCCCGAGTATCGCGAGATGTTTAAATGTTCGCATTGAGCCGAGGAAAATAATGGCGTTGCTGCACCCTTAATAGTTCCATGCCGTACAATATTGTTGCGCTTAAACTTTGTTTTTTCATCGCTGTGTATTCATGTCCGGATATTTTGCTCGTTAAAATACAACGAGTTAAGCTTTCCAACCTGGAATGTTTGTCTGACGGAATTGCAGATTTTCTTCTAGAACTGTTTACATTTTGTTGTTTCAATTCAGAATTGTTTGAAGAATCATTCATAAGAAAACCGACGTGCAACATTATTTTATCATTACACTTAGACCAGGCCTGGGCAGCTTACGGCTCGCGAGCCACAGATTAGTCTCCCCACTCCTGGATCCTCCCCACCAAACTTCTGCGGAGTATAGAAGGAGGTTGGGTAGTGTCGTTAGATCAAGATTCGTGTTCCCACTCTACTCTTCTACTTTTCCCCACGTTAGTTTTTTCCCCTCAATTCGTGCTGCCTCCTCTCATCTGGCGACTCCGGGTTGGCGAGTTTAGGAGTGTGAATACAGGAGACCGTATTCTCGCAGTCACGCGAGGCAAAGCACGGTGCGGGCAATACGAAATAGTTGATAGTGGGGGAACCGGTACACTGATAGTGGGAGTCAAAAAAGCGAGCCGGGGAAGATGTTGCCCAGGCCTGCATTCAGTGTCGCCCGATGAGAGAAGAGAGCGAAAACGAATTGAGGGGATAAATTACCCTCTCTCTGCCGGCACATGCACGACAAAGACGAAACACGTCACGTGACCGGATCACGGCGGAAGAGGGGAATAGAATCGTAGAAGGGGAAGATAGAGTGGGGACATAAGTCTTGATCTGGCGACATTCCTGCATCAGATGACGCACTGTGCGGTGGTCGTTCTATTATATTAGTGTTTATTATATTAGTATTATTATATTAGTATTCGAAAATAATTGCCTCTCGCCTTACCCACACGACTAGCCACAAGCGTTAATCACAAACAGTAAATATTGGCTAAACGAGCTAAACAGACACTCAAGTATAGCACGGAAAGCGGATGTATGGGTTAAATTGTGATCAGGAACTGGACCGGCTAGCTAGGAACTAAAATATCTAAAAATACGAGCGTGATATCGAAAGTACAACTGTACCCGATAGAGTAGGAACTTCGGAAACGAAGCCCGCCGGGTAGAGATTTATCGTGACGGTGTTCCGCTTCCGAAAATTACCAGGGCCGAGCCGACGATCGATGGAAAGAGAAACGGGTTTATGGGTTCTGTACGAGGGTCGACCGGTAAGAGCGTTTTCTGGTGATTAGAGTTTGACCGACCGAAGCGATCGGCTGAAGTCCAATAAAAAAACGAGAAGAAAAGAGGAGAACCGAAATGGAACGAGTAGATCTAGTCTTAGTACCTCCGTTAAATACATGTAGCCCGTATACGTGTGTGGGATTTGTCCGAACGAAATGCTCCGGCCTTTCCAAGCTTTTTCGGGAACTAAGCTGCGAAGCTGATACAATTTATTGGGTGCGTGCACGAGTTTTAGTCTGGTGCAATCGTCCATGTATAATGATTGGACAGCGGATTTTAGGCATTTCTGACAACAATGAGTAGGTGTAATTCGAAACAGTGAAAAGATTAGAAGAATTTAAAAATACTGTTATATTATATTTTCGACCTCTATTAAACATACTAAGAAAGAAATGAAATTTTTATTTCACTCTAGTTGGTTGTAAATCAAGTAGAACATTTTTATCTCGCGGAAAAAACTAACTTCTTTTGCATTATGTATGAACGATTGAAAAATAGACCAACACTTTTGCATTATGGACGATTAAAAAAAGACTTTTACGTCTAAAACATGGAATTTTTTGTTTCCCCTATAATGCAACTTTTATCCTCAAATTGCGTATGTTCGTGTACCATTTTGCCAGATAAGGCCAACACTTTTGCATTATGTATGGGGAGTTAAAAAAAAGACTTTTACGTCTAAAACATGGAATTTTTTGTTTCCCTTATAATGCAACTTTTATCCTCAAATTGCGTATGTTTGTGTACCATTTAGCCAGATAAAAATCATTTGCTAGGAACATTTAGAAACATTCTTCCTCCAATTAAGAAGCTGCGAGTTGGAAGCTCGCGTACGTTTATCGATGAGCCGAATGCACATTAAGACTCATCCCAGAAGCACTGGAATACTGTGGGAAAACGGCAGCCGTTGAGTATCGATCGACGAGAGGTATCCGTCGGGCAATCAAGCGCGCCATATAAACGGCACAGTTGTTAATCGTTACTGCGGCCTGTCCGTGGAATGGGAATCGGTCACCATTCTTAGATTTATTTTCGATGTTCGGCACGTATCGTACTCGATCCCTCTCCATCTTTTAATCTCACAAGCCGGTAATATCGCACGGTTTAATCATTGGCTCAGATCGTAATTAATTCGGGAGATTCGGTAATTTTTGGTGCGATTTCTTTAAAATTACATAAAACTACTTGAACATTATTATATCTTTTAATGAATCAATAAAACCTTAAAGTTTCAAAAGTGAATGTTAAATTATTTTTCATGAAAAATTGCTAAAATTCGCATTCAAATTTTAGTAGTTTACACCAAGAATCTTCCTTAACTTGACTGCGGATGATTATACAAAATTAAAGATTTCTAAGAAAGTTAATGTCTTTTTTGATATTCTAATGACTACAGTTTGAAATTACACCCAATTATTTTTGTAATAAATACGCAATCTGCCATTAAGAGACAATGGGGCTATGTGAGGTTGAGGCTTGAGAGGTTAATTCGGATAATTCGCATAAAAGATCCCAGGATGATATGACATCTTTCCTGTGCACTTTAAATCTACAATTTGTGTTTCGTTTATAGCGTTTCAGCACGAAATATTTGCCCCTCGATTCAAGTCATGCATCGAGTCGAGTCGGCTAATCTTGGAACGCTCGAATACGACCTGACTGGTACGCAACGTCTCTGCGAAGTTAGGAAACTTCGAACAATTAGGTGTTCAGGTAGTTTAGTAATGCATGGAACTTGATTCCTGGATCAGAACTTCGGCGGCGAGCAGGCGTTTCACGATTTTCCGCTCAGCCTGCAGTTCCACGGATCGCTTTCGCCTTTGAACGTGCTGGACGAGTGCATTGTCGCGCTTCTGTATCGCTAATTTTAATCCTGATGCCGAGACAACTCTGGATTACATTCAAAAGTAATCTAGTTACGCGACAAAATCCTTTTATAAGGAATGTTACGATCGGACGTAATTTCGCCGTGATTCTAGAGCGTTTGGATTCGAATCTCCCCCTCGTTTGGATCTAGTACTTAAAAGGATTTCTTGCAGCAGGAGATAGCAGTTAAAGTCTTTGATTGCGGACTAGTCTCGGAAAGTTCGATTAAGGTTTAGCGAGATTAAGATATCGACGGAAGGCTAATAAATAGGGAACTGTAATGTGAGCAGTTAGACGCAGCTTGGAATTTAGAGGCGAGATCCGAATTGAGAAGCGGCCGTGATTCATAGTGATCCTTCTGTCTGAAGTGTGTCATTTTCCAGAGAACTGACTCGTTAAAGATGTAATGAGTCGCAGAAAATTGCCACGGTTTATTAAAAGCGTAAACTAGCTTACATCGCATAAATAAGAAATGGAGGAGCAGTGGATTGAAACAATTTTTAAATTTAATAAACATGAAAAGAGAATTTTTGCGATTATCCTATATAACTGTTTTCACGAATTGAAACGATTCCCGGAACTTCTTCATTCTTGCGGTCCGCTCTCTTTCTGAATCGCCATTGATATATGTTCTGCGACGAAAGGGGTTCCGACGTATTCGCGACGAGCTCTCCGCCGTATTCGGCATTTAAAGGTCTCTCTCCTTAACGCAACTATTTTACGGACGGTAGTGCTTTTCAATTAAACGTTGCGCCGCGACGCGCCGGGGGAGCGGCGTCTCTTGTCGGTGGTGGTACTTTCACGCGAAAGATTTTGCGCCGCGTCTTTCCTCGGTCAGTCTTTCATCGCCGACAGGGGTGGAGCGTCTTGGCCGAGGAAAGAAAAAACCGATGTCGCCAGCCTGACAATTTAAAGCCACGCCGAATCCGAGCTGCCGTGAAATAAACCAGCCCTGCGATTCGTTAACGACGCGAATTTCCATCGCGCCGCGCGAAAAGAAGCGAAGCTTAGGGAGCACACAGACGCTTTTGAATCGGTCTCGTACGATCACTGCCGGTTGTTCAACGGACTCTTTCAAGCTCGCTTACTAATTTGCCGTATTAAAAAAACCAGGCGGAAGAAAGGATAGAGAGAGAGTGGGGAACGGTGGAAACGGAACAGCCTAGCGCAAGCGCGCGAGTCAGAGAGAGAAGGAAACGGCGTATCATTAAGCCTCGCTGCTTAATTGGGTTAATGAGGCGATGGACCAGTCGCGTGAAATGACAGGCAAACCTCCGTTATTCGAAGGATCCGCTGCTCCGGAAAATTCATTAGGAAAAGCCTCTGTGCCCGTGATCGCGTAAACGCGGCGCCGTGACGCGCCACCGCGTCATCGGACCTTTCTTCGCTATGTCCTCGAATTTCCCTTCTCGCGTCGTGTTTCGATTCGCAGATCAAATTTTCCATTTTCAGGATATGTATAATTGATACAGACCTACGAAGTGCATTTTACAAAAGATTGTAAACAACAACTTTTGTTGTTTATACAAATACCTTCAGCATTTTTTCTGTAATTCCGACCAGTTGCAATATTTTTAAATTTTTTTCAAGTCATATAGTAAACTAATTGTAGCTTCGCAAAACAATGCAAGTAGTATGGTCCTTTGTTAAAATTGTGATCACCCTTATAAGCGTTTTCGAATATCACTGTGATTCACTGTGTATATATGCTGGCCGCCATCCGGAAATCGAAAGATTTTGTTTCGGAGATTGTGTCCACGGGAGGACGATCACGCGGATCGTTGAGAGCAGTTGAGATTTACGCAGAACCCACAAAACACCGTTCAGTCGCGTAAAAAAAGTTTTTTTTTCCCGCCGGAGATGATGCACTCGCGACGTCTCGCGTCGAGAAGGCACGCGTCTTCTGCTCGGGGGAAACGGGTCGACGAGAAGAGTGGTTTCCCCTTTTCCCCAGCCAAGAAAACAGACTCTCGTTTCTGCATCGCGAAATGACACTTGCAGCATACATTGAACGCCCGCAGAAAATCCTCTGGAAGCGTATTCGCGGCCGAAACAGCCCGGCGCGGCGTGGCGTACGCGTGTAGAGACGTTGAGAGCCGTTGAAATATCTTCCCCCGAATACGCTGGCTGTGCGTCAGTTGCAAAGCCGATATTTCAGTGACGCCCGCGTATAAACACGGGTAAAAGGACCGTTTCGCGTCCTCGTCTCCGCTCCACACCCCGCCACCTTGCAAACCCCTCGTCTCAAACCTGCTGCCTCCCTATGCCCGGCCTCCAACGAATTTCGATTCCTATCGCCCGAAGTCAGTTGCAGTGCGCACTTTAAATCTCGACGCCATACCGCGTCGCACCATGCACGTCACATGCCGCGCAGAATTTCGCGATTTTGAGCCGACTCTTTTCCTCGAAGCCTTTCAAAGCGTTGACTTCATTTCTAGACTCGGTATGCAGGGTGAAATTATTTTACTAGGTGTGCAAATAAGTTCGGTACTCTTTATTGAACCGATCGTAACTAGAGATCCCTATTTCACGTCTATTAAACGAATCCGTACCTCAATCCCTGTAATGTTTAATACCCGTGCATATCTGTGTCACGGGTACGCTTGAGTGTTTTTTAGATGTTAGAAGGAATTAGTACAACCCTTTCAAAGTTAGTCCGTACTTGAAGAACAGAAGAAGATGCGTTACGAGCATCATATTGTGTAAATATTTATTATTTTATTCTCAGCGAATCCTCATTTGATGTTTACCATTGTACCAATTTGACATACGAGGAACACATTAGTCTGCGAAAATGGACGGACGAGGGTTGAGTTATGAATCAGATTTCGAGAAGAAATATAAAACTGCCACATTATATCCTCCGGCCGCCATCTGCTTATCGCTTACCGTTTCGTTGCCGTTTTCGTGGCGCGTTGTACGAAAACGCGGCGGACGGCTGAGAGGCAGGTGAATCGTTGAAAACGGCATTCGCGTGTCAAGTGCGGGATAATTCAATAATAGCGGACGCGCGAGAAGGGTCGACAGAATGGCCGAAAGGGTGTAGAGCGAAGCTATTCAGATGCAAACCGTAGAGAATGGCCACGGATCGAACGAAGAACACAATGGAAAGCAATCCGGGTGATCTACGGGAACCGTGCTCACGCGCCGGCGACGATCCTCGATCCATATGGATAAACTAATTCAAGACGCTGCTTTATACAGGTACATTGCGCGCGCGTCCGTATCACAATGCCGGAAGGCTTCAGCTGGATGTCGATTCAATGGTGGAAACGTCGCGCTGTCTCTCCGCACGCCTTTCTCGACGGTCCGCGTTCTACTTACTCCCAGAAACAGCATCCATTTTGCGGAATCCAAATTAATGCAGTCTTTCCATACACTTGACACTCTTCACGTTCACACTGGCCTTCGCTCGACGAGGACTCTGCCGAACGAAGGTAATATGTGGATTCCGATTTTCATACATTTGTAAGGGTACAGCCGAATAAGATAACGATAAAATCTTTTTAACCCTACATTCTCGACTAGAAGGATAGTTTTATTTTCCGTATATGAGGCGTTTTTATAAATTTTTATAAATTTTACAGGAGAGACAAAATCATTTCACGCTCTGACCATTTAATTTTTCCAAAAAAATTTATTTCCGTTTGGACAACCTTTGATGTACGATTCCAGATCTTTTTTCTTTTTTTAAATTAGCAGTATTGTCTAATTATTTATAAATAGAAATAATTTGAAATGAGCTGGTTTTGAAAAAATGGGGGTTTTTTCCATCCTTCCTTTCAAATTTTAATTAAATTCATGTGGTATCTGAATTTTATGCCACGTATTAGTCTGTAAAATCAAAAGTGCCAGTTGATTAATCAATTTATCATAATAATGTTGATAATTTATTGTTATTCTGAATATTCAGTCATAATAAAGAAAATACCTAAATAAATTGACAAAAATTACAGGAAAAATCTCTAAAAAAAATTATTAGTATACTACTGATGGTATGCTTTAGTGGAAGCATGGATTGAGCTAGGTTTGAAATAAAACCTGTTTCCGACACCGGTTTTCGACCGGACTGAGCTGGATTCGTTCCAAATCGCTTTGTAGCGTGATAGTATCGACCAAGAACAATCAAATTACGAAAAAAAACTTCTGAAAATTCATTCGTTTTGATACTAAACGCCTCATATTGTCATATTCGAAAATTCTGAAAAAAGTTGATCAGATGTCAAATACCCAGATACACATGTCGCAATTAATTTGGATTTTTAAGTTGAACGTCCTGGATCGAAAAAATCAGAAACCTCAAAAAGAAATCGGAGAAATTCAGGATTTGCTTTGAAGTTTAAGAGAGACGTCATTTATATTTCGGTAGTATTAATATTTTAAGATCTTTGGTGGCCGAACTTTAAAACAAAAAATTTATTTTTGAGGATATGGCCATGTTTCGGCGATTTGGGACTACTCTGCGGCGTGCGCAGAGCATAACACCCAGGAACTCAAGGTCCCAACTTTCGAGGACGTACTATAACTTTGAAACGGCCGCCATATTTCCGCGTTTGCTGAACGAGCGTGAGAGAGGGGGAGCGTTTGTTAACTCGCCGCGGGTTCCGCGGCCCCCGAGTGCCGAGTCAACGAGTTTCGATCTTGTAAAGCGTTCCAACGGAGACGGATGACGATGCTCTCGCCCGAATTCAAAAGGCTCCGGCTACAGTTTCGCAAATTGTATCGTCAAACACAGCCGGGCACGTTACTCGAGTTCGAGTCTGGAGATAATAGCACTCGACGTACACTGCTGTCAGCCGCAGGATCATCGACCGATACTTTTTTTGCGCCAGTTACCGACGAGTGTACAGAGGAATCGCTGACCGAGGATACTTGCGAACGTTTTATTCTGTCATTTAATTATGCAGCGGCGCCTGGAGCGTCTTCAGGTTCCCTTTACGTCTGCGTCGCTCGGACATGATCACTTCATCAATATTAATACTCTTCGTCGACTATGCACCGGCAAATTGAAGATGCGCTTTTATATAATTTAGGAAATCGTACTTGCAAAAATAGACAGTATGACATACATTCTTTATTTCGAGAGCAGAGCTCAAAGTTGAGGGTGCAGATCATGTTTCTGATGTCTATTTTCTGCTCTACTCAGTTTGGAAAGTTCGTACAATCCTATCAACAAAATTTGGTGTTTCAATATTTGATGGAGAATCCTTCCTCTTTTCTTTCTTCTTGAAACCTTTTCACCCATTTGTAAATGGTTGGCGGGAATTACCAAAATTAGAAAAATGTTTTTATGAGAAATCGTCGACAAGTACTCCTCTTCATCTTTACAACTCCTATTGTTCTTTCGAAGTCGTCGAACTTCAGCCAGCTTCTCCTCTCTCTTTCCGCCGTTATTATTCTCCCTGTTCCGGTTACTTGAGAGAGAGAGCACCGCGACGAAAACAGGATTCGCCGGTGTCGCGTAGTTTTCGATTCGAAATGGTGTCGCGGTTCGCAAACAAAACGGCGCGCTGTTGAAAACGGCCGCGCATAATAAAGTATTATGCTTACGCACGATAAAACATTGACCGTGTTCATTGTTGTAATACAGCGGTTACACGGATAGTTAGTTTCTCACTCGGACTAAACAGTCCACCGCCACGAGTGCAATTTGTGAAACAGTCTGGCTTTCCATCGTATCGCTCCGGCGCGACTCGACTCGACGCCGACGACCAAATGGATGCGGGATGCGTTCGCGTTTCCCGTCGAAATGTCGGCGTTCAGCAACAGCCGCGCCATTTGAATAATTATAATCCATAAAGGGCCACGTTTGTCATTCCTTTCGGTGAACCGGTCGTTGTCCTGACCACGCCACGAATCCGAATCTCCGGCATGTTATAGATCCTTGTTTGCCGCCTTTTGCCTCGCTAACCGCCACACACCGCTACCATTCTCACACGCACGGCCAGGAATTAATCAGCACGCAGTCGTTGTCCGTCCGATCCAATTTATAACGAAAGCTCGCAGCGTTTTCGCGCGGCACAATAAAATTCGCCGCGCTCCGCTGCGCCGGAAGCCGTCCCGATTGTTAGTCGACCCGGTCTGCCTGCTTTTCGCGGAATCGTTTTCCAAAGTGATCACGGGATTCGCGCAATTTGCGTTCCGACCTCTTCGCGCTCGATCACGATGAAATAATACTCGCTGCGATACCGACGCATTTTCTGGGCACTATTTTGCGGAACCCCTCTAATCCCGAACTGTCAGCTCCAATTCAGAATAGAAATCAGATTATACCGTTACTGCCTTCGCTAGTACTATAGTCGGGCAACCCTTGTAGATGGTTTTGCTAATTAAATGATCAGTTGAACAATTTATTCTTTTATTCACCCAACACGAAGCCTTTAGCAGCGCGTTGGGGAGTGTGAACTCTGTGGTTCGCTATTATTGCTGAACACTACGTTCGAACTTAAAAGTCTTAAATATTTGTAGACTTGTTTTAAGATAGCTACCTGGTTCCTAGACATTTTACAAAATTACTCGGATGTTTATAAGGAACAATATAGCGAAAGCAAATTTTAGTAAAATCATATGTGACGTTTTTGAATGGCGTATGAAGACTTCTCTGATTGACCGTTTAAATTTAACTATCCCCGCGTGAAAAGTACTCTGACACTGACGGCCAGCTAATCAACAAGGATTCTAAAGAATTCTGTTGACAGCAACACCTCTGTTTTAGTGTTTCCCGATGTCTTTTCAAACGTCCTGTCTCACGTCGGTCGACGACAGGAACTGGTTTAAAATTGATTGGGGTGGGGGGCTGCAGAATGAAGCGGGAATGAAAATGTTACTATTTACCTGTCAACTGGACGTTCCTCTTTCAGCCGGGCGATTAATTCGCGACATCGTCGCCAGACATCGGTCATATTTTTTCCTTGTGTAATTCCGAGTCGGAATCCTCGCCACTTTCGTCGCAGCCATCGACGGGACAGAGAGAGGCATCATCGATCGTGAACGGGGTCGGTCGATCGGACGGCGTTCCCCTGTCCCGGGGACAGAATCTGTACGGCCGGCTACAGCAATTCATCCTCTCCCCCGATTCATCTGAAACGTCGCGCGCGCCCCAAGATTCGCAAGAGATGGATGCAGGAAACAATTGATTTTTTCCATCGACAGCGGCAGCCAGCCACCCACACCCACGCCCTCTCATCTCGTCGGATCCTGTGCCATCCAGCATCGCGTACAGCCCCGTCCCATCCCGTCCAATCCGTCCGTTCGTCCCACCGTTTCGGTCCTTGCAATCTCCAATCCTCCTACGTTGTCACGCGTCAAGCGGTACACGATCCATAACCTATGAAACTCCAGGGAGAACCGTTCCCCTAAATCTAGCCGGGTCCTCTGTATTAAGCCCCGTCACTCAGCTGGCAGAGCTGTGTATCCGGGGCTATGAAACGGTCAAAAACCAACAACCATACGTTTGATTCTATTGTCGAGCGGTTCATAACCCCATAACTTGCCCCCCGCGGTATCGTTGCTGCTACCCCATCAGAAGGAACGCCAGCCGACGATGTTCCGCGGTCTAGGGGAGCTTGATCAATTCTCTGTGTTCGACAGGCTCGTCATGATAAATCTGGAAACGTCATTGCATAAAGAAAAACGGTTCAAACTCCTGGAAAATATGTCAATATATTCCTTCGCCAGTTTTGACGGAAGTGACTGGTATAAATAATAGAATTATTCCTCTATCTTCTTATCTTTGGTGTTACGGTCCTTTGTCTAATCCTCTGTCTAAACTCTGTCTAAAATCGAAAATTTTCATATCACGTTTTTCATGTGCTCTCGATAGAATTTGTCGACAATGATTTTATCAAATGAATTTTATGCAATTTCTTCTTCAACCGGATTTTCCTTTCCAATTAAAACCTCGCGGATTCCAAGGCGATCAATCTCCCCTGTTTTACGGACTCCACTCACTTTCCACCCTTTTTCCCGCGCGTTTTCTTACTGCTTTATGGCTTGAAAACACAATCCGAAACGATTTGGACCGATTCCAAAAATTGAAATTTTGGCTCTCAGGCGGCGGTGGCGCTCTTTTATTTCACGCTGCTTTTTAGTTATTACTGGTTCGGCGGTAGCCACGTGCACAAGGATTAAAATTGCTTTTTGAGTCTTCCGTTCGGGAGGACTGGAAATGCAGATTTTATGGTTGCCATGGCAGACAGTCTTTTAGACTCTTACCGTTCTATATTTCACCCAACTAATTTCTTCATAAATGCATAAAGATCCGCAGTCTGGTAATTAGTAATGTTAAGCCCTACTCGATGTAATACGCTTTTTACGCAGAATTCTCGAAAACTTGGATATTGGAAGAATTTCCGAAACCCGCGTGGTTTGTGTAAATGTATGAACACCTGTCAAAGTAGTGTGCCGTTCACGCGAACGTTGCGTTACTGTTGTTAGTCGCGATATTTAATATCTTTCCAGGTTCTTAGAGCGAACCGCCGCAGCTGGCGAACGAGACGGAGCCACGGCCCAATTAACGCTCTATCCAAACGCGCTATATAAAAGCTTAGTTAGTGGGTGTACGCGACGCGAGATTCGATTAGCCCAGTTGCAACGGGAGCTGCATCGGGACACTGAACGATCACGACGCGCATTCACGCCGGTCCTTTCAATAAATGTGCGCGAACTTTCCATAAATTTAATAAAGCGGCTGGCGAGTTGTTGCCAGCTATTATTCCGCGTTCCCTGCAACCTCCAATTTTCAACGTTTCGCGGAGCGCGCGCTATTCAGCTCGCGAATCAAGTCCGACATGGAACTGTTACAACTCGAACAGCGGGTATTTATTTTTATGGGATACGAGCGCGAGTACTCGAAACGTCTTTTCACCGGATCCTGCGAATCGAATTACAACGGAAATTAGCTTCGAAATGATTCACTCTCGAATCTTATGGTAGCGGTGGCAGCGATCCAATTCATTTTCACGATTTTATGTAATTCAGCAATTATAAACTTCCAGCTTGGCAGTTGTGTTTCAATTGGGAGGCACTAGCGAACGCGACGATGCCCAGACCTGGCTTATATAAAAGCGTTTTGAAAAGTAAAGTATCTGGCGTCGGCAGCTGATTTTGATACTCGTTAAAATGAATGCTGAATATTGGTGTCATGATACAAATTGCTGTATCGATATTATCACAAACAAAATCAAATGATTAAATACTTTCTGAGCAGACTGCGAATTTTAAAATTAAAATTGTCTGTATTAATTGCGAGACATAAGAAATACGATATCGTGATTGCTACCTATTGAGTTGGAACGAAAGTTCGTAGCCTTTTAAAATTAAAATTCAAAGATAAAATTGAAATTCATAGATTTATTCCATATTTCCCATTTTGTCCTATTCCTTTATGCCATTTTTGAGATACCTTACTGTTATTGAATAAAACTATGAATAAATATCTCAATGTGAATTTTGTTTTGTCGAATTTTAATTTACAAACGCCACGAACTTTCGTTTCAACCCGATATAAAAAGTTCCATTTTATTTCTTTATTTACACAAATTTCTGCGATCCAATCGTAATATTACTATGTGAGAAGACTTTTTAGGTTCTAAATGGTTCACAGACCTCCGATTCATCGACCCCGTGCTTAATGTGCCTATTGGACGAGATAGCTCTAAATATATGACCATCCGACTGGTATCAGTCGTGGCCATTTTCCCTAGGGATTGACAGGGGAGTACAAAGCTCGCAAACTATAGTCGAGTAGGTCTCGGGGGAGGGGACAAGCGACGACGGAGGCATTCCAGGAAGAAAGTGCACCGAAAGGGATTCAAGGAAAAGCCAGGGACGTTAGGAATTCCACCGTAATTAACTCGGTGGTCGGAGGGCGGAGCAACGTCGGGGAAGCGAGGGGGGTTGATAATGACCACAGGGTCGGCTTATCTATGGTCGGTCGACCCAACACACCCCAGATAAGGAATCCCGCGAGGTCTTTGGCCGACTTGGCCCGTCTTGGCCCCGCGCCATTTTTCATTTCTAATACGGAAAAATAGTCTATCGGTCGGTCGACCTATAAAAATTTCTGATTACTGCCGACGAAACTTTCGAGGCGACGGTTTATATTAATATCCATTTTTGTTGTAATTTTGTCTACTCATTACTACGTAGACCCGCGGACTTTATGAATTTATGACAAAAACGAGTAGGTGTAATTTAAAAGAGTAAGAACATTAGTAAAATTAAAAAATACCATTATATTATATTTTCAACTTATTAAACACATTAGGAAAGAAAATAAATTTCCATTTTGTTCCAAATTGTTGCAAGTTAGGAAAAAAATTTTTCTTTTGCATGAAGATCTGCTATCTACTCATTACTTAGCGAGGAAAAACGTAATATACTATATTAAAAATATTGTAAGATATGTTCGATATAGATAGATATTGATAGATATGTTAGATGTGTTCGGTAAAAGACACAGAGCTGAGAACATTGTGTTAGCTCGCGAATTGTGTTCCCATACACACGTACTGCGACTCCGAACTCTCGTCAGTATTATAATTTACGAGAGTTCAGCGGATCGGCGTCGTTCCTCGATCTACGCATTGGACTTGTTTGCCGAAGGAGTGCGACAGATGATAAATGTAAACGCGAAAAGCAATTTCGAATGTAATATTACACTATAAAGGATTGATTCTAACGCCAGGACCGCGGAGAGTACTCGGACGGAAGTTTCACTCATTTCCTACCGGGCAACTTTCCCCGGGTTTTGCTCGGCTTGCCGCGAACGGGCAGATTTATTGTTTAACAAGCAATCTGTTCCGACGACTAAAGTAAACGTCGTGTGCAGGCAGGGGAAACGAACTAGTCAAAGATACTGTGTGCTGCCGGACGATCTACTACTCGGTGAAACGATACCGCGAGTCGATGCACAGCAGTTTGTCCAATGCCGATCAACTGCGGCTTGAGAAACTTCATGTAACGGAACCAATAATGGGCCGTGACAAGCGACTGCGATCCATCAATCTTGCTGTGTATCGGGATTTCGAAGCGGTAACGAGAGAATTCGACGCTGCGCGCAGCCCCGTGCGAATTCAACCGACGATTTGTCACATAACACTGACCAGCATCCTGTGAACGTTTTCTCGCGCTTTTAATTCTTGTACTGTAACATCGAGTCAGACTGCCACACAGTGGTAATGCATCTACAATACATTACTTTCTGAACGTTTAGCAATGCCGGAAATATCGATACTAATGAAAGTTAATAAAAATTATAATTAGAACAAGCATTTAAAAATTAACATTTTGTAAATATGATTTCCGATCGAAAAAATTACTAATTTTCTTTTGTGAACCCCACCGAACCTAGTCGAGGGGTGACTCTGTCACAATATTATTTACAATATTAAATATGTTGGTATCTAACCAATTACTAAACGTTTAGATATTATTATGAGGTATTATTATCAATTTCATATCCATAAAATGAAGAAGATTATATAAAATGGAATTATTTTAGGTCGGAAGGAATGTTTAATTTTCGAGTTAAAATAGCTCCGGCTGCAAACGGTTCAGAGTGTTCGAATATAAATTCGAGCCACTGTATGTATCGATTTACTAAAACGTACATTTTCTTCGGATACCATACGAAACCATAGGGAGAAATCTGCGGTCTCTTATCTTTTTATCCTGGACTGTACACACATCAGTTGCAGCGAAACTTTGCACAGAAAACTTACCGAATCGTAGGGAATTATGAACGATCGCGTCTCGCCGCTTATCATTTTTCGCGCGTATCGATCGGTCCGGCCAGTCGTAATGCAGCGATCTGCATTCCGCGACTTTGCACCCGTCGAACCTTTGCGGCTCGCGGATCGTTACAACCCGTTCGCGCATAAGAATCTGGCTCGTGATCGGCGTACTCGTAAAAGGAAACGGCATTCCACCGTATACGAAAGTTCCGTGCGTCCCTGCGAAAAGTTACCGACGATTTTCTTGGCTATTTTCCGATCGCGGTCTGCTCTCGCGAAACTTTCCGACAAGCGGCTGCGATCGATAAATCACACGTTTCATAATATTGGACGTTTAAGCATCAATAGACTTTCATTAGGTCGTGCAATATCGAATGTCGGAATTCAAATGATTTTACCTTACGTATAATAATTTCGCCAGTCGGTGGATTACAGGAGGACGCACTGGTACGGATTCCTGGTAAACGGATCGATACGGCAGCCCATAAAATTGCGAATAATGCGGGCGAACGGTCCACGCGGATGTGCAATTTCAACAGCGCCGATTGTAATTTTATGAGTCTGTATCAATGATGCCGTCCTTACTCCGCGAATACTCATTTCCCATCGAGCGCGAGATACATAAATTTTATTTGCATATCAATAATGAATACGACATTCCGTGTAATTCGTCGATTAACGGGGGTGGGGTCGGGGTGCGGAAGCGGGTGAATGAAACGCGAAGCAAACACGGACACATTTTATTATCCGTTGTTCGCTAATAAAAGAGTCCCGGTATTTTTAAACGGTCGATACTTCTCAAACTAGAACGCCGCGCTTTTCTTTCGCGTGCGTGTCTTTGTGTGTGTCTTTTTCACGCTTGGAGGATAACTTTTTTAAAACTTTTTTTAAGATTATCGAGCCTTTGTCGCGCGACCAGAAACGGCGGGTAGCTCTCTCGATATCGATCGCATGCTCGGAAATAAAGTTATCGCGATTGGTGATCGAGCGAGAAGAGTGGAAGCAGCAAATTAGGGCTCGAAGTCGCAATTTAAATTCTGTATTGTGAAACGACCGACCTGGGAAGCGCAAATCACCGATTAATGCGGGAAAGTAGCTTTTTCAGGCGTGCAGGTACACTGATAATGGCCGCAGGTAGGTCAGCAACGAAGCGATAAAAGTTCTTCAAGAGGTTGTCTCTCTCTCCCTCTCTCTCTCTCTCTCTCTCTCTCGGTCTCTCTTTCCCTTCCCCTTTCCTTTCAGCGACACAACAATGCCAACGAAGCCCTCCTTTATGGCCGGTTACACTCTTCTTCACGACTAGTAAATGACTTGGTCTGGCAACCAACTTACGCCTTACTATGTACCATGATTCGCTTGAAAAGTTGACGTCAAAGCATTATGAGATGTCGACAAGCTCGTGTCTGACGCGCATGTACCGGGTGTCGCGTACGGCAACCGAACTGCTGGAAATAGGTCGTCAGTGGAATGGACCCGTCACTGATCAGACACGACGTATCTTTCAAAGTGACGCTGGAAAAAAATGATTTTTCTGGTACTTCTTCGCGAGCGAACTAGAGCGATCAGTGAGTGAACATAACCCGTATTAAACCTGAAAAAATTATTAGGCGTACTCGACAATTGATTAACATAAATTTTCCTATTTTAAGCGAACCTCGCAAACGAATTGTTTCCTACGTTATTCGTTACAGGAAAACATGTTTCGAGTATATACTTTCATTTTGTAGGGGATTTTTGTTTTCATGCAACCCTTTGCACTCGAACGGCGACTCTGAACCGCCGCTAACAGTGAAAATGGTTATAACACAACTCAAAATAATTTCCACACTGCCGCGCTCGTCTGTATTAAATAAATAGTTAAAAATTTAAATGTGCTACGAATGAATGGCCTTCATTTTACTTCCCCTCATTTGTAAAATGTTTTTAAATTCTAAATTCTTTTAATTCTTGCTACTGTTTTAATCCCTCTTGCCGTATTTTAATGAATCACGCTCGTGATGAAGATTTCAAAGTCTAACAAATGTAAATGTTAAAATTAATGTGGCCATGCAAAAAATATAAATTTTCTTCTCCCTTCTACGATATTTTTTGGGGGGGTAAAGTCGTTTTAATCACTGTGACTGTAAAGAAAACGATACAGCAACGTGTTAAATTGCATTAATTTTTGTCGTGAATGCATAAGATCTGCGATTTACTTACCATTTTTGTTTAATTAATTAATAATGTATAATTAACAGGGACACAAATGTTCAATTTTTTGCGATACCGGCCGAGTGTGCGGTGTATCGATCGGTATTGTTATCGAACACCGGCAGAGAGAGACATCGACACCGGACTTGTAGGCGAAGCTTAACGTTGAAATATATGGTTTCAGGGGTGGACAAGGCGTACGATGCTTAGGGATGCTTGGTCGAACGACGGTGGGAAAGGCTGGTGCCGATGGTGGTCTAGGCTGGGCGGATTGCTGGCGATGGCGACGGCCATTTCCTGTCTTGTTGCCCCGTTTCCGGGTGCCTCGGCCAATCCGGAAGCGAAGCGTCTCTACGACGACCTGCTGTCGAACTACAACCGCCTCATCCGCCCTGTTGGCAACAACAGCGATTGCCTTACTGTCAAAATGGGACTACGCCTCTCCCAGCTCATCGACGTTGTAAGTAAACGATATACACCTGTCACTTAACTCCTCATTATCCAACCACGCCGTGCGTCGCGCCGCGCCTTCAGTGCCCTTAGCTAGTACTATAGCTAGCTCACGAAAGTAATATCGTACCTCGGTTTGAACCGAGAATTTTCGCTTTCTTCCCTTCAGTCCAACACCGTAATTTGATAATAACACTCTTTCCCTCTTATTAAGTTATTTAACAATATTGTAACCCTTCGTGGTTTTTTCGAGATATGCAACTTGAGCAACTCGCTCTGTATAGGGACCATTATTACGTCAACTTTGCCCTTAGAAATTATAGTTAGCTAGTACTATAACTAGTTCACTAACTATACCGGAAGTAATACCGTACCTCGATTTTAACCGGGAATTTTCGCTTTCTTCCCTTCAGTTCAACGCCGTAATTTGATAATAACACTCTTTTCCTGTTATTAAGTTATTTAACAATATTCTGACCCTTCGTGGACGAGGATTTTTCAAGATATGTGCAACTTGAGCAACTCGCTCTGCGTAGGGACTATTACTGCGTCAACTATTAACCCTTAAGTGGTGCAGTGTTCACTCAGACTACGAAGTATCATAAGGACATTGCTGAAATTCTGTATAAATTTTCTCAAATAATATTAAGTGTATATGTATAATTGGAAACTAAATAATCCAAGTGAGAGTTAGAGTGCAGAAATTTAGTTCGGGTCACGAGAGACCCCAGTATACCAGTTCGACAGAACGATTCACTTTCGGGGTGAGTTTTCGGATCTTGTTATTCGGGATGAGCCACGACGCGTTCGCTCTTGTTGAATTTTGTTTATCGCATCTGATGGTTCGTCATGGGATTATTAAACCTTTTCCGATGTACAACTCGCTCAACGAAACGCGGCTGGCTACCGTTGCTGGTCGATTTTAATTCGATTGCCGCGGCTAGCAAAGGCCGTAGAACGGATATGCAAGCAAACGATAAACAGATATAATCGAATAATTTGGGGCTGTTAGTAAATTTTAACGCGTTCGTGTTTATAATACCTCATCCCCACGATTAGATTTAACTGTCAGCCAACCTCCCGTCTTGCGGTGGGACTTTTACCCATGATTATTAACAACCTCTTTCATTTGTGGCGTACTTGCTTTGATTGTCGGAACGTAGGTACTATAATTCTTGAGAAAATTCTTGAACAAAATTAATAAGTAAACTGCGATTTTTTGTGCAAAATAAAAATTGTCTGCATTAATTGCAACATACATGAGCTTATTAACATAGTAGAACTACACGATCTAAGAAACAGGACCCGTGAGTTTTTCTTAGTTCAAGATAATAGCATTTTTAACTTCTTCAAATGATGTTGCTGTTCGATTATTGGGGACGATACACTTTCATACATTGATGCATAGTTATCTTCATATTCGTTCTAGACACTCATTCTCGAATTTGAAGATAGAAATTCGTTCCAGAAATTTAAGATAAAAATTCATTCGAGAATTTGGAGATGGAAGTTCATTCCGGAATTTGAAAGTAGCTATAAAAATATCAGAAGGCCTAAATCGTCTTATGGTAACATCATACAAAAAGGATCTTACGATCAGGCATCGTCGTCGCTGAAGAGTTAATTAAGTGCACCTCGTTCACTTCGATTGCGAGTCGAAAGTTTCCATGTTACGTGACGCTGCGAGGATCTGAGACTGACAGCGAGTGCAGGTCAAGGTTGGAAATTAGAACCGTTGCCCTTGGTATCTTTCGGAACTTACACACCTAGATTTTGAAGAGGTAGGAGGCATGGATGGTCATTACGACGCGTCACAGCGAGACGTCCGCTTGAGTAGCTAACTCTAACAAGGAACGTTAACTGTCCCATTCCAATTTTGATGAAACATTGCAGCTAGCAGAGCCAAAAATAGAGTACACGTATTTTTCTTTTTTGTCGAGACTCAAGTTTAAACCACTGAAAATTGGCAACCGCCAAGCTACCTCGGAGACTATCAAAGCTGAGAGCTCCAGCTCGAATGGCGAAGTTCTATGGTTTGTAACACAGGACGATCATAATTTCCTAGAAAATAAAAAAATATAAAGGACAACTATTCTGATTTAACTGGTTGTACTCGGTCATTGTACTAGACCTATTTCTTTAGAAATGTTTGATAATTAAATAACTGACTACGACGAAGTTCTAAAATTGTTATTTCGCTTAGATAATACTTTAAATACTGAATCTTCTACAAATTATACTTTTGGAGTAAAACTTGTATCATTAAATATACGCGTATATAATCAAAAGTGGCATTGTGTGTGTACAAGAGACTTGAACAAATATTAATAAAGCGCCACATGCCTTTGTCCGTTAACCAAAAATAAGATACCGTCCACTGGCGTGTCTCGTGACGATATTGTTAGCTGCGCATTGATAATAAACGGTGGGACGACAACGCGACGCGACGGTTGGTTTGGTGGGCCAGTTGGCCGGCCGGTCGACCAGTCGATAACAAATTAATTATAGTTCGTGCGCGTAACACGTATTTAGTCTATAGGCGGCGATGATCGAGGTAATTACAGGCGAAATTCGGAGCTTGGATATATAAGCATGTAACACGAATGTAATAACCAAGGAGACAATACCGCGCGTGGGTGGTGGTAAGTGGGGGGATGAGTAGGCGAGGGACGGGGGTGGGGGGTACAGGGGAGACACAATCGCGTAATTGTAGCACATTGATCCGCCGAGGAAGACGAGCCCGAGTGTATAGGTGGGCGTTCGGGCCAGGCAAACCTCGCTGAGACACGATTGATTGCTTGCGATCAGATTATGGCAATTAATGGCTCGAGTGCTACAGATCAGGCCGCTTGTAAATTAGTTCCGGTTCCGGGCCGGAGAACCTCTGGAATTCAACTTATCGCCGCAAGTACGTGGACGCGAGGTATAGGTCGGGGGTCTGCATCCATCCCTTGCATAATCCATGGGCTGTGTTACGTGTCGGATATATTGAAATGAATCTCCAGTTAGCCGGCCTCTGCCTACCTGGCTTGCTTGCTTCCTTCCTTCCTGCTCGCCTCTCGTATCGGCCAGGTGAGCCGAGGATGCCGGAAGAAATATTCCAGGCAGCTGCCGGCTTCCACGGCACGCGGCGCACCGAATTTCACTAGAATATTTCCTGCACGCCTACATCGAGATCCAGAGTAACCGGTCAATTACTCGATACTATGGATTTAGCAGGTTACCCAAGTATATCGGCGACTCGCTCCGCGATTTATGGGCCCCGCGCGCTTGTATTTACAAGTGGCAATGCTATCGCGCCTTCGCGCGCCGACGGTATTTTCGATTGCTTAGTTTCCGCACATAAGTAAAGACATTTATCGAATAGGCTCTCGGCGATTGCCAGCCAAAATTGTCTATACAAAATGACACAAGTTTTTCATTTTTCTTGTTTACGTCTTGCAACAGCGAAGGAAAACAATTGTTTTTCAAACGTGGTAGATGTAACACCTTCTGTGCAGGATGTGGGAGATTATAGTACTAAGTTCGAAGCTTTCTTACAGATCAACTTGATTTACACATAAATGTCCTATAAATACAAAAGACTATATTTATACGTTTTATTTACATGTTGATTCAGTTTTATCAATCACTGTATATGGGTGTAAGGATAGTCATAGAAGGAAAAAGATGAAATCTGAAAAGATAAACAAAAAACTTAATGAAAATCTTTCTTTTATCACTTCAATACTTAGGAATACGATGTTTCTTTTTTAAATTTATAGTTTTATGCCACATCAACTACTAGGATAACCATAGTAGTTGAAATAATAGCGACATCATAAAATAAGTGAGGTTATGCTATATTATTTGTTTGATAAGTTTGGTTGTCTTCGTGAAATTCAGTAGGTCATTTATCTTTTTATCGTTAAGATTGTCCTTAAGTGTTTGAAATGGTTCAATCAAGAAATGTTTTCCTTACAAGAAATTATCACTGTATTTTTTGACGACACATTGTGGCAGCTGATGTTAAAACGAATCCAACGACCTACAATATTGTCTTTAGATCTTAACACTAAAATCATTTTACCAGATTTTCGAGACAAATACGCCACTGTGGCGTCGTCGGTAACGCGGCGGACCAATCGATAAAGTTATGAAACGGTTACAGTAACGCGAACCCGGTGTTTTTGGGACGGATCGTTCAATTCTTCTCGATTTTCAAAGACTCGGTCAGCGAGGCTCGCTTTTCGAAACCGTAATTTAAAACGCGACGACCCGGCCGGCCGGCCGCGCACCGCGCTCGAACCTCGCAGTTTCCAGATCGCGATAGGTCGACGGTCGACGTTCGACGCGCAACTTTGAGTCGATCTTCCCGCGTCCGACGCTTTTCAACCTTTTCACCGGGTCGTCCAGGACCAGGCGTCAGGTCGCGCGCGCGACAGCCAACGCCCACTTTTCACGGCCGCCGAAAGCTTTGGAATCCAATCGATAATCACCGGCTAATCGGCCAATTGTTTGCCGCGCGTAAACGGACGTCGACGCTTCTACAGCGAGTCCGAAACTTTTTCTCTTCGAGGTAGGCTTGCAGGTACTCCGAACACAGAGAAACTGTCCGATCTGGATCGCAGATTTAGTCGAACCACTAGTCTGCTAGAATATGTGACAAGATATGTGACGAGCAATGTCTAATAAATATGTATGTTATTAATAGACTGCTGATGTTTATGCAATTTTCAATTTTAGTAGATAAATTTTAACTTGGCAAAAATTATATTCACCTGTTTATCAAAAACATATCTTTTTGAATTATTATTTAAAGTCTCCCCTGCTCCATGAAATTTTAAATAGCTGCAGTATACTGACTGTATAAAGGACTGCATAAACATTTGTCTTTTAATTAAGGGCTGGAATGAAAGGGGAATGAAATATAAACTGTTTCAATATTAAAAAATTAAATTAAAATTTATGTAAAAATGCTTAATTTTTTTAAGGGACAATAAGAGACCCTACAGAATTTTATAATTTATATGAAATTAATGATTTTATTGTATTATATATATATATATATAAATTATTTTATTGGGGTGATATTTAAATTCAATAAATTTTTGAATTTTGTAATCATAAATTAATGTGAAATAAATGAAACTTTCGTACCAAATAAAATCCTATTTTCATTGGTAATAACTAGACTGAAGATGTTTATGCAATTTTCGATTTTTGTACACGAATTTTAAGAAACTCGAATCAAATGAAGCCTCATTTTCTGTGGTAGTAGCCTTCTTAGATCTGAAATAAATTAAAATCGTACTAAATTCTGTCATATTTTATATCCTAGCATTTTTCGAAAATTTTCAAAAGCACAGTAATAACATTTTCAGGTCCAAAATAAATAAAAATCGTAGTTCTGTCGAATTTGATACTCCAGCATTTTTTGGAAATTTTTACAAACCATAAATGCGCACACATCCGCACACACATAATCTAGTTATTAATTCCTTTAAACCGAGATAAAATTCTAATTTGGTTTTCTTAATGTATAGCAATTGGAGAGCATATAGGTATACAGAAGACATAAATTTTCAAAACAACAAGAAAGTTCTAATCATTGAAACCGTAAAATAAATCGTAGTGCAAGCGGTTAATGTGAGTGTCACCGATACTCGATACCGCTTGTCTGTTTCCAAGGGGGATCCCTCGGTGGGAATAAAATTTTGACAATTACGGTAGACACCTCTGCGACAGTTAACCCCTTGCCGTATCATTTTCTTTACAGTTACAGTGATTAAAACGTCTTTATCCCGAAAAATGTCGTAGAAGAGAAAAGAAATATTGATTTCTTTCTTCTTAAATATTGATTACAAATGAATCAAATTTTATTTCAATAACATATTTGATAAACTTTGTTCAAAATCTTCATGGCGAGTTTGGCTCGTTAAAATACGGTAAGGGGTTAAGGAGAGAATGCTGCAGTTTAGACCTCTTAATTTTCTGCCGATTCTCATAAGGGTCCGACCGCACTGTGCGTCGAGTCGATCGCGGGAGACGAATTCGAAGACGCCAGCTGTACCAAATCGAATTTCGCGATGCTCGAGTCGGGAGAACGGAGCGGGTAGAATAGAAGAAGGAAAGGATAGAGAAACGGAGAGCCAGGATTAATGGATGTGGCAAGTGGCAAGTCTGGTCACGGAGGAACCGGCGCTGCGTCCCAGCAGAGCCATGAGAGGTGCGATTGCTGCCGTTGCGGCCCTCGGCCGTTATTTACACAGCCTCCTTTCCTTTTCAAAGGAACACACCTTCTTCGAATCGCGGTTATTCTCTGGGAGAGAAACAGAGAACTAGAGAAAGAGAGAACGAGAAGCAGCCGGGATTCGACTTTGTAGGGATTTACGGGCTGCGCCAGCAACCGGCGAGATTGACTTTCGGCAGGGTGCCGGTTCTTTGTATCGCGAGAGGATTTTTTTGTTCGCATGCGAGCGACGAAATCCCGAGCGAGGGCAGACCTCGAGCAAATATTATTGCTTCATACACAGCTCTCGGAGAAAAAGAATAATTAAACGGCCGAAAGTCACCCGAGGATAGCCAAATCTATTTGTTCTATCGATTATTTCGCAAATATTTGGTCCGCTTGCCGTGCACTATTCGCGGTTGATTGGATGTGGCTGATTCGACGGTTTGCTCGAACGTGTTTCTCATCTCCATCTTTAAGGTCTATTTTCACTTTGTAGTACAAATGATGATCGATAAAGAAGACACGTGTCAACTATTTTAATACTTTATCTAGCGGCAGCCTATTAATAAAGTCTTCAGTAACTGTATTGTATCTGGAATCTTAGAAGAACTTGAAGATTATATTATACATTCGGTTGTTTATGTGAAGCTGAAGGATGGATTGTCACCCACACAATCAGCCAATTTCCTTAGCTGTGCGCATGTGACAGGAACGTGAGAAAACGTGATTGTTTTCGTTCCTCTTCAACTAACACGATAGAACGGCTCGGTGAAATTTGAAATGTTAAAGTTATAGCTACCTGGCATTAGGTGTGGTCCGGTGTTAGGGGAATTCCCTCGGCGCGGCACACTTCATACCAAGAAATTAGAAATATGCCCGCAGGTTCGAGGGTGGGAAAGCATCGATACGAGCGAAACGGCTAATTCCAGCGATTGGCGTCCATTATCGAGTGGTCCAATTAAACCGAGCATTCCGAGACAGGTGGAATCGAAGAGCAGCGCAAGGAGGAAACTGACTCTCGCATCGTTAGGCGGGGAGCGAAACGAGCAGAGCTTGATCCCTTCGTTTCTCCTAATTAAGCCGCCGACTCTCCCGTGATGTCTGACCGGAATTCCGGAGGGGAAATTCGCAACGGTTCGATTCTTCTCGCGCTCCTCGTTTTAAACAGCGAGCGCCCATCCAACCCGCCTACCCTTCTCGTCTGATTGTGATGGGCAATTGCCCGGTCAAAGACGGTTTAATTGGATATCCTACACTCGTCAGCCAGCCGCGTTTCGTCACGCGATTTTTCGAGGATCCCTCTTAAACGGTAATCCGCCGTGACTCGATTCTCGTCGCCCACTCGAAGACAAATGACTGATCAGAAAAGTGAGCCGATTCACATATCTGATCTCGGGACACCGGCCGATAAGCCGGAGTCTTTTAACAAAAAGACAAAAATAATTGAATGGGTGTTTAGAAGAAGGGCCTATTTGCTTTAACATTACCTTATTTTGCTTTAACATTTGATAAAACAAATCACGTTTTCCAATGAGAGAAACGCCCATGTCATTTTCAGCTGGTTTTTATTATTGCAATTCACGTTTCAGTTCAAAATTGCGCTCCTATAAAATTTCAAAAACCTGACGTAGGCCCTTCTTCCAGACTCCCATGCAATTGTGGTTTTATCAAAAAGTATTTGAATCCACGATTTTCACTTATTCAGAAATGTTCGATATTCAACTCGTGATCAGCACGGACGCGTTACTTTCGATAAAACCTATGTAGAAACATTGAACAATTTTTCTGGTTAAATTACCACTCCATTCACTGCGAAATCACACATTTACTTCAAGTATGCGAACAATTCGGACACCCACTGTACTACCGAACTCGATATACATTTTACAGTGAACGAGCCACGAGGCCGGTGTCCAATTTAATTCAAGGAAAAAACCGAACTCGTCGTCGGCGGATTTGGCGAAAACCAGTTATTCGGTGCAGCCTGTAAACGACATTTTCGCCAATCCCGAAATTATACCGTAACGATTCCCTTTGCCGAAACGCGGGTACCGCTGCGGAACAAACTATCGCGATCGCTGTGGACCAACAGCCTTTGGGGATCAAGCAGATCATAATTAATCGAGGGCGTATAATAGTCCCGGCAGAAAGTAATAATTTGCCGTGTAAAGCACGACAATCGATTCGAGCGTCCCGTCGCGCAGCTATTAATTTCGAGGATGGAACCCGCAAACGCGTGTGCGGGTCGCGTCGTTTACGACGAGCCGCTCAGATCGGTTCCGATCTATATCGATTCGATGACAATTACTCCGGACCGCATTACCAGATTAGGAGTTGAGGATTCGAGGGCCTGCACGCTGATTACGACCTCGATTTTATGGAAATCTCGCGCTATGTTTAACGTCCCTGTCTAACTTGAAATTGACTTCGAAACTACGGGCTTGGGGAATGATACGCTTTTCCATACAGTATTTTGGGAACTTCCCTTAACTTCGATGGATGTTTCCGGCTCGTGCTAAGCGAGAGAGAGATTCGCTTGCTGCTGTTCATCGAATAGAGTCAAGTCGAATCGAATTCAGCAAGGATCGAAACGATTCAAGCCGAACGCACGGGACGACGACGACGACGCTGAAACGAATCCCATAATTTTATCGTCGTCGCGGCGTGGTGCGGCGGCGGTGGCGCGACGCGCGACGGGCTAAATCGATCGACGCTGCCGGTCGCCATTATTCGAACACCGCTGTCAAGGAGACCGCCGTTTCGGTAGTCTGGAATCGTTAAGCGTCCGAAGTTTCTCAGCTCAATCCTAATGAGCGAAAGCACAACTTCGTTATCGCGTCGCGACTGATAAGGATGATGCAACGCGATCGCTGTAACAGTAGCTAGTTCCAAAGATGACCGACTGTCTCGCAACATCGCCATTCAACCGGATACTAACTCCAAGCTAATTGACAGTGATTGAAACAGAAACTAAGCTTGGACCAGCGGCTGGTTTTCTTACCCCCCGGTTTCCTTACCGGTGAAATACCGGTCTTTTAATTGACGCAATGCCTTGCGGTACCGTCATCGTCAATTAACAAGACAGAGTATATTTTTCAACCGACACCGTACACCAGAGAAAACGCAGAATAAAATGCAGCGCGCAGCGATCCGCTTATTTGCATTGCGTCGTTCCGCATGTATGTATCGACCCGCGGACCGGCCGTAATGGAAAATGTAGCGTCCCGTTTAACCTGATCGATTTAACCCGATCGGGAAGTGTAATTTCAACGTTCGATTTGCCAAACGAAATACCGAGAGACTCTCGCCAACATCGTTTCCCGTTTGCGTCGAAATCGATTAGCGAAAAGGATTCGCTGATTCCAATGTTTTATAACGATCCGACCGTACAGCTCTTACAGCAACCAAGCTAACGATCGTAATTTCTAGGGACATTAATATAATTACTTTTAATAATAATGGGGTAACTGGTCCACGCGATTGCTACAGGTTATAACTCCGTTATTATTCCAATTACAGGAAAATGTCGAAGGAAAGAGGTGAATCGTTCAAAGAATAATACATTCGTAGAAGTGCAATCCTGCTTGTGCACTCAGCAATTTTTAACTGAAGTGAATATTTTTTACATGGTTGGATTTCTCTCGTTAATTTACGTAAGAAAAAATTGTTGGTTACCGAGATATTTTAAGAACAACACGGGTGGAAAAGTGAGAAGATTCCGTCGAGAGAAAATACTGAAAATCGAAGCGCCTCTAAAAACGTTAAAAAATTTGTGTGGTAAATAAATCAATGACAGATTTGAAGATTGAAACCTCCCCTCTGCAACGACAAGTAGAAAAACTTCACGTACGATTTTTTGTGACCGTTTTATTAAGTATTGAATGAAACATTTTTATTCTATGAAACTGTGAAAAAATTCGTACATTAATTTTTAAGACGTCGTTGCAAAAAAAGAGCTTCAATCTTCAATACTGTGGTGATGGTCACTAAAAAAAATTTCAATTCATTAAAATGGGTATTTTTTATCTCTGTAATATTGTCTTTTTTATGAAATTACCACAGGTTAAATATCGACAATTTTTTCCAGAATTTTTCTCGATCCAGTGTAGAAGTAAGGAACGAAGCTGCACGCGTCTCGCACCTGTAAGGTATATCTGCTGTCAACTCGGTTCTAAATCAGCGGAGCTTAGTGGCGAGAGCACTCATTTCCTGCCCTGTTACCGGTCTCGGTGAATAATTAAATTTCCTACAGTCTTCGCAGGTGACTGATCTCAAGCTAATTGCGATGATAAAGCTCGCGATTCGTGTAATTTCTAGCGAGCCGAACCGACGCGACGGACTGCTTCGTGAAATCCTGGGAAATTCATGATAGTGGATTCGTATGTTTCGTACAAACGGCGCACGACTAACCCGTGTTCTCGCTCGAAAACGAGGGAAATTGAATCCTAGGTCACACCACTGACAATGGAAGAATCTCAATTGTCTGACTTTGATTCTAATAGCTCAAGTATTGAGCGGCTAAAGTAATTTCATTTATAATGCTTTAACCCCTTGTACTATATCGAGCCAGACTCGTGACGAAGATTCTGAACAGAGTCTAATAAATATGTTATTAATTTCCTTTCAACCGAAATAAAATTATTGTTTATTAAATTTCATTTTTTATTACGAGACCGCTTCCATGAAAATTTTTGATTACACCAAAAAGTACACTATCGAGAAGACAAAAGCTCTTGCTTCCACTATTATTTTATGTTATTAAAGAACATTTCATTTCTTCTTAAACATCATTGCGAAGTTTGTGAACATTTGAACGTAACCTCTCCTACTCCGATATTTATAACCACATCAAATTACAAAAATTCGATTTCCACACTTTTATTCCGAATTATTTGCACTGCGAATTATATATTTCAAAATTGAGTTTCACTGAATTGGTGATTCGATTTCCATGCAATTTAATTCAGTTTCACGTTTCAAAAGAGTCTCGATCGCAAAAAGTCGGTTTTAAAATCGTATCGTATAGATTTCGATCTGGAAATATCCTTATCTATGGAAATACAGGATTGATACAATGGCGTGGATGTTGATGTACTATTTTCATGAATGAATATTTCATTGTATGGATTTATTCAAGGTTCTCATGTTGGGATCGTTACCTGGAACAGCAAATGACGATTAGCATTGAGCATTATGTACGATACAGCCGCAGTTAAACTGTAACATAAACAAAAGTATTCCGGATGCACGGCTCTATCGAATTCAGTACCACTTTACCAATCATATACTAATTCAACGTGGCGCCAATGTCATTTTCATAACCTTGATTCATCGTTGCATTGACTCGTAAATATTAAGTAACTCGTAATTTAAAATACCCATGCATGAACGAATAAACTTTTTATTTTTCTATATTTGTTCTACGTAATATTTTTATCTTCTACGTAAACCATATTATCTCCGTGAGAAAAATACAGTGTGTATAAAGTGTACGCATCCTAGTATTAAATATGCGGAATATTTAAATATGTAAAGTGTCTTATTAATTTTTACAGCACCGTATTTTGTCACTCGAGCGCCAGCCTCGCTTTAAATGGTTCTCGGATAAACTCGCGCGCGAAAATGCTGCGAGACAAGTTTGCGTATCTGCGTCAGTCCCGCGACACAAAATAGTCGGATCTTTTTTTGTTTTTTGTTGTTCGGATGGACGATTACCGCGCGGAGCTGTCTACCAAAGGGATACGATTACGTTTGATGTTCCGCCACTCGCTTGTCCTCGCAAAAAAAACCTTGGACCCTTCCCCATAAAATTGACGCGGATTTACAAAACGAATTTTTAAAAATTTTCTACATAGGCCCACATAAAAAAGTTGTAAAATACAACTCTTAGTAAGTAGTAAACTAATTGTTCCAACTTTTTTTTCTTTCTCTTCTCACAATGTGATTAACGTTCTCGTTATTCACTGTAGTCTGTAATGTACATTATGTTGTAATAATCCTCATGAATTTTCTAATAAAACGAAAATTTTTCCAACTTCTAAAAAAGATTCAAGTTCAATCCTTTGCACTCCAGCCTAGTGACTCATATAGTACACCAACAACTCCAGCACTATATTAGTTACAAGTGTAATAAAAAAAGACAATAATAAAAAAATACGTTTGCTGCAATAAAACAAAATATTTATTCCTTAGCTACATTATATAAAACAAGTTCAAGTTTATAAATCTTCAACAAAATGAAGCGAAAGTGGATTTAAAGTTCGCATTATCGTCGACAACGGAGTACAAAGGGTTAATATTAAAAAAAAGTTATCGTCCTTTTAAAACTGTCCAAATATTATTTTGATTCACTGTACGAATATCGGTACATTATCGCAGAGGTTCATCATGTCAAGAGTTCAATAACCGGGTTTACTTCGTGTATCCCGCGACACGTTCCAGAATCGTATTGTCGAACGAAAAGCCACGGTAAACAGTTTCATTGCGCCGATGTTCCTTAAACACCAATAATAATTCCGATTTGTGGGTCACCGGTGCGGCGCGTTGGATGAAAGGGAACCGCGTCGACGGGAGGGAGAGAGACTTCTCTCGAGTAGTGTGGAAGGAAACGCGAGATCGAATGACGCTCATAAAGCGAAGCAACGTAGCTACGAGTCTCGATGACAAAGCCGATGGAATTGAAGAGAGAGCTCAGGGGCTGCTCGTCGTCCGACGCGCCTCGCTCCGCCATTCGAGTCCGTGACTCGTAATGACCCGTTCGCTCCCGAGACGCGCGAAAAGAGTAACGAACAGACGAATAAATCAGAAAGCTTCGAGGTTAACGGGGACGATGCACTTTCGCCCAATTGTACCAGCGAATCGTGCCACTTCGATCGGGTTGCAGAGTTTTCATTGCCGGCGGAACACACCGACGCGCAAAATCAAGGGAGTTTTGAATGTCCATTGTTTTACCAATTTTTCGAAATTTTTTTCAGAAAAACTGGTCAAGCATTTTCCGCACAAACACACGTTTGTGGGTATTTGATAGGCACAACAATTATTTTCGCTCAAGTAGAAACAATGAAAGTAACATGAGTTATATATTTTTTTATAGAGTACGTTTTAAAAAAAAGAATTTATTGAACGAATTTGGTCGGAACCAATGAAAAGCTTTGAATTTTTGAGTGCTTCTAGATTCTACACGATGATTCTACACAATTTTTATTTTGTATAAAAGTGAGGATTAGAAATCACCTCACTAGAAATTAGTGAGGGTTCCTAACTTCGAATCTGTCAATAAAATATAGATCTTTGAACCTTGCACTTCTTTCTCCTCTCACGGAAACAGGATGTACCCATTTATTTTTATCTTGGAAATTGTGAGTCTGATTAAATTGACCTCTTTTTTTATAGAATCGTGAAAACTTTCGTTAACGAATGGTTAACGTTGTTAGACGTTGATCGAAGTTACAACAGCAGATGACAGGGTTCTTTAGCGTTCAAAGAGTATTAATTCCGAGGACTTGTCATATATCTTAATAGATCTCCATTTTAATAGCCAGCCCCGCCCTTCGGGCTCAAATTGACGTGGCACCTGTCAGGAGGACCATCAAGCTTAGAATCCATTCGACCCTTGTCATTTCGTTTTATCGTGAGTTACTTCCCGCGCAACCACGTCGGCCTGTCTGCTACTATCCCAGTTACTAGCTTGCCGAACTTCGACATTAACGAGGTTTTGCGTGATTAGACTGCGGATCTAAATTCCCTAAATATATTGTCAAGAACAGGAAAAATATCTTGAATTTACAGTAAATCTGAGAAAGTGTATCTGAACATAAAATTTGACGATATTCAACCTGTTGTAATTTCGTGAAAAACGATCATATAACAATAAACTTGGACTCATCTTAAAGCTCGAGGATTCTACTTTCGCATATCATCATTCGTTTGCCTCTAAGATATTTTTTCATTTTTCCTAAAAAATGCTACAAATTGAAATCCCTGTGAAAACATTAAAAGAAATTTTCTTGAACGAATCTTCCACAGGCTTTTCAAGATTGAAGTCTTCTTTTTGCAACAACACTTTAAAAATTTAAGAGTTAAGATTTTTTTCACCGTTTTATGATACAAAAATGAGGAGCAAGTTCGGCGGAGTCAAGTTCTCATGGTGTACCTTATGTCACTGTGTACATCTATCTAAATAACTTTCTCCTTTACGAAAATGTTTTCCTTCGTTAAGAAATTATTAACGAAAAACGTGGACCAATCAGAGCGCGCCTATAGCAAACAGATTTCGGCTCGGCCAATGCCAACATCAAGCTCCGCGTGACCCGTCGCCAATCCGAAATCCGTCTGCTGTAGGTGCGCTCTGATTGGTCCACGTTTTTCGTGAATAATTCCCTAACAAAGCCGCGGAGAATATTTTCATAAAGGAAAAAGTTATTTCAAATGACTTTAGGTATCACGCTTTTTAAATACAACATTTTTGGGACACTCTGTATGAAGTTTCTACACCGTTTTGAACGCATTATATGGGAGCCTAGTGTATATTATACAGTGTATGTACAATATCGCATTAAAGATAAGGCCTGGAGCGCGCGTATCTCGGCAACGAGTCGGGCGCATCGCCGGTTCATCTGTGTATCGGACTCCGCTCCGGGACAGGATATCGATTTTCCTGTAAAAGCTGCGAAGTCACGTATCTTCGCGCTGACAGAATCGTCGCGGGTTTTCCGCGAGCTCGCACCATTCGTCGGACCATCGTTCCGCGCGTAAACTCCGCCCGATCTTTCCGCGTTATCGCGGAGAACCCTCGGCGGAAAGCAGCCCCTCGAAACGCTTGGCGAAAATTCCTCGGGCCGTCGATCGCTGTTCCGTCACGTTATCTATTTGCCATTTTATGACTCGCCTACACGATGCCTTCATACTCGAACCCCCTCCTCGTAGTATCGAATCGAACACGTGTCGAAGACTTTAACAACCCCTTATGCCTTATGATTCATTGCGCGAACGAGCACGCGGGAGTTACTTTGGTATTAATAATTCCGCAGCTGGTCCTAGTCGAGGAATTCCGTATTCAACGCGTGCGTACGTTTACTGCGGAAGTTCGATATTCATAAGCGCGAAATAAAGTCTTCATTTTCATCGATGCTGGATATTCATATTTATTACATTCAATTGGCCGGCTCCGATGAATTCAATATACACCGGCATTTTTCTATCGATTGAATGGGGATATATTGTCTTGTGCTCGCTAGTATCGAGGTTCTGCTAATACCTAGTTTTAATGTTCAAGGTAAATTACTTGAGACCGGCACCGAGAGTATCTCTCTGATTATTGTTTTAATTTATTATCGTGGCAATTTATCACCGAGGGATTGCGGAATGGACATTTTAACACCGTGATTTATAAACGTTGCGTCACTGGATTCGTTCGAAACGTTTTTATTAAACGTTCGATAAAATGCACAACGAGACAATTTGATAGAGATTTTGGGAACAGCTCGATCGTCCCTTGACGTTCAGGAAATATCATTGGTGATCTTTATCGCGCCATCTTCGTCGACTTGCACGTTCTGCATCCTTTCTGCTCATAGCCCGCCTATAATCATCTTTGGCATTGAATTTTCGATTTGATCTCTCCTCTCCTCCAAGCTCTTCCAGATTGCCGCTCTGTTTCCTATTGCATCTTCCATCGCCTCTATTTACCATCTACTTTCCCCGAACTTTCTCGTATGTAATTCCTCTCTTGATCTGCCCCAATTAATTTTTACCGAGCCTGTTTGATCGATCTCTCTTCCGCATACCGATTATTTGTAAACGAAAATTCGCCGAGATAAAAATAGAGCTGCGGTGAACCGGGCGACATACACGCGGTTAATCACCTGCTTGATGGAATCAGTGGATGCTCGAAGGGTGGATACAAGAGTTGCGGCCGATAGTTACGGCAATTGGATTCCGACTAGCCGTGGCTGCTGGTCTGTGAAAACTACAGGAAACTTAATTACCCGAAGTGGCCGGTAACAAGGGAGAAAGCGATTACTCGCCGCTCGTCGAATCCCGTCGATCTGTCGGTACCGTCATCAATTTGCGACCATCTGCATGGAAACACTCGCGCGTCTACCTTCTACACTTCGTCGCGTCGCGTGGAAGTGCAAATGCAAACCCGGTGTAATTCAATTCAATTCAATCCGACTCGAGTCGAGTCGAGTCGAGTCGTGCGCGTCGCCCGAAAACAGATATCGATCCGGGGGCATTGTTGCCGCCAACGTTCTCCCGTTTTGTTTCGCCGATTCGATACGAGCCGATACGTCTCTTTGGTCGCGTGTCGTCTCCGATTCGTTCGAGGAGCTCGCCTAACAGGAAATTACGAGCGCCCCGAAGATACCTCGATAACGTCCACGACTGTTTACGCGTTCGTTTCAGGGATCCCAGCCCCCGTTCATCCTCTATTTTCTAATAATTAATTGCCACTGATAGAATGACCATTCACGCTTCTACAATATTTGCTACCACCCGACGCACTGTGGAGAAAGTCATCTAGGCGCGCAGAAGTCCGGCAGCTAATAATGATGAACAAATCTTTATCAAAGGTATTTCGAATAATAGACATGCATGACCTTAGGCATCGGTCTCAAGAATATATCAGAAAATGGAGTTTATCATATTATAGTACAATTAATTCTCTCGCAAGGGACATTCATTTTGTTCTAATTTACAATATTACGGAAATCGATTCGTTCGAGCAAAGACAGCACACAACACATTTTGATTTCCCAGTGTCAATGAACCATTTTATAATAAATCACATCGAAACGACAACTGAAATTATATTTCAGCTATCGGTTTTGACAATCTTCCAACGGTTAATCGAGTGATTTGTCGGCTATCGACAACCGTATCAGCACAATTACGTATGAATAACAATTATTTGACGCACGTTTATCTGAAACACGAAAAATGGTAGAAAGATACAGACAAATAGGTTAACATGCGAATTCCTATTGTTACATAATTCTGAATAAGCTACATACTAAATGCAGTTTCTTCGATCTCATAATTCTGGAGATTCACAACAACATCTACTGCAGACTGATGACGTTAGATCACTGAGATCATTATTTTCTTTGGAGGAACAAATAGTTTTGAAATCTCCCGATCATGCAAATATTATGACGCTTTCATTATAGCATTTGTCTCCCAAAAGAGAATCAGAGAGAAAGATGAGGACCAAGATGGAGGAAGACAGATAGGTGTGTAGTAGTGTCTACTGCTCCTAGGAGAATAGAATACGATTGTTGTAACTTCGCTTGCTCCACGGATCGACGGAAAGGGGTTAACTATACCTTTGAGCGAATAGCTAACTCGAAGTCGATAATAGACGTCGGAGCGGCCGAAGTTCGCATTCTGGTCAAGCCTGTGTATTGTTGCAGGACCTGCTTATATTCGATAACGAATCTCCCGACGTCGCGTATCGAGGCAGCGTTTCGACCGGTGACTTCCGTTAAATTAGGTATGCCTCATTTCTATTCCATGTCGGCTGTTTGGACAGTTTCCACGGACTACTTATCCGATGGACGTGTACCAATGGAATCCAACCCCCGTCGTCTAGCTCTCCTATTTTTGCGGGATACGAGCGCATTCGCTCTAATATTACGGATGAAAATGCGGACGAATATCGTCCAGAATTTCCCTAATCGCCCAGCCCCACTCCAAATCATCTCTTCTTTATTACAGCGCTCGTAACCTCGATAGAGGTTTATTTCGCTTACGTAGGGTGACCTGTTCAGTGAATGAACATCGTTCTTATTAAACGAAAAAATAACATTTATGATGCAGAAATGTCTATTTTGCATCTTCTAAACTGTAGTTTCTCACAATTTTTGCCATTTTAATTATTTATGGCTCGTAGCAATTTTGATCGATTTTAAAAGGTATATTTTATATTTTAGGTATCGACACAGATAAAAATAATGGTAATAATAGTGAGGGTAATTTTTGATTCCTTTTTTTATAAATTACCCA
Source organism: Lasioglossum marginatum (assembly GCA_028455795.1). Lineage (NCBI taxonomy): Eukaryota > Metazoa > Arthropoda > Insecta > Hymenoptera > Halictidae > Lasioglossum > Lasioglossum marginatum. The sequence goes on from CM052265.1 coordinate 2,992,500, forward strand.
GTTAACTACTCCTTGTCCGACGTATAGTGAAAAATACGAGGATGTTCCACGATTTTGTGGCGGAACGTAATTAGACGGAAGTCGCAAAGACATCGGTCTTCCCCGGAATTGCAGTTTGAACCGAAAAAGACGACCGCAAGAGTAGATTCGATGCTGAATGCGCGTCTTCCACGATGCATCGCGACCGATTGTCGCTTTGATAAATTGCTAGCGGCAGCAATACTCGAGCCTGCGCGACGAATTCCCCTTGAATCGAGCACGTTGCACGAATAATTGGTCAGCTTTGTTATCGATCAGGACACCTTTCAGCATATTTCGTCGCTGACAAGGCGAAGTCCAAGAAAATACACGATTCCATCTAACAACCGCTGGTTCATCAGTAGACTATGGATTTTATGCATTCATGACAAAATTAGGAAGACCAAATCTAAAATAGCAAAAAAATTGAACGAATTGGAGATATACAAATCAGAATAACATTTTTATAAATGGACCAAACGACTTTAATTTTCTGTCATTTTTATAAATAATCCCGTCACTGAAGACACATCGTAGGTATGACGTAATAAATCACTCGATTTTCGAAAAATTTCATAGTCAAAATGACATTTTCAGGATGATTTATTATAACATCGAAATATTCATTTTTAATTGAACAAATGTATTTCTACATATCTAGTTGAAACTGGTATCATTGAAAAGATTTTTAATCATCATACTCCGTTTTCATTTTATTTTTATTCAAATTTATGAAAACTCTGAGCACACATAGTAGAATACTGGTAGCATTTTAAGGAAAGATGTAAAAAAAAACAAAGTATTTGGATCGCAGGTGCCCCATATGAATATTACAGCACGCCCAGCTGCGTTAAGTAACTCGACTGCATCTTTCGAGCGGCGAGATGAAATCTACATATGTATATCGAAATCTAATCTGTGGTTTCCAACAACAATCTGCATATGGATTATTTGGTATTAATGTGAATAACGAGAACGCGTCGACCATGCTGCAAAGTGGTTGAATAATTATTCGCAGCGTCTGTTTTTGATGGAATCGACATTAGGGCCTCGGCGGAACAATTGTATGTTTTGTAATTTACGATTTGGCTATAATTGGCCATAATCTGAATTTACAATTTTTTAGAAACACGTAACAATTCCTTAGAAAGTTCACGTTTCACAGGAAAACAATGATGTTTTACCGATTATACTATGTACACTTAACATATTAATTATGGTTTCATTTTTCCTCGGTTGACTGATCAACTGTAAGCGTTGCGAATCAGGAATATTATGAATCATTAATAATTTGTATATGCTCAATGAATTGAAATCCTCTGTTGTACATCAACGTATGATAATAAAACACACGCGTGTAATAATTAATTATTTATTAACGGGAGCACATTGAAACATGAGAGAGATAATTATCAAAAGAAAATTGCAATCGATTAACATACGCATGAGCTACAAGCGGCTAAAAGCGGTGAAAATCATAGTGTTTTACTCATGCTCAAATAAAAAAGTTTTAAAAAGCGACTTCTATATGTTTCTATTTAATTCCTATTGTTTACAATTTTTTCAAAATCTTTGTTGCACTTTCATTTAGTAACCCAATGCTTCGAATTGGTCATTTCATTCGAATACATTCGTAAGCCACAAATATAAATTAAAGGAAGGTTTGCTACGCCTAAATAAATAATTTCGTCTGTTGTTTTATATTATTCCCAGTTCGAGAGTTTGCTCTTTTTCTAAACCCTCCATATGCATCAGGGTAAGTAATTCTTAACGCGTTGGAAGCGTGCATTTTCGAAGTTATTTTCGCTCGACACGTTGCAGGGAGGTGGGGGGTGTCTAGAGGACAGTTTTTCCATGAGAACCGTGGTTCGTTGGAATCGAGAAAAAAACCGCCTTACACTTGGGGCCGATGGCGTGCTCCTCGGCCGAGCGGGTGTGGCGATGGGTTAATTTGCTAATGAATTTTAAAAAGTTTCGAGCGGCCCAGCAGTGCTCGACCGGTCTTTCATCATAATAATTTGATTTCACTGAGCCAGCCGATGCAGCGCGATGGTTTTGTTTACACTTGGATATTAGCCGGCTTTCAAGGAGGAAAGAGGAGGTGAAGAGAGGAAAAATAGCAAGAAGGGCGGCGAAAGGGTGAGTCGAGGGCAGTGGAACGAGTGGTCCAAGCACCGTTTGCGATTGAGACCGTGCAATCGACTGGAATTGTTCGCTCGTGCATCGTCGAACTTGCCTCGAGGCTGAAACACCACGTTCTCCCTGCTCCACCTCCGCCTATTCCACTCCCTACTTTGCCTACGCGGCCCTCTCGCAAATCGTACACGCCCGTTTTTCTTTCCCTTCCCTTTCCTCGGGGAGTTTTCTATCCCGCGTATCCGTAACCGAGTTGAATATCCGAAGACGCCGCACGGGTGTGTGGACCATTTCTAGAATTCATTCGAATTTTCTGTGTCATAAAATAGGTTAAAACTTTTCGTCAGCTAATTTTTGATCGAGATAGACCAAAGGATATAGACTTATATACTATGGATCCAAGAATTATGTTGTAAAAAATTGTTAAGTTTGTACATTATCTTTCTAAATATAAAAATCAATACTACATAATGCACCTACAAGAAGGTAAAGAATCATCGGAGAAATTCATCTTTATTTCTTTTAACTACGATGCACTATACAAAAAATTCAGAACAATGGTTTTAACAATATCTCATCAGTGAATTTTTATAAAACCGATATCTCCAAAACTTTCATATAAAATATGGAGATTTTCAATATTTTTAGAACTTGTTCGCAAAATCTGGAGAAAGTAGAAATTAATAATCACGATGAGGCACAACTGTCATAATAATATAAACGTGGTACTCTGAAAGCTTCAATATAAAATCGAGTTTGGAATGAAAAATTCTGAAATAAGTTACTAACGTGCATACTATTATTATTACTATTCATGAATTTTTTCGTAATTTTTTGTTCAGCGGAACAGAAAAGATAGAGTATAATCCATTAAACTGTGCTCACCCTCTATACCTACCCTTATGGTACCGCCTTGAAGTTGTCACAGAGGGTTTTATTTGGGAGATTATTAATTACATCATGTTTCGGTGAATCCTACTAGTCAAATGAGTCGACGCGAAGTCGTCGGAGACAGGACGAAATGGATTTAAGCCGGGGATCGCCGTCGAGGAGATTCATCTTTCCGAAGCAAGAATTCGCCGCGGCAGCAGATAACAATCGCATAATACCGTGAGAATATTATCGGTACAACGGTTAAGTGTCGAGGTGTCACTCCTTTGTATTACGGTTAAACGCGGCGATAAACTGCGACGAAATCTGAGTGAATAGCGGAGTGGAGTGTGTTTTCGCGACGCGCGGGCGTGGAACTTTCGCGTGGAAGTAAAGAGCGAAATAACATTGATGCTAACAAGATTTTCAACGATGCAGTTCCTGCAGCTGAACTTTTTTACGCCCCATGAATTCTATTCGCGAGACGAAACACGTGGGAAAAAAGGGAACAGGAGAGAGAAAGAGAGAGAGAGAGAGAGAGAGAAAAAGGGTAGTAGAGAAAGAACGAAAAAAGAAAAGGGAGTAACCTACTTTGACAGAAATCCACAGATGCTGGTTCGGGAAAGGGAACGAATTAAAGGTCCAGTCGCGAGGCGAAACGCGGTATGTTTCAAACGTTCGCTATATTTTTCTCGCTTCGTGTTCTGTCGACCCATGGCGGGCACGATACTGTTGACCCGTTTTGCGTCGTCTCTTTGTTAAAAAATTTCGTTAGCAATCGTTTCGCCGAGCCCGCAGCGAAATCGTATTTCTCCGAGCATCTTTGCTCTCTTCGCTTTCACAAAAAAATCATCCGACGATAGAACCTCTACAGTATCCTGTAAATTGTTTTTTAAGGAGTTCACCGCCCCGAGCGAGCAAATGCTTCACATGACTTCACCTTGTCTCTCTCGATTGACTTTTAATCTGGGAGAACCATCCTCCATTGTAATCCTATAATTATAAATTTTCCCCAATTACCGATTCACCCGTGATACAATACCTTTGACCCTCTGTGCGGATAACTCGATTGTTGTGCTCACGGAATGATGTGATGCTTCGTGAAAGGTCTTAATTGGAGGGATTGCGGAATCGAAGGAAAGTTAATTCATGTGTTATTGTTTCGTTAATTATTGTTTCTCTGGGTAATTATTTATTTACCGTAAGGTAATTATTTAAAAGACGTACCGAGTGTTACGATTCGAAACATCGTACGTTTATCCTGTAATATTTGAAGAACGTACTCAAATGTTTTTAAGAAATAATAATAATTGTTTTCAAAGCTATAGCGATAGTATGTATAGAGAACACTTCGAAAATATAATAGGTTTACTACTGACGCATATAATTCTGACTGTTGCATGAAACTGAATGAATAGAAAATATTGAGAAGGGTGGGCTACTGTGAACTTCTTATAATAAGAAATTTAAAATCTATGTATCAATAATAACTACACTTGAGGTGGTTAGCTATTGGCCTCAAATGGCCGATTGATGGAACAATCACCCTACATTTGAAATAAAATGTTTAAACCGATAGGGAGTTGGGAACAAAATCGAAAAAAAGTTTAGAATTCGGCGGATCACTATTAAAAACGGTCCGGTTTTTTATACAGGGTGTTTCAAAATTCCTTCAGCATCCGGAAAAATGGGAGGTTCTTGAGATCATTTGAAGCGACATTTTTCTTTGCAAAAATGGCGCCCGTGGCTTTGTTTAGGAGTTATTAACGAAAAACACGGACTAATCAGAGCGCGGCTACAGTGGATTGATTCTGGCTTGGCCAACGGCGACGCCATGCTGTCGCCGAGTCGGACTCCGTTCGCTGTAGCCGCGCTCTGATTGGTCCGTGTTTTTCGTTAATAACTTCTTAACAAAGCCGCGGACGCCATTTTTGCAAAGGAAAATGTTGCTTCAAACGATGTTGAAAGAATTTTGAGACACCCTGTATTATATTATGGCCCGAATGAACGGAAGAGAAGGTCCAAGAACACACACAAGCCATGAACCTCTACCTATCGCCATTACGAACATACTGAAAAATTTCTACAGACAGAAAAAGAGGAAGGACGGAAAGACAGAGAGAAGGGGGAGGGAGACAGAGAAAGAGAGGGAGTGACAACGAGAGAAACAGACGTCCCGACGTCTTTTGTCGGGCGAATACGGAGGCGTATCGATGCGTTAGAGCGTCGCCGGTGCAATCCAGCCGAGGGTCATCGAACCGTGCAACAACTCCGCGACTGGCCAACCGGCGGTAGCTATTGCAGCTGCACGCTGCTTTTACAACTGCATCCCGCAGTGAAATAACAGCGGGTGTGGCGTCGAGCGGCCTCGAGCGGCGTCACGCCGTCAGTCAATGATCGGCTCGATTAAATACTTGCGATTAGAGGCGATAAAGCATACGACCGATTGCGATAATAACGCGCCGTTGCAGTTATTTCGATGCTGCGCCCTTAAATTTACGGCCCGATGGGACGAGGGTGGTGAGAGGACTGGTGCCGCCGCGATCGCATGCGCGCGCCCTCTATCCTAGTGAATCGTTTTTCAAATTTATAGGGAAACCCTATCCCAGACTGCTATCGTATAACTTCTCCTGCGAATCGCTTTGATGCAGTTTACCCCTCGTACGTTCCTCAGGGTGAAAATTCAACCATTTTATTTTTACACTTCGGTATGAAACGATCGATCTTTTTCTGTCTGGGATGTGTTCCTTCGAAATGTTTTCGTAGAAAAAAGCTCAGATTTTTCTCAGAATTTCTAAACATCTAAGGAAAATAGACCAAAAACTGATTTTTCGATTTTACCCCGTAACTGCCCTCCTGTCTTTTTGATACCCTATCGAATGACCCATCGGTCATATAATTCCGCTCAAGGGCCATCTTATGACCATCTTATCTGGCTATACCCTTTATCGGAATTCTACATCGTGCGTTACTAAAGCATATATACACAATACGAAGAGTAATAAATGCGAACAAACTCGATCGTGTTGTTTTCGTGCAACTGGCCTGCAAAAGCGAGAAAACTGAAGATTATTTTTGATTCGTTGCCCGGGCAGAAGAGCGTAGAATCGTCGGCCTCGTAGCGTTTCGAAATGGCTGCTCCCCCTTTAAGGTTTCCCCTCGCGACGACGACGACGACGCGCGACGGTGGAGCGGAGCGGAGCGTGCGGGAAAACTTGTTCTCGCGGCGAAACTTTTTTCATTTGCATATTTGCGCGCGGAACCGCGTGGGTCGTGAACGTTGTCAACCGTGGAAATTGAAGCCGGGGATCGCAGCGACTGGTTAGATTGTTAACCTCGTTAACCGCGTCGGTAATCTTTTCCTGGAGAGTCGGCAATCGATACGCGCCGTGATTTCCCGTTGGCCGTCGTTCTCCGTTATTATTGATGCGGCTCTTTCGCCTGTCTGTTTATTTCGGATGTCTCTGAACTGTCGAGAGAGAGACAGATAGGAGGAAATGAGGAAGAGAGAAGAGAGAGAGAAAGAGAGAAAATGAGAGGTGGAGAAAGACAGACGCGTGACTTTTCCAAGCCGATCCTCGCTTCGACGAGATATTTCCTCCGTTCCCGGTTGCCTCGCGTTAATCTCTCGATTTCCGTGACGCTTTGCCGCTCGCTTTTTCTCTCTTATCTGAAAAATAAATGTTTGACGAGGGACAAAACGTTTCTCGCGGCCTCCAGACATTTACTTCGTGCAGCTTCACGCAACTGCATCCTGCACCCTGCGCTCTGCATCCTGGAGCTCGTTCTCCACGAGCTCCGTTCGATAGTTCGTCGTTCAAGCTTGTTGCGAGGTGCATCCTCCGGCTACGTTTTTGCCAACGGTACGCTGCGCATTCTTTTGTGTGTCGCCACAGACCTGGGGACCTCACCACCGTGGCCTGACATCATTCCAGTCGATTTCACGCTGCGAACATCCGCGGTCGAGACGCTAAGCGCCGGTAGTAATTAAGGACCGGGTTAATTAGTGGCCGCCAAGCTCGTTCGAGCGTGTCGCGGTCTATATACCGCACCATCAAATTTTAACGGTGCTTCGCAATTTTTCCGAAGAGGATTTTCTATCCGCGCCGATTAGGCTTATGATTTAACCCTCGCTCATCCCCTGTATCAATTTGACACGTTCTTCCTCGAATAACTAGTATCTAGGCTCTGCGCATTGTTTAATTTTCAAATGAGGAATTTACCAAGTTAATCACTCGTTTCCACCAAATTAATTTTCCATAATAGCATTTTGTCAATTGAACACCATAGGACAAGTTAACCCCTTGATATAAGAATTAAATGCCCAGATACTTTCTTTTTATTTTACTTCACATTTGTATATGTTCTGCATATTGTTTCATTAATCAAGACACTGAGAGATGATAGAACGTTTTCGAATAAAATAGACAATGCTTGTGTCTCACTCATTTCAACCTAACGATATTGAATTTACCTGCAAACCTGGCAACCTTATTTTTGCATTACCAATCTGGAGAGTCATCAAAGATCTTGTCGGATCCCGGTCTCTCCCATTCGAAACCACGGTATTCTGTATACGTACCACTTCGCGACATATCTATTGGGACATGAGAAGTTCAGGAATAGTTCGCATCATTAACTGCAGCTGGCATCATATTCCCCGAATTGGTAGGAACTAGCCCCGAGTTTCATGCGTGTTTAACCGCGAGGACAAGTAACGAGGTTGAGAACCGCGCGCGCGGAAATCGTCGAATACAGGTAAAGTCCTCGTAACCGTGATAACGTCTCCAGGAGAGCGGTTTGACGGTTTAAACGGCAGGGTTGTCGTAGTGCTAATTGATATTGATAGTAGCTTTAACTACTGCACTCTGCGGCGAAACTGTGGGACACTATATAAAATCGTACAAATCTATGTAGTCAGAAAACATCTTCTTTAGAATCTAGTTAAAATAATTCTAGGTAGAACGTACCATCAAGGTAGAATGATTCTAGGTCCTAACATATATGTAGAGTATAGGTAGATATATTCTTTAGGGTCCCAGCGTTATAAATGTTTATTTTTTATAAACATATAATAATCAGAAATATTTATAAACGATCTATTTCGACACATAAATCATCACAATAACGAAAATATCGTCAATGAGTCAATTAATTAGGTCTCATGTAAAATATTTAAATATGGCGTTTATATCGTACGACTTTCAATGGATCGATCGAGATTCCGGTGGCGCGAATAATTACAATGGAACCACAGTTCGTCCAATTTCAAAACGATCTCCGCCTGGTCTGGGGTTTACCCTCCTACACAATCGAAAAATTACATCCGCGTCGATTCAGGTTATTTCGGACCGGAAACAAACGGGGAAACGATAGGGAAGTTTCGATATAGGTTACTGGATCTTGTTTACCTGGAAATATTCGAAGAACCAGGGGGTACGGTTAGACGCTCGCCGGTCCGGAAATTTTCAATTCCGCTACGAGCCTTAACCTGACTCAGCCCGGAGACCTAGCAGAGGTCTGGAAAGAGAGACAAGGACTGAAAGGTCTGGGCAGGTATAACCAGTTTTAAACGATCGAGGAAAAAGTATGAATATTACACGGTTGCAGGATGATGTTAAAAAGAACTTTCATCTCAATGTAAATATGTTGTTAAGAAAATTTAATTTTCAGTAATTGCCATATTACTTCCATAATTGTAGAACCAATGAATAACCGAGATTTTTCTGATTAGAACAAGTCCAAACACGAAATAAGTCGGACTACTTTTATCGATTTAAGGCAAGCCTGGGCAACTGATTGGCCACGAGATGCCGACGCTCGAGTCACTATCCCCACCATCGCAGTCGTTTCACGCTCGTGTGAGTCGGAACGCGGTAGTGGGGGTAGTCACTCGAGCGTATTAAATCGGCAAAACTAGTCCGATTTATGTCTTGTTTGGGCTCGTTTTAATCGGGAGAATCTCAGCTCTATACTGGCGCTGCAATTGTAAGGGTAAAACGAAAATGATTAAAAATAAAATTTTCTTTAATCAGTGACAGTTAAAAATAAAGTTTTCTTTAATCCTGACAATGAATGCTGGGACAAAAGCGATGCATGCGCAGGTTTAACCGTGCAGATTTTCGTTAAATCGAATGGTGCACTACTGTAATGCGAGGCGAAGGAATAAAATTCGAGCGACATGATTGTTTTTGGAGATCGAGCGGTACTTGCCGAACCAATTGGTCGACTCATTCGATGCAAGCGCTGACAGATGGAAAGGATATACCACATTGGAAATAGGGGGATAGAAGTAGGCTGTGATTCGGCCGGCACCGATTGAATGCTGTCCACCGGTGGAAGTGCTTTTCCGATATTTAAACACTGAAACGCGTTTCCTCGATTCTGGATACGATAATTGTTTATCGCGGACCAAGGCCCCGCTGAATTTTATCGCGCGACCTCCGCTACGCGCCTCAACGATCCATTCGTCTGACGAACACGATTTCCCTCGATCGCAGTGGCGATAGACAACTCCGGATTAAACTGTTCTGAATTATTCTAGCCGTTTACTGAATTTTAATTGTTTTCTCGATTAGAGACTTTAAACAAACGTAACTTGCTTAAAGCAAATCATCTTTTTCAAAACAAAAGATTACAGATGAAGTGTATTGTTCGCTAAATTGTTGTTCACAGGCGAAATCAGTAAAACATCTTTCGAGATTCTTGACATTTCGTAGCCAAAACACTTGATCGATGCTTAAGTTTGTACATTTAGAGTCGATTTTTTGAGCACAGTAAATAATCGAATAAGAAAATTGAATATCCCTTCGGCCAAGAAGTTTGAGCTGCTAGAAAAATGTAACACTCACCATCATTGCCCGCAGACCGTGATTACCCTAACCGCAGGGAGAATAATCTCCTACCTCGTCGATCCTGTACAATCTTATGGTATTGCCTGAATTCTTGATACGAAGTCTATTGAGTTTTGTTCGTCGCTGTATTTGTACACCTACTTATTATCGAACAACAACGGGGGTGGTGGTTTTGCGGTCACCTGGAGGATTCGATGAAACGGGATAACAAAGCGGACGAGATGCTTGACGGAACGTAGTCGAAGTTCTTTGCGTAAACGGCGCGGCGCGGCGAGCGACTTAGCGATTCGTGAGTTTCGAGAGCGCTCTAGGAAGTTGGCCCTGCCAAATGGATTTATGGATCTCCTTTAAGAGAGGCGGAAGAGGGCCCGAAGGAGAAGGAGGCTCAGCCATGCCGAAGCAAACTAATATATCCTCTCAGGACCGACTGTGTTCCCCGACTAATTGGATTTCTGTCTGTTCCCATAAATTTCGCGGTAATCCTCCCTCGTCGCTCGTGGAAATTGTGTAGTCCTGAACGCGGTCCTAAGCAAACTCGATTGATTCTTTCACGCGGGACCTGCGAAGGCGATGCCAACGGATCCTCTGCGCTCTTCCCCGCTTAGCCGGTGTGCCAGACGGTAACGCGTTTTGCCCGCGAAATTGTGAACGGAACGCCCTTCCTATTCCCTTTGCTGTCGTCGAACCGTTTCGCCGTGGATTTCACCACGTGAAATTCGACGCTCGGCATGTTTCGAAATACGCGCGAGCGGTCACGGGTTTCTGTTCTTGCCGGAAAAACACTCGTATGTTTTCCGACGCAGCCTAGCCGAAAATATGGCATGGTTTTTTCCAGCGGTCGAAATTGGGATCGATGGGTTACGCAACGATCCTTCGAATACTATTAGCGTAGAGGATACCTCCAACACACTTAAACGGGGAGAGTGAAAAATTCCTGATAATCCGTTTAATGAAGATAGGTATTTTCTAATACTTCATATGTCCAGAGTCCAGATACATCAGCAAAATAGTCATTTATTTCTTGTCTTAGTAATTTTATAGAGTTAAAAGCAACAGAATAGTATTTTCAAATTTTCTAGATGTTTTGGCTGACCGAATATGATCTCACTCCGAAGTAAATAAATGTTTATACATATCGCGATGCCTACGTATTTCGACAATCCAAAACAGTGAAATACAGTGTAAAAAGAGTAGTACCACGTGGTCGTTGTGGCTGTTAAGCGTCTACAAAGCGTTTTATTCCTTCAAATTATGATCCTCTAGCTTTAAAATAACTACCCGGGAGGTAAGTATACATTATAACGCTTTTCAGCTACCCGCTAAAAATACGCGCAAAAACTGCAGGATTTGTTCAGAATTTAAAATGCTACTAGAAAGCCAGCGTGGCAGTCATGTCGTTAAGTTTTACGATCACTTAATAGGACATTACCAAGTACTTTAAAAGGAAACAGTCCGCTCCTCTGCCGAAGCATGGGAAAAATATTCAAACATAACACAGAAAATAAATAAAATGATCAGTTCTTATGAGTGCACTACTGTAGTAACTTTTAAAATGCAAATGTTAGGGGACTGTATCATTTAATAATTTTAGTACTGTATTTATAAATTCCTATCGAGTATAATCTTTTCAGAAGTCAGCCGCTAGACAGCCTAAAAGAAAAAGATCAAATAAGAAAGCCAGGATAATGGATGAGGGGAAGAATACTGAAATAAATAGCAGTTACATGAGATGATCTGAAACTGAGCGAGAGGATTGCGATCGTTGCTCATAAATACTACAATTTATACGTGGTACTGTTCCAAAAGCGATTTCACACCCTGTCGCCCGGCTCGTAAAATCGTGCCGAAACGTTTTACGAGTTCATCCGACAAAGAATCGTCGGCGGAACGCATAGCAAGACACTCTCCGCTTAAAATCGGTGCCGATGGGTCTATGGAAGCTCCCCGTTCGTTTCGCGAGCTATATTTCCTGGCATCGATCGTCGTCCGACTGTCGGACAAAAGATAGAACCGGAAGGAGCGGCGAGCAGGTCGAAGGGAAGAACGGAAATCACGGACAATCGGTATTTCTCGAAGCAAATCCATTTAACGAGCGCAGTTCTCGAAGAGTCGTTAGCGCGGCCCGAAGCGGAGCCGGGCGTTTCACAGAGCTGGGAATAAAAATAATCCACCATTAACCATTCGTCGTTACTTTCTTCGCGTACCTCGCGGTTCCGCGGGGACGTTCCGACGTGTTTCAGCTTCGACTCGCGATCGAATCATCACCGTTCGAACAACGATTCGCTCTCGAATCTTCCCCGACGTTCGCTCGCAACGTATTCTGGTTTCTTTATCTCTCTCTCTCTCCATCTTGAGTAGTTCCTGTACGTATAGAAAACACTATACATGATGGATCAATAACTCTGCCCACCTTGAATAATTCCGTTATTTGTAATAATATGAAAAAATGATCTACAATGATGCATTTAATAACTATGTACAAGTTAAACATAGCACACTTGTGCTATCATTTTGTTCGGGAGTGTAGGTACATTTACTCCTTTCAATTAGGGTGAAAGCACCAGTAAGTGACCAGAGTAAGAATGATATACAGCCTGTCCCGAAAATGTACTTTCTTGAACGGTCGTAGCACTGCCTTAAAGTCTTGTTCCGTTGTATTTATTTGAAAACGTTCGCTCACACTGAGTGCTCACCGATACGAAACATTAGAATGCATGAGACGTTCTATCATTTTGTCCGGCGCTGTACTTCGTCGCGTGACCGACCAGCGGACCGGTAAGAACAAAAAGCAAAAGAGTGGACTCGGTCGACCGAGGATGAAAGGCGAGGTCGGTGCGGGCGGTTGCACGTGAAAGAACCAGGCCGATTCGGTGGCCGAATGCAATTAAAACTTTTCTACTTGGCCCGGTTAATTTGTCTTTGTTGGCCCGACCCCGGCGGAAGCTCCCTCTTTTGTCACGATGCCCGGTCGGCGCGCGCGATCCGCTTCGACTATCCGCGGTCCGGCATCGCGACGCCTTCTCGAGCATGCGGCGGACGCTCTCGCAATCCTCGCTAATTGTAAATAAAACTGGAGGTCGGTCTCCTTTTCCTCTGCCGGTCAAAGCCGGCCCGAGCAAGATCCCCGGGTGTACCTTTTCGACGTCCTTCTCGTCCGTCCGGAACCGCGCGTTCAGAACACTCACTAGCGACCAACAATGCGCTTTCCAGGGCCCTTTGTCGCCGGGTAGGTACCCCGGTTCTTTCTGTTTTTATGTTTTTCCAAGTGTAATTCATTATTTTCACCGTTAAACGATTTGCCCGGCCAATAGCCTGGCCGCGAGTTTATTCTTTTATTCGGGCTGAAAGAACAAGCACGGATCAACAAGCGTGCAGAAGGAGCCTGTGCAACGAGCAACAAATGTCCGTCGATTCGTTACGGCTTGCGGGAACGCGCACGGGATCGGCGGTGCATAACGTGAATAATCAACCGGGCTGAAATGCCGAGTGCCCTCGACCAAGCCATTGAATGAGCGAGCGCGGCGAGGGCATAAATTAAACCAGAAAATAAAGAAAGAAAACAACATGAATTAATTCCGGTTTCGAAATAGGATACACGCAGAGAATCCGAGTGCTCGGTGAATTTGACCGAAAGAAAGAACGTCGAGCTGCCGGAAGGACATCTTCGCGCGATCCAGTTAACCGTTGCGGGTTAATTGGGGGTGAGCAATTAAGCGTCGCGAGGGTCGACGAACTTTTTGATGACATATTTCACCGCGATATTTACGCAAGGAATCTCCGGCTCGCGACCTGTTCACCGACGTGGCTCGAAGCGATTCAACGTGGCTCAAAGCGAGCCCCAATGCAACTTGTTTCGCGCGAGATAAGTTCGCTGACACGTTATGCTATTCCCACGGACCGCTCGTCGGACGCTGCTGCTGCGGCTGCTTGGATGAACGAGACCACCACTAGTAGCTACTCTCGAGCTGTCTTAAAAATTTTCTGTTCCCGGATTTGTGGTGGACCAGCACTGAATTGCACGTGTATGAGCATACAAATCGGTCTGTGTGGTTGCCACTGTTGGCGAACCAACACGACGATTCGATTCAATGGAGTTGCAGATATACATATTCTTTGGTAGATTACGGTCGCGGTTGCTGTGCGCAAACTGGGTTTCGTTGGTCAATTTTCCTGCTATTCTCCGCGTTCATGATCTACCGAGGCACTTGTGTTGTGCAGTATTTCGGAGATTGTGGGTCGGAGCAAGTGCATGTTGTTTGAACTGTGGAATTTGATGTAACATCCACATTTGATATGCATCATCACACGTGCCGGTCACTGTTCAGTGGATCCGATGTTGAGGATTATTTGAAACAGGATTTGTTAAAACAATATTTGAAGAACTTCAACTTCCTTCGAAATTTTTCTGATTAATTGCTAGTTCACTTCTATGCACACTCGTGCCTTCGTTCTATGGATCAAAATGTAAGACACGTGTTTTCGGACTTTGTTTTTTGTCATTTCGCCTAAGCAAAGTCTAATCGTTCCACACGATAAGTTTTGATTACTTTATTCGTATAAACGATAGAGTTATTTACTATTATTGTTATTGTTATTATAATTTCAGAACGATTAAATTGATATTTACCATGCACCAAAAATGATAGACCCGGCCTAGGAATGTATTAAGTGAATTTTGTTCGCGAAAAAATAGTTGACTCGTCCCCGGCGAGATTCTATGAACATCAGACGCGAACATCCGAGCTCGGGTACCGGAGCCGAATATTCTCCCTTTCTGGTTTCACCAAGGATTCGACGAGAGCCATTTACGAGGAATCGTTTCATCCTCGGCCGAATAAAGATTTTTTTTGTCCCGAATAAATTGACGGGAAAGCTGGGCACGGATCCGGCCGGCTAGTCCTGAATACAGGAGCGAGAGAGGCGAGGGGAGCATCGCGGCGTCGTGACGTCGCCGTGGAAAAGGCTGAAAGGGACGCCGAACAAAAAGGCTCGTTCGCGCCAGCTGGCCAGCCTTTTTTATCAGCAGTCTAGGAGCTCGTTCTTGTCGACAAGATGTTCAAAAATCGCTTAGCCCCTGCGGATAGACGGTTGATAAGGGAAACCACGGTCCTGATATACGACGTAACTTCCGTTCCGGCTCGTCACACGTTGCAATGTCGAATTCCTTTTCTCGGTATCTCCCACACTCCGCTACAAAACCATAAGGTATACAGGCTGGGCCGGAAATCGTAGCACAACCGGACAGGGCGTGATTCTACATGCAAAAATAAGTCGAAAATGACTAATAACATTTTTTCATGCAGGAAAGTAGAATTGGTTGATCATAGTCAGACGCGTCAGACGATTCCTATGCAATAGCAAGTGTATTCGCTGCATTTTCAAACTCAATTTTCTCGAAAACGAGCTGCCAAATGAAAAAATGTTATTCCTTTTTTTCGACTTATTTTTGCATGTAGAATCACCCCCTGCCCGCTTGTACTACGATTTCCGGCCCACTCTGTATAAAGAAATAAAAAGTGTATTTTCGGAAGCATTTTCTTCCTTCGTCTCTAATGTCATTATTTACATCGTATAATAACGCTCAAGAAGTTCAATAAAAAACGTAAATACGGTCTCTATTGACATCATATGTTTATACCAAAAATGTTGTACTTCCGTGAAAGGGATGCCTGGGATGCAAGAGATTCCTGAAGTGATTCGAAGTAACTTTTTCCTTTGCAAAAATGTTTTCCGCAGCTGTGTTAAGGAGTTACTAACGAAAAACACGGACCAATCAGAGCACGGCTGCAGCGGACTCCGCTCAGATACTTGTGTCCAATCTTCCCCTTCTACGACGCTATTCCCCTTAATTCGTGCTCCCACCATCTTCTTCTTCTTTTCTTCTTCTTCTTCTTCATCTATGTGTGAGAGACAAAGAAAAGTCACCGAAGTCATTCGAGTTTAAATTAGTTTCCTGTTCGAGCTTTCGCCAGCGAAAAAATGGACCGATGAGAACGCCTCGCATTCTTATCGACTGCCAAAGGAAACGCTCTCTCGAAGCAACGTTTCAAGTTGGCTCGCCCTTTTTCCGCTCCTATTCATCTTCTCCTAATTTTCAGGTTACAGGGCACGCCCTTCGCGATCCTCCCTAGAGATGCTGCGGCCGATCGAAGTATTTGCGCAGAGAGGAAGTTATTAAAAAGTTCTTCGTCGCTGATAAATGAATAATTTCCTTTTAGTGAATATTACAGAATATTTTCCGATAACGTACATTGAATTGATTTCCGATTTGCTGGAAATATTCGTATGAACACAGCAGCGGCGTGGGCGTTTATTTGAGTTAATTAGCAAATTCCAGAATGCCAGATGCATTTTTGAGCGGTTGCTTATGGTCGCTTGAACAAAGAAATCTTGACCAATACACTTTATTTGTTATTCGAGCCCGCGCACTGTGGAGCACCACGAAACGAAATGTTAATGCTCCTCACACATTAGTTTCTCTCGAACATTTTTGTTAATAGTATACATATATCAAGAAAAAAAGATTTATTTACTAATTTAACTAGTAGGTATCCTCTGGTTATACAAAAGCAGGGAATTACAATCAGTGAGTCACAACTAAATTGTTAAAATTAGAAGACGCTTGTATTTGCAACGATTTTATCAGTCCAATATTTTTACAACTTCCTCATGCTACAAATACTTTCGTGGAGCATCGCAGCTCTTTACTGCCGGAAAGATTCTTGGTAAAACAAGCTTCGCAATATATTCGCGCCATTATGCGAACACTTCGAAGTATCGCTGATCCAGGGAATCCCGAACAGGTCGCATAATTCCGTCCGAAAGTTCGCCGCGCGAATAATGTTTCCTGTTTAGCGGAGAACGAAGGGATTCGCGTGAGAAAACTGAAGTTCTATTTCAACGGGAGAGGCGGCGTAGTTGTCTATCAAATTTCTTGGAAGAAATTGCCAGCCCGAGACAAGGCTCCGGGAAAGCAGGAACATCAAGAATGCCCATTTCTCTTTTATCCAGCTCCGTTTATTCTTCTCCGTGATTCTTATCACGATCCAGCTCTAAGACGCCGTGCCGGGGCGACGTGTCTTGCTGACGTTACAAGGAATTCTCATCGCTGTTCTCTCTTCCGTGATTCCTACTTTCGTTCTAAAATACTACTCCTTATTCATTGTCGAAACGCCTCCTTTGTCAAGCTGGTAATTCGCCACGTTACATCGGATTGGCAGAAAAGATGTACCTCGTTGAGGTTACGTTTGTTGAACGAGAATCGTCGGCCGTCGGCAAGGCAAACATTTAATTTGATTGCATTATTACGAAGGTTTAACGCAGGACTGTTGACTAAAGGAAAAGTTTTCCGGCGATTCAATTTGCAATTTTCCTATTTTAAGCAGACGTTCTAGTTTCCGGGGCGGTTTCCGCCCGAATTTTTAGAAACTTTTTCAACTACCTGATTTAGTGTTTTTAATATTTTTAGTGAGCTAAATGTAATGTACTTAAATACTAATTACAAATCACACGTTTAACATATTCAAAATTCGTCTACTTCAGCAACCACTTAAAAGAAAATTCAAACATAACGTTATTTTTGAAATGGAGAAGGTTCAAACATTTTTCGAATGCTTCAAAACTCCATCTTCATTTTCCGAACAAACATTAGATACACTTTCCAACGTGTTCGAGGGATCCAATTACTATTATTCGACTGTGCAGGAACTGGTTAAAGCTTTTCAAGTTTACCAATGATAAAAAGAGGTTCTATCCGCACCGAATGATAATAGCAATTTCACCGGAACTTGCGACTCACAGAAGAAACGAAATTCCGTCTACTCGCAAAAAACAGCGCAACGCGGAGGCAACCAAGCAAGCCTTTTAACCAAATTCCGGGAACTCGCAAAGACGGCGGCGGCATCGGAAGCATTCGCAGGAGCTAGGCTGCAGGTAAATTAGCCGACATTACTTGTAACCGAATTATGGCCGTGCTAAAACTTTGTCGGAGGCGAGCTTTTATCCGTCAAGCGCGAGGCTTGCCACGCCCCTCTTGAATATTTTCTCCGGTAGTGACCAAGCTTTCGGAGACTGCTCGAACGAAGGAATGCATTATGCACATCGTGGTGTATAATTTCTATAGCTATGCTGGAAGGAATACGAGCGTTCGCTGCTTGAAAATTTCTCACGGTCTCCTGGGAACGGCGCGGAGAGACAGTAAGGATTCTGGAAGAATGGCGCCGGCGCTCGGTTTCCTGAAACTCGGAGGCGTCCGATCCGATTCGATCGGATTCGATCCGAGCCGATCCGATTCGGTTGATTTGGCTGCTCGAAAATTTCTCGGAGGTGTCGTTAAGGCGGCAAGAACTCGTTGCATACGTGCGCATAGTCCTCGTCGATCTGAATGCGCCACGTAAACTGGTAAATAGATAGAAGCGATACGAAGGGAGCGACATCGATAGCAACGGGAAGAGCGAGGCGGTTTGAAAGCGGTAGATAAGGCCTAGAGAGGGAGAGAGATAGGGAACGCGGTTAAGAGGGGCCGAAGGCGAATAAAACGGACCAGGACCGGCACACGGGGAAAGTGAAACTGAAATTACGTGCGTCAGAGGAGAACGAGAGAGCTCCAAAGGAAGAACAGAAAGAAGACGGCGAGGGGCAACGGGCGGAAAGTAGATCGTGGCGCTGGCTTCTGTGCATGTAGCACGTGTACGTAACACAGTTCTCTCGTATTCTTCCATTCGTTCGTCTCCGGAGATAGCTCGACGCGGCCGGATCCCTCTGTTTTCTTTCGACATCCAATTTCCATAACATTAGACCGCTTACACGTAAACAGCCGGCTCCTGTTTCCCACAGGCGAGCAGCCCGTTTAGAATCGTCACCCAATGAACGGCGACGGGAAGCCTTCGGGGAAGAATGGTACACTTCTTTCGCATAACCTGGAGATACCCTTAACACTTTTTCACTGAGATCGAGGCAAACACAGTTTACACTTGTATGCTTCGTTTAGGAAAATATCTGTTTCTGTGGGGGGACGTTTCCTTCAGAAACTTCGTATACCGAAGCCCCTCGTATACCGAAGCCCCATAAATTTCTATGCAGACCGAGGGTGGAAGGGGTAACTAAGGGTAACTCGATCTGTCTGGTCTCTGTGTTCTCGAGTTCCTGAAATTTGTTAAAGGAGACAAAAAGGAAAGTTAACTCATGTGAAGTCTTAATAAATGAAATGAAATGGTTGATGATCTATAAAATTATAAAAAGATTCATTGAATATTAATCATATAGGTTCAACATAAAAATATCAAAATATGTATCCTGTTATTCCAAAAAAAATTGTCCTTTTTCTTGTGGACTACTGTATCAGTAGAGTAAGTTGCGTGTGGTCAGACATGGCTGTGAACCTAAATGCAAAGCAACCTTGGCACAAAAACTGCCATAGATCTGCAAAGAGAAGGTATTAGAATAACTTCTCTACTGGCATTCCCGAAATTCGTTGAAAGAAATAAAGAGGAAGGTTAAGAATCCGGGAATGTAATTGCGGCGCTAGCGGAATAGTCGGCTCTAATCCAGGTGACGGTATCCTCGTCGGAACCATAACTCTCGCCTCTCTACGAAAACACTCGTAGGTTTTGTCTCGCGACGGATTATCTCGGTCTATCCTTTTATTTCCTGTCCTTTGCTGCAGTTTTCCCGAGGAAAACTGGAGAAAACTGGAGAGAAGGCTGGGGAAGCACACCCCGGATCGCGTCGCCGGATCTTAGGCACCGGCGCGACGTCTCCGTAAATCCTCGCGGGCCAAGCAAGGGAAACCTTTGTCGAAAACTGGAATCTAATTGCAGGATCAAGGGATTTGTTCCGCGCATTCCTGACAACGCTCGTCTTTTTCGCGAGAGAAAGATCAACCGTCTACACAATCTCGGGGGATTCCCTTGCCCCGCGGAGAAACCGGATCGCGTTTATTAAAAGGAGCTCACCACAATCACGATAAAACGGAAGGCCGATCTCCCGAAATTTTTCTGAAGAAAATTGCATTAGGTCCGTCGAGGCATTCTGTTGATTTTTGTTTCTTGCACTTGACGCAGACAATTTCTATCTCACATAAAGGTCCACAACGTATGAGAATGTAAAAAATTGTATGTAACTAATACTTGTACTGTTTTAAATTACACCTACTCATTTTTGCCATAAATGCATAAAGTCCGCTGTCTAATTACGATTAACTTATGAAAATGATTAAAGCAAGAGACACATTTTTATTTGGTTCCGATACCACGTAATCGATGCAGAACAAGTTTATTTTGCATGAAGATCCTTAGTCTAGTGCTCACTGGCCGTGGTATTGTTGATCTACACGGGGTTCAGCGAACTCGGTTGCGTCATGGGTTATATTAATACTTCGCGCTGTAATATCGAATCGATCGCATCGCAAGATTCGCTGGTAACAGATGTCTTCTCGAAAGGAGTGACAGGGAGCAGGTAAGATTCGCGCTCCTGGACACGATTTCAGATCGGATTTCGCGTCGCGTATTTTCGCGTGACATAATTTTGTAGAGGTAGGCGGCGTTCGCGATCGCGAGAAGTTTTTATTCCCCTGTTTACAAGCTAACGATGACAGAACGACGAGACGCGAAGCGGTAGACAGCCTTGTAACGGTGGTAAGATGATTTGTTGGGTTTTTCGATCGCCGAGAGGCGAATTCCTTTTCTCTTCCGCTCCACCTACCGTCAGCTCGGCATCTCTTCAAAACCCAATAAATCCGTCCCCCCGGTAACTAGAAACACTCGAGACTGCGGAGTGCACTCTGGAAATACGATCTTCATTCTGTTCTTTTTGCTTTTTTTTCCAGAACCTGAAGAACCAGATCATGACGACGAACGTTTGGGTGGAACAAGTAAGTAATTACACCTACATTGGCTCTCGTTAATATTTATTATCATTACTTCATTGTGCGGGACGAATCCCATTAACGACGCACAATAGAGACAGCGAGAGATACATGAACATGGAGACTTATACAGGGTGTCCCAGTTTCTTGTTCGTCGAACTTTACCGCATTCTGTAATGTTGTCGGAACAGTGCTCGGAAATATTTTATGAGCCGATTTTGATGAAACTTTTTTTTTGTTGGCCATCGTTCACATCGAAGGGATGAAAACTATTAGAGCTAGAGGGATGTTCTCATATTAAAAAGTTGTGAATTTTTTTATATGTAATAGATCCGCGGAAACAGATCTCCACTATCACTATTTGTTTAAACAATATCTTGAAAAAAGCACTTTCTCTTAATCTTTCCAGTCCCGTGGCGACCTAACATTTCGCGATAATATTACGTATAAAGATAGAACTTTTGCTGGCGCAGTTAAACCGATAATCATACTTGAAAACGAAAGAAGCCAGACCATCGAGCTCCGTCTCTGGTCCCAGAAGAAATGCGATCCCATTCTCTTCCATTTTCTCGTCCGATGGTCAGCCGTCTCCCCGCGAATCTGCTCGTTGAAGTTAACGAACCGTGATGTTCTCGATTCGCGAAACAACTCCCGGTTGCTGTAAGGGATGCAACTCCTTTCGCCTGGAGCAGAGGACGAGAGGCGAGTCGAGTCGAGACGATTGGGGAAGAGTAGTTCGGTGGACCAGGGAAACGCGATTTTCTCGATAACGATAGCTCGGCCGAGGCAAAGGGGCGGGTACACGATAGATAAAACAGAGGAAAGAGAAGTAAATCCAGGGTCGGGCAGCGTCGCTTTGATCGACCGAATCTCTTCCTTTCCAAAAGAAGAACGTTTGGAATTTCAAAGCAGCCGAATTTCATTTCCGTGCCTGTTGACGACGAATCGGAGTCGCGAAATGGTAATTGATCCGTATTGTCTATCTCTTTGCAAGACCTCTTCCATCAGTAGGTCCCTCGGGATTCCTCCTCCCGTATCGCTGTTCGAAATATTTGAAAAAAAGATGCTGACCTCCAATCACCATGACCTTGAGCCAAGGTGACTCTTCTAATAAATAGAGCGTGTGGTCTTCGGGTCACCGATTTATTTGAAACTTTCTACACTTATAGAGTTTGTTCTTCTGTTTACGAATATATTACGAGATGTTAACAATTAAAGTTTCATTGTCACTCAAGTATAGCGAGTTCAAATTTATACACAAAAATATACACGACTATAAATTCTATAAATTTTATTCGAGATAAATTTTGGAACAGTTTTTCGTAAATGTTATTGGAACCAAATTCCAATTGGCAATTCAAAAATAGTATTTGACAGCGATCTATGCAGATATTCTGGAACACAAACTTTATGTTTCATTATGCTGAAACAGAATAATCATAGTTAGAACTGGGTTGTGTCGTCTTCCTCGATGGTAATGGTGCTAAGACAGAATAATCATGGACACAAGAATATAGGGGAACCAGAATAGAAGTTCGCGAAGAAACGTTGATGATAATGATGATGAAGATGCGATGAGATTCTACACCCCGTACACAAGCACCGCTCATCTACCTAGCACGCGATTGTTATTCTAACCAGTTCACGAGAACCAAACTATCATAAATCTAATGTATATGAAGCATTCACAGTGAATGGAGGTTCTTAACCCCCGGGCTTAACCCCCGGACAACGGACGATTTTTATAGCTATATAATTGACAATGCTTAGGACCGTTCACAGCTCTAATTAATAATTTTAAAAAATTTACTTTTGATGATATCTCGTGTAGACACATTAGTCTTTCCGATATCCTCAATGAAACAGCTATTCAGTTAGTTTAATTGCCACAAATTGAGTACTTAAATGACACTTTGGATGTACCGGGTCATAAATGTCTCCGGCACAGCACTCGGAGGGTTAAACAGCTGTTCGCTGAAAAACAAAATAGATTCGATCAGATCGTAATCGGCCAGTAACCCAATTTCAATTCGAGCTGCACGCGGAGCAAGATACCGGGCGGATCTCGAGGCTTATCTCGACCGAGAATCGTAATTGAAATCGCATTCGACTTGCGCGTCCGGGCGTAATTTCGTAGAACAGAAACCGCGTTCCGACTCCCATTTTCCTCGGGGCGAAATTCGTGGTGTCAAGGTAGGCTGATGGCCCGAGAGCGTGTTAGCTCGGGACTAATTCTTTTTTGCCGGGAGCGTCTGCCTGGAATCAGCAGCCAGGCAATTGGCAGAGCACAGCCGGCTGTTGGTTTTTCTCCTCTCGGCATTCTTCTCTCGGTTAGCTCCAGTCTCGATCGTTTGTCCGCGTCAATAGACCTAGCGCCTCTTTTTCTTGCATTGGACGTAGAAGAGCGATGCTTGCCAAGCGGCTGGTCCGGCTACAAGATAGCAGGCAAGACGTGGCCAGGTTGCGCTGCCAACAGAAGCGCCTGCTCTTTACCAGTCCCGAATTGTCTGCGATCGTTGGACGACGAACGAGCTTTCTTCGAAACTGTCGGCCACTTTCGTGAACCGTGCACAGACCCATGTCGACCCCTAATTCCAAAAACGCAGCTTCGCGTGAATCGGACGTCGCGCGTCGATTTACGATGATTAGACTGCGGATCTTTATGCAAAATAAAAATGTTTTGCATTGATAGTGAGAAGCAGGAATGACATAAAAATTAATTTCATCCCTTAACGACTTTGTTAAAAGCAACATTACAACATTCTTGAATTTATTAAATCTTTTACTGTTTTATATTTTGCCCAACTAGTTTCTTCATAAATGCATAAAGATCCGCAGTATAACGATGATGGATAGACAGCGGGTTTTTATGCAAAATAAAAATTTTCCAATCTTAACTGCAACAAACCGGAGTGACATAGAAATTGATTTTCTCTCGTAATATGTTCAATACGTTGAAAATAATATAAAAGTATTTTGAAATTCGCTTAATGTTTCTAATGTTTTAAATTACACCACCTAAAATCCGCAGTCTATTGATGAATGACACGGATACGAATACAGTATTTGTCATAATTCAATCAAAAACCCCATTATACTTTTTTAAACCTGTAGGTACGTGTAACCTCGTGCAATCTCGCTAGCTATTCAGGAGTAGTTTTACATTTAAAATACATATATCACACTGGAAAAAAAGGCTTTCAAAAGAAAAATCTATCCTACATGTGTAAACTGACGGATTCTACAAAAACGATCATTACTGTACAACTGCAAAGTCGTAGCCAAACATACAGGCGTATTTGAAATCAAAACTATGTTTTTTTACGGCGTGTCCCTGTTTTTTTGTTTACGTTGAAAAATGCAGGTTTTATTCTGTATTTTCTGTCCGGTATGATTAAATAGACGGGAAACTGCGAATGTAGAAATCAAAAGTAAATATGGATTGTTAGACTTTCAGTTCACTTACAGTGACTCCCACTAATATTCGGACACTCTTCAAAAGACGACAACATTTTTAATATTGGACCATATGATTTGAAATTTTTACGGAAGTTAGAACAATTGGTTTGTAACAACTAGTAACGGACGTAACAACTAGTGTTTCCAGGGAACATAATGCGTCGGTAGGCATCGCGAAGGTAAATCTGATTGGTGGCGCGTCATGCGAGCACGTTCTCTGAAGTCGGCAGGCGTTTTTGTCAAGCTCCGTCGACTAGCACTCGACGTCTTCCGACGCGACGGCGAAATAAGCTGGCAATCTTCGACGTGCTCGAACGTTGTCGTCACGCCTGCGAATATCCTCTCTGGGATTCAGGGCGCGTATCTTTCCGCGCTGGTTGCGGATTCGTCGGGAACCGTCACATCGGACCGCTCGCGCGCGGTGCGAAATACGCGAATTTCCAGATATCCGCGGGTGCAAAGGGTTATGCAAAACCTCCGCAAGCGGCCGTGAATCCCTAAATCGAGCGCAATTTTGGCCGCAACCGCTCGAAAGCCGAGTCTTCGAGCCCGATAGCTTTCCGATAACATGACAGCTCTCGCCGTGCTCGCGTAGATACACTAAGCGAGTCAAAGAGTTCGCGTTCCAACAGTGCCTCGCATCGATTTTCGCTTTATATTCGCGCAACGGCCTAATCCTGTCGCGATTATGTTTAATTTCGCCCGCTGCTGGCCGCCGCTCTAATCGCGTAGAAATATCGAATCCGCCCGTTTCCGCCGCGCCGCGCTCCGTGTGCACAAACTTTCCTTCCTCCTCACATTCATTTCTCCCAAGCCAGGTTTATTGCCTCGCATACGCCGCACTTTCTGCCGCTTATGGTCGCACCGCGCATCTGCGCCGCGAGATTACCCGCCCCCGTGTATACGGGGTGATTCAAGTGGTTATTTCGAGATACGGTTTCTTTCGCAACCCCTTAACTGTCGAGTGTCGTGGATTCTTGCGGAGGTCGGTCGAACATTCCTTTCTATACAGACAAAATATGAAATTTCTACCCTCTCTTCTCTTTTTGAAGTTGTCACAGCACAGTGTGTCTTACGTACCACATGTATAAATATTGAATGATTATCTTTTTTAACACCGGCTCCAGATATTTTATTTCTCAATTATTGAAATTATAAAGATGCTTTTGTGGTAAATAATTAAATAAATACATTTAATAGTGGAGATATTATAATATGATCCGCACAAAGTCCAAATAAATTTAATCTTGTTATTTTTATAAGGCATCATGTATCGGCTACTTTTAGAGCTCAGTAGGTTTAATGTTAACAAAACCTGTACAGTTGTAACAAGGACTAGAAAGGTTGCACAAATGGTTCAATTCTGCGCTGCCGAATCCCGAATCGGGATCAGCGTGTTCCCTGTGTCAAAGAAATTAACTGCGATTCGGAAACGGGGGCCTCTCGAGTTACGTGCACGCGAGTGAATCATTCGAAGAGCCCGTAGAAATTTATAGTTTCTCCGTCGAACAATAAATTACATCACAGCGTCGTTCACATTTAGATTCGCGGACCGCCCGCCGACCGTGAAAAAGGCGTCTCGATGGAGCAGCCGTACGACATCGTAAAACAGGCAAAGAGAAAAACACGACGCCAATTTGCCGACTATACTCTCCTCCAACCGCGCCTGAGGAACCGCTTTCGATATCGGTCTCGAAAACTCTCAACAACCACGGCTCCTCGTGCCGCCGCAGCCGAGCAACGAGTTATCGATCCATGATTATACCGGATACATTGTATTCTATTTGCAACCGCCTCTCAAAATTGTTTTCTATAAAGTGCTCCATGATATTGTTTCAGTCTCCTCCTAAAGATGGAAAGAAACCTGATTTTTAGGAATTTTATCTGAGAAAATCGGCCGATTCCTTCTTCAAGGCTACACTAGTGGAATTAATTCTGGACACTTTTAAATTATTACTTAAATTTCGCATTTATTCAAATTATTTAATATATAATTTTATATTTTAGATTCTAATCTAATAATAATTTCCTAATTTTAGAGCGTCGCTTATATAAAATAATCAGTAAAAAGACCATTTACAGCCGTACTTTTAATATACCATAAAAATTACAATTTCAACATGATTCGAGGTATTCGAACAGCCATTTTAGTCGTTATTCACACTTTTAAACATTTTACTAAGGTCTTCACTTCTGAAAACACAATGCCTGACTAAAACAATGATGAAACTGTTTGTAAAGACCGTATCCTGATTGGTTGTTACAATGACCCACGCATCCTGTGATTGGCTATTTCACATCACGCGATGTTTCGTGTTGCCAAGCGCAAAAACAAAAATAACAACATAGTTTAGATTTTTTAAATTTTAAAACATTTACAAACCAAATCATGTGAAAATATTAAGCATAAACATTATAGATTACAATAAAAATATTACAGTATCAATTTCTGCACAAATATGAAATAAAGGATATTTTTATTCAAAGTGTCCAGGATTAATTCCACCAGTATATGCAGCTATGGAAACCTTATACGGTGAATTCCAAATTTTCTGTTGTTTACAAGTATATATGTATTGCAAATTGCAACGTTTACAATGAATCTGTGGGTATTGAAGCTTGAATTTGATGATTGAATATATATTATTCGAAGCAACAATGGAATTCGATATTATCTTGACTTTCACCCTCGCATATTATTCACCAATTTTATTCGACATCTCATATTCTAAACAAATATATTAAATCGGAACACCAGAGTAGGGGAACAACAAACTTCGCAGTATCTAAAAAATGAATTTTTACTTGAAGGGCGTATAAAGGGTAATTACAGTCTGTATATTTTATCGAGTGAATCTTGTTTTAAAATCAACAACCTAGTTGCAACATGTGAAAGCGACTAAAAAGGAAAGCCAAGCAATATCGACATACGCAGATGCATGTAGACACACTTTTAGTAGAACACGACACCTGAAAAAAATGTTCGACATCTATTTTTTTTACGTCTGCATTGGTCTACTTTGAAAGTGCGAGAATATTGATCGTCGCAACGAAATTTTACACACACGGGCTGTGTACTCTAAAATGGAGAATTCGTATATTCAGGCAGATTCTTGAAACAATTGTTTACATAAAAGATATATAATTTCATAAAAGGAAGATAAGTTTTATCTAATATCGATATCGCTGTAACTGTGGATTTTTAAAATGCTTTCTAACAAATTCACTTTTTGACCGCCGTGTCAGTCTCGTGTATGAGCGACACAGTTCTATTGATTTTCAAGGAACATAAAAAACTGGGCTAAAATTCACTCTTTTCAATCAAGAAACACAAAGTGACTTTTATATCTCGATAAAAAAGCAAAACAGAAAAAATCCAATTATTATATTGTATGCTACCGTGAAACTATACAACCATTTTTTTTCACATACCAAATAGTTCAAATGTAATTTAGGTGATATACTTTTCAGCTGAATCACTCTGTATCGGAAATAGGGGTTTCAATCTTTGAAAAAGATCGATCGTTTCCTCGCACGGTCCTCTGCATTTGGACGATCTTGTACTGCCTCCGGTGTTCTCTCGACGATCAATGCACGGCTCTTCGAAACGAGAAAAAAAGAATGTGGGAGGTCGATTAAAAGTCTCGGGCTGAAATTCAGCGGAATAGAGAGCCAATCGTTCTTCGTTTTGGCGACAAGTCTTCCGTTTGGCGATCGTTCGAGCCCGGGAACCAAAGTCGTCCCGCGTGCACGCATCCGTAATTGATTTACACTACTGCAGGAGGGACCGCGCCGCATTTTTGTCGAACGCCTGACTCGAGCACCGAACACCATTAATTGCGACCGGAATAATTCACGTTCCACCAAAAATCAATAAGTCTCGACGAACTTCGTTGCCCATACGTCCCATCTAAATTCCAAATTTCTGGTAGCCAGTCCAAATTGTTAATTATTTCTATAAGATTCAATAACGAGATCAATGTTGATCTCGAAAAAGCAGGTCCGATCAGAGGAAAAAGTTTATCCATAATCTTTCCAAAGCATATTATGGCGAGCGTATAAATGATATCCTTTTTTAATACTTGTAACTAGTGATGGGCACTCAATACTCTGTCTTGCAAAGTTTTCGAACAAATCAGTCACCACAGAGTTTCGAATCAATTCGATATTTATTCGAAATCAGAAATTCTTGAAACTCTTGAAAGTCTTGAAGTCTTGAAAATTTTAAAAGTCTTGATAATCTTAGTAAATGTTATACTTTTTATAACATTGGTACGTTCATACTGTTATTCATCCCAATGCTGACATTTCAAGAGTTTCTATTCTTACGAACCTTCCAAAGTTTTAAGGCTTTCAAGATTTTCAAGACTATGAAGACTTTCAAGACGTCCAAGAGTTTCAAGAGTTCTACGCTTCGAATTATCTTGCAAGTGATTCGAATTGTTTGTCGTAAATGTTGAATCGAAGCGATTCGAAGTGATTCGATCACTACTTGCAACCTACGTGCCTAAGTAACTTTTATTTCCTTTTGTTTCTTTTCGCCTTCTTCTTTCTTCTTTCTTCTTTCAAAAAAAACTATAGAAAAATGGAATGGATACAGACATAGCTGCCACGAAATCGGGAAAGCACCCGCCATACGCTAAAACCGATTTATTCAAACTCGGTAGGAAATACGTCAAATCGACTCACGGGACGAAGGTTATGTTTCGGAAGTTAGGATATAACGGGTCCAAAACAAACCGTGAAAAACGACTGTACGATGACGCAATTAAGTACTTTTCCCGGCGTTGAAATCGATCGGTATCGTTGGATCGAACGACGCGTTGGCACCAAACAAAAAAAAGAGAAAAGCCTTCGCGAAGAGTCAGAATTGTTTTTCCGGTTATCCGGGACCAACTGCAGCAGCCACTTATTCGGCACGCGGCGATTTGTCGCGGCGAAGTCAGGGAAGGTGGTTGCGTGCCCGACGAGGCATACCGCTGGAAACGATGACATGGATACGTTTAATGCCGTTCGAAACTTTATGAAACTTCCGTGAGCGTGCCGGTTCATCGTTGCTGGGTTTTCGTACGATAGCGTGAACGACCATGAAAAATTCGGTGCTGTTGCATGTTCATGTTTTCGCAGGCTGTCTACTTTTTGTGCATATATTTCATGCATCAAAGTTGCACTAGCACTTTAAATTCCATCTCTACTCAATTTTCTCATGGACAWTCAATTTGGAAAAAATTAATTTGATTCACTGCGGGTATTTCTCGAAATATTTTCGTTTTGGACRTGGTTTTGGTTTCAGGAGTGGAACGATTATAAGTTGAAGTGGAACCCGGACGGYTATGAAAAATTCAGTGCTGTTACATGTTCATGTTTCTGCAGGCTGTCTACTTTTTGTGCATATATGTATTTCAAGCATCAAACTGGTACTTTAAATTTCATCTACCCAATTTTCTCATAAACAGTTTGGAAAAAGTTAATTTGATTCACTGCGGGTATTTCTCGAAATATTTTCATTTTGGGCGTGGTTTTGGTTTCAGGAGTGGAACGATTATAAGTTGAAGTGGAACCTGKAGGACTATAAACTGTCTACTTTTTGTGCAYATATGTATTTCAWGCATCAAAGTTGCACTAGTACTTTAAATTTCATCTACCCAATTTTCTCATAAACAGTTTGGRAAAAGTTAATTTGATTCACTGCGAGTATTTCTCGAAATATTTTCGTTTTGGGCGTGGTTTTGGTTTCAGGAGTGGAACGATTATAAGTTGAAGTGGAATCCGGATGGCTATGAAAAATTCAGTGCTGTTACATGTTCATGTTTTCGCAGGCTGTCTACTTTTTGTGCATATATTTCATGCATCAAAGTTGCACTAGCACTTTAAATTCCATCTCTACTCAATTTTCTCATGGACAATCAATTTGGAAAAAATTAATTTGATTCACTGCGGGTATTTCTCGAAATATTTTCGTTTTGGACATGGTTTTGGTTTCAGGAGTGGAACGATTATAAGTTGAAGTGGAACCCGGACGGCTATGAAAAATTCAGTGCTGTTACATGTTCATGTTTTCGCAGGCTGTCTACTTTTTGTGCATATATTTCATGTGCCAAAGCGTTGCATTAGCACTTTAAATTTCATCTACTCAATTTTCTCATAAACAATCAATTTGGAAAAATTAATTTGATTCACTGCGGGTATTTCTCGAAATATTTTCATTTTGGGCGTGGTTCTGTTTTCAGGAGTGGAACGATTATAAGTTGAAGTGGAACCCGGACGACTATGGCGGTGTCGACACTCTCC
Organism: Lasioglossum marginatum; assembly: GCA_028455795.1. Taxonomy (NCBI): domain Eukaryota; kingdom Metazoa; phylum Arthropoda; class Insecta; order Hymenoptera; family Halictidae; genus Lasioglossum; species Lasioglossum marginatum. Next base: position 3,022,992 of record CM052265.1, read on the forward strand.
ATGTGCCGTCGGAACACATATGGCTGCCAGACATTGTTCTTTACAACAAGTAAGCGTGTTTAATCGTATTGGGTTGTAAAAGAAATTCGTTCGGTTATCTTCAATATTTTCTTCTCATTTATTAAGAAGGAAATAAAATCATTGATTCTAAGTCGCTTTTGAAACTGGTCATAACTAAATTGTCAAAATTGGAACATATTTATATTTGCAACCGGACGAATTTTTGTTATATTCCCATACACTTAAATTCTATCACCATACAGTATTTTATAATTGTTTGTACCCGGTAGAGCAAATGAGTTTGCACATTAACTATACGCCAACAATTAAGATCCGCTTCTCTTATTTTTCTGGAATTGTTTTTATAAACATAGAAATATGTAAAAAGTATAAAAAGTACTTCTATATGTATGTATCTTCATGAGTTACCTACTAACAATATTAATAATCATTTAATAAAATCGTCCTATCGGTTCTCATCGAAACAGCTTGTGCGACCGCACGAAATTAAGAACATAAACGCTTCCGAAAGTCGACCGCTAATGAAAAAACGATAAAGTATACCAGCAGAAACCGAAAACAATTTTCCGCACAACATCTTGTATGAATGGATGCTGGCCGCCTCGCGGAAGCAATTTGTCCGACCGATTTTATTTGTACAATCGGAAATGGTCACCCTAAACAGCTCCTCGATACGATCACGGTGGATATTACGAAAGCTTCCTGTTCAATCTCGATCACCGTTGTCATTTCTAATTTTATAAGCTCTACACCACTTTTCCGCTGTCCCATTTCTAGAAATTGACGTATCCTTTGCTAGGGATCACTCGAATTGAAAAAAAAAGATGAAACATTAATTTATGTGAAAGTACAAATAGGAAAAATATAATCAGTTTTCAAGTACGCTTATATTCGATATTATGACTACTTGAAAATTCACACATTTCGTGTTTCCACAGACTGTAAAATCTTTTGCAGTAAAGTCTTGAGGTAAGAAAAACCCTCGAGTCCTGCATCTTAGAACGTGTAGTTCTACAATTTTTTACCGATAAATCACGGCGACAAAGTACGAATAAATGAAGTTTTCCTGCCTGCATATTGAGCAGAGAGCCATGGTGGGTGGAAAGAACGATTCTGCCATTCCGGCCATCCTTTCGGGTTAATCTGGTCCAAGTTGATCCCCTTTTCTCCCATTCTTTCGGTGATGGCGGGCGTGTATCGGGCCGGTTGCGGAGCAGCTAGTCGTCCGTCACCTTGGTCCCGGCCATAGTTCATAGGATTTTAGCGTGGTGGAAAGTGCGGAGGACAGTATCTCGTAAACCTACCCTGGAATATTCGAGGGTGGTACGTGACGTTTTCACCGGCATCCGGTAAGGCCATTTTGAAAATCCACGGCCGGTGGAACGGGTCACATACGTCCCACGTATACCTCCCGCCGGCTAACGCTGAGAAATAGGATGTAGTTCGCTTCGTGGATGACACTTTTACGAGGAAGCTGGGTCGCAGAACCGACCCCGAACAACGTCGTTCGCTCAACAATGATGCCTTGTGTTCGCACCGCAGACTTCGCCCACTGGTTATCGCTCCGCCCGTCCGGATTCCCCTTTGCGGCTGATGAACCACGATCCGAGTTGTCCTGCTCAAAACCGAATTTACGCTGGTCGAGATTCTCGACGTCTAATAACGCCGGAATAACAACCCAATAAGTATGTGATTTGATTTCTGAAAAATCAAAGAGCGACACAAAAATAAGGGGTGCGGTTCCCTCGAATTTAGCTCCAATTTTTATGCCACGGATATGATCACGACCAAAGTCATTTCCGTCTGACACTGGTTCGTAAAATCGCCCCTTGAAATATAAGACAACTGAACACCCCGTACACGACCCTACAAAGAACAATGAACCTCGCAAGCGTATCCAGCCGAGAAAAAGTTTGATCCAGCATAAAGTGGCAGTCTCGGTATGAAACAACTTTTATTTCGAACATCTCTCCTCCACTTGAAAACCGTAGGAGTTATTCGAGTGGGTTGTCTTGGGTGACAGTATATCGCGAGAATTATCATTTCACCGCGCAATCTCTGGAGCGAGGATCCATCGCAAAAATTGATGTCTCCGCGGAAGGATTAATAATTCAATCCCTCTCGAGTGGCTGTCCGTTCAAAGCGCGGCGAGGCAATCAAGAAACTTTTATGTGGCCGACACAACGCCGCGACCAAGTTATTAAACAGCGAATTGTCGGCGACAGAGGCCCGAAATTCGATAAAGTGGTCAAAGGTACGCTAGTGTCAAAGGAGCTGGGTCGCCGGGGTCTTGGGACCGTGTCAAACGAACGACGCCCATCGAGATTCAGCCACCTAAACAACAACGTATTATTATATTGCCGAGATATCCCTCCCTCTCTCATTCGATCTCGATCTCGATATCCTGTAATCGGAAGAATTGCATCGGGACGACCCGGCTGAAACCGTTCCGCTGGATTTCGTTTCAAACAGCCACTTTCCTTTCACAGGAAACCCCACCGAATCTCGGTGAATTATTAATCGAATTCGAGTGTTCCATATAAATTACTTGGCCCCCTCTACCGGGTCGCGATTGAGGCCAAGCACGGCCAGGATGCATTTGCATGCTATCGGGCTACAAAGCCTTGGTATACTTTGAGCCTTTTGAAGCACCGCGCCCGGCCGCGCCGCCAGGACAATCGATCACCAACGTCGAGTAATTGAAACGGCGTATAGTGGTCGAAATGCCCGATCTAGGCGGACCGAAATGAAAAAATGAAAAGCAGTGCGTCGGAAAGCCCGTTTTCTCTCCGCAAATTCCATTACTCGAGAATTACGTGATATGAAAAAATTGCAGGATATAGAAGAGAGTATTGACGAGGGTATTGACATTGCAGTAATCTTGAAATTTTCGGAGGAAACATTTATTTTTGAAGGTGACACCAAGACATTCTCAAAACACTAGAATACTTTCGTTTTTACACAAACTATCATCAAAATATAAGCGTCCAAAGTTCATGTACCGACATTGTCATTATTCTTTGACATTTCCTGTGTAACAACCTAACAATAGGTTCCCTTTTCTGAGCTGTAAAGGCGACTTTCTCTCTGTGTAAAATGGATTATTGACAAAGGGCGCGTCGACGACAAAACGGTCGAAAAGCGAGATAGGTGCGAATGATTCGCCGTTTCATGTGAAAGGAAGTGATTATCGATTTTCGGTAATAACTGCTGGTTTTCGGTAATAATTGAACTCTTAACTCTTTAACTCTTCTCGCGTACAAGTTCCTGGTTGATGCAGGCTCTCAGTCGGTAAGGGCTTCTAGCAGTTCTCGCCGGGTTCTCTTCATCAACTCTCAAGATACTCAGATAGGGTGAGAACGGAAGAGACAGAGAGTGGGAGAGAGAAGGAAAACGGAAGGGAGGTTCCCTTAGGTACCGAGAGTACATCAATTAAATCGAAGTCAAGTTGCCCTGGCGAGCTTTACTTGGTCTCGTACCGTCTGATCTTCGACTTCCGACTTTTCTCTCTCTCCCTCTCTCTCTCTCTGTCTCTCTTACCCACTTGCTTTCTTGCTCCTTACCCGTTATTTTCACGCTTTAAGAATGCCGTACATACTTATCCTTGCCGTCAAGATTCTGCAGATGTTCTTTCGTCTTATAAATGACATTGAAAGGAACAGACAATATCTTGAAGGTCATTCAAAGGTCATCTAAGTCATTCCCTATTAAATATTAAGTTGTAGAATAAATAAATTCGATTATACAGCCATAATATGTATTACACATGACCAAGATTATTTCCATTCCGATCCAATAAATAAAAATTATTACCTGAATACTGTTTTCGAATAATTTATAACAAAATGCAAGAAAAGCAATTTAATTAAATTCCATTTAATCTCCCAGCTTCGTTTAATTAAAACTCTCTTGATTTTTCAATATTCCCGACATTTTCTTTTACTTCAGGGTAAATAATTTTCAGACTTCTTTTGCCAAAAATACTCATCTCGTCCACGCAACTCGATCACTGCTGCCATGAAAGAATATTTTGTAAAGAACACGACTAAGTGGAGAGCGAGGAACAAACACAATTTGATTACGCAAACATCCAAGCTTTTGCTTTTATCAGAACTTAGGTAGAAGTGAAACGGTCAGCAAATATGACCGCGTATGGAAGTCTTTACTGCTTTGGGATGCGTGGAAAGGTAGTTCGGTCTGGGTAGCGATATTTCAATTTGAAACTCTCGCACCGTCGAGGCCCGGTTTTCCATTCGCTGACGTCACGGCTTCTCGAATTTTAGCATTTCTCGAGGAAAACCGATCACGGGGATCGATCCGCGGGACCGTAACGCGATACATTATGGAAAGGTCGGCCGTCGCAGAGCGTTGTTGACGAGCGTTCCCGCTCGTTTTCCGTTCTGCCTTCTTATTCTTTGTTGTCGAGAGCGCAAAGTGCCCTCGGTCCCGTCGAGTGTCGAACGCAGATACGATCGAGAGACCGACGAAGTCGAAAGACGAAACAAATTCTAGCTAGCCGGCGAAGATATCGAACGACGCACACTGGGAACAGTGAGTTTCAACGACCAATAACGTGCAGTGGTGCTCAAACTAATAGCAATTGAAATAAACATATGATTTCACACTAAATTCATGAATTCCTTTTACTTCAAAATTTGTTACAAAATTGCAGAATCACAGTAGATAACTTTTTTAGCCAAATTTTTATCAATTTTGATGAGATTTTATGTATTGGGTTGCCAAGAAAGCAATTTCGGTATTCGAAGGTGAAATAGAACCCAACTTTTTTTTATCCAAACAATGAACTTCAATCAATAAAATATTTTCCATTTTGTTCGATGATCTTTTGCCATCTTTCTGGTAGCTTCACAATTCCGCGCTCATAAAACTACTGGTCCTAATCGGTAAAAAACTGATCCAAGTGCGATTTCAGGTCATCACATCATTTCACCTTAAAATACCGAAATTACTTTCTTGCCAACCCAATATAATTGACACAAATCTACAAAAACGTATTTTCAAATTTTCGATATAGACCCACATAAAAAATTGTAAATTGGTCTCTGTAATTCTAACCGATTGTAATTTTTTCAAAACCATTTTTATTTGTCTATTTGTTAATCTTACGCAATCGTTTTGTTTCCGGTGTTCCATAATGAAACTTCTACTTGAAGGCACACTGCACAATCGCAACGCTGTTTGCTGTTGCAAATACCTCGACCAACCAGTGACGTTGTTGTGGAATCACTGCCATTTTGCCGCAATGAGACATATTATGGTAATCAAAATAGCAATTCCGCTTGTTCTCGTGGTACCGGAGTGTAGTGCGTAATACTCTCTGTTACGAACTTATGTCCATATATGATCGCGGCTACCTGTTTATAAGCCTTCCGTATAATCCGATAGGATGGGTTGTGACGATAATATATGTATGTATTATGTTATAAAGACTTTTCCTCAAAACCGATACTGTATAACCGTTCAACTACGGCTACGAGCCACAACGTGTACTCTTAACACTCAGCTGATCAGGTGGACTGTGTCTGACATCCTATGAATCTTTTTAACCGAATGATTGATGGACATGATTATATTCATAACTATAATACGAATTTTATGCGCATACAAGATTCTCCTGTCAAACTCGATAGAATACTAGACTGATTATTTATTATCAGAGTTACACCCTATTATATGTGGCATTTTTCTGACTAAAATGACTAAACACCATACAGTTTGAACTATATTCAGTGGTTCAAAAAATAATAGGACTACATGATCTAAGAAACAGCACGGACCCGAGGATTTTCCTTAGATCAAGACTTCACTGTACATGTATTATTATTTCCTCCGTATGCAATGTGATAGCTGGGCTCCGGATGTTTATGCAAAATAAGAAGTTTATGCATCAATTGCAAGACGCAGGAGCTAAATATAAATTTACATTCTTCATTAAAAATTTTAATGTGGTGAAAATAATATATTAACACTCTTAAAGTCTTTTAATATTTTCACTGTTTTAAATTGCACCTGCTCATTATTTGTTATAAATGCATAAAATCCGGAGTCTAGTGATAGCGCACTTCATGTGACGGAGTAGTACATAGTGTGATCCTACCTTTAACAAACCCTCTCCTCCTATTTAGCCAGCACTTAACGAGTTGCTGGTGACTGAGGCACGGTGTAGAGCCCGCAACAACGCTTCATCCCCTTTATGAGGCTGATTTGTATGTATACATGCAAATTAGGCGACACTCGATGAAAGTATTTGTCAGGGAGAGGCTCTCCGCGAAAAGAAAGTTTCCCTGTCGGGAAGTTCCCGTCGAAAAAGCTTTTTCAGGGGACGAGAAGTTTTCGAGAGGCCGTTGGCAAAGTTTTTCGCGGAAAATCGATAAACGTTGCGAGGCTGAGCGTAGCGTCGAGGGTTCGAGGGCTCGCGTCGCGGGATTCCGGGTACAGAAGGTATGCCGCCGCGCCAGATGAGATTTTATTAAGAAACGTGTCCGTGGTACATGCCGCAGAATCGATACCGGCCTATATATGTATATATATACTATTTTATTACAGGAAACGTATTCATTTGATGTATGTACATACATTTCTATAAGAATACAATGTTTCACGAAGATATATCGACGTATTTCACGAAGCTTTATTAGATGTACACCTAGAGTTTCACCTACACTAGAATGTTCTTATTGTGGAACTATTTTTGTCAGCATTAGACTGCGGATTTTATGCATTTATGACAAAAATGGGCACGTACAATTTAAAGCAGTGGACATGTTAAAAATATTAATACATCAATGCATTCGTTTCAGCTTAATAGGATAATTAGAAGAAGAATACAATTTTTATTTGGCTCCTGTGTCCTGCAATCAATGCGATCATTTTATTTTGCATAAAAATTCGCAGTCTTATCATCATACTACGAGCTTTCTGCTGGCAATTATAGAATTGTCACTCGCTGGTTGAGGTTAATCATTTGCACGAAGAAGCTTGAAAGTCAAGAGACCCAAAAGGGACGAATTTAAGAAAATCAGTGTTATCACTAGACTGCGGATTCCATACATTGATGGCAGAAATGAATACGTCAAATACAAAATTGAAAAGACAAATTGTCGACTTTTTAAGGTTATTAAACGAGAAAATATAATTTTAGTTTAGTTCAGTCTCTTGCAGTAGACTTGGATAACTTTTATTTTGCATGAAAATTCTGGTTGTCGCTGTCATAATATTGTATGGTGTATATGACGGTTTCTGTCACCAACTCGTAACCATCAATTTCCTGTGTTATCGATAAACTTAATATTTTTTTTTATTGGAAACAGTATTGTCCTTATAGAAATATCGTCCACCGACTGCCACGCACACAGTCGATCCCTTGTTAAACGAGCTGGAAGCGGAAAGGATGTGACGCTCACGGAAGATCGTTACGAGTGCAATATTCGCAGCGATAATTGAAACCGCAGCGTCGCATCGCGGGACACGAAAGCCACGCTTCGTTTATCAAATATTATATTTCTCGTTCCGTTGAAAGCAATTTTCGCCCGCGGGAAAAGATCAGAATCGCATTGGGAAATAAGAACTGTACAGGCAGCCGGCATCCATGGAATCCCGTTGTTCGGAAGGAGAGCACGCCGATGACGATATTGTCGGTTAATCGAGGATCACTGAATTTTAATCAACCACCGCGAATATGCTCGCGGCTGAAAAACGGACGCAAAACCGATACGGGAATAGCTTTGCGTTTCGTGCCTAGCTGTGTGGTCTTTTAATAATTGGTTTCCTGTAGTTCAGTCCCTATCCACTGGCCGAGGTACATTCTCGCGAAATTAGTCTGTCGACCGGTGGTTCTTTACGCGTTTGTGAAATTCGCGACTTTAGAGAACACAAGTAAAATGTATACATCAACAAATATTAATGGCGTGTCTACTTTATTTTTGTTTTGCTTTTAACGAGAACTAAAGATTTCAAAAAATATTCACTTGCTCATTGTCGTCATAAATCTGTGAAATCCGCAGTCCAATTATTATATTATACTGTCCTGGATTCTATTATTCTGGATTTGTGGCGAAGTGCAGAATCATGCCTGAAAATAATAAGAATTTAGAGTGACCAGATTTCCAAGCAGGAATTCATTAATTCGACAGTTACTTCGAGTTTCCTAATATTTCCAGCACTCACTGTATTTATCTTTCGTTCAAAATCCGAACGTCCATTTCACCGTAGGCGAAGTTAATTATGCTCGGACTAGAATTTCACGGATCGTGTCCCGTCAATTAATAATCGCGTTTTCTCCGCGGTTAATCGTTTCATAACTGAGCGTAGAATCGACGCGGTTGGAGGAGGGGGGAGCGGGTAAAAGTTGAAATTACATGGAAACTATTTCCCTGGAGGCGGTGCGTCCTTGGGCCTCTGTCTATCGGGTAGAAAGTATTTCTGTCGAGTGTGATCCGGTAGAGGCCTAAAATAAGAAAACTCGGTGTACGAACCATCGGCACGTAATCGACGATGCTCTAACAGCGCTACGCTATTTCCGCCCCTGCTTGACTCGCGTTCTACAGGGTTGGCGCACAGTGGTCCAAAAATCCTCAAAGCTTAGTCAAACTCAAAAATGAACTTTTCATTGTGCATTGTAATAACTAGACTACGGATCTTTATGCAAAATAAAAATTCTCTGCATCGATTGCAAGAAATAGAAACTAAATTAAATGTTATTTCTTCCCTTAATGATTTTAATAGAGGAAAAATCAGATATTGACATCTTCAATTTTTTAAATTTTACAACATGATTTCATCTACTCAATTTTGCTATAAATACCCTGCGTGTCTTCGCAAATTAATAAAAATTATAAGATGTGGACCAGAAGTTGTGTGTATCACAATATCACGCCAAAATTTTTACGTAGATTTTTAGTTTATGCTTTTATTGTTCACGCATAAAAAGCTGCACATATTTGCACTTTCTGCACGGCGATTTTGTATAATCTTGGACCCATTTCATTCGGCCTCGATACGACCGCTTTCGTCATTAACAACAATGCGTGTTATGGAAGACGAGTCAGGGTAGAGCGGGAGTGTAAACACTTTGCGTAGCTATCATCTGGCGGACGGACAGTAGGTAGGGCAAATATAAACACAGCAATTGTTAATAAGGTTACTCACTGTTCTGGGTGTCCCATTCGAAGCAAGCCTGCAGCGGGTTCAGGTACAAGCTTGAGAAGCTCGTGACAGCTGTAGGGGCTACGTCGAGTAATTCCGATCTTATTACCATTCGTTATATGTACTGTGCAAAAGAAAGAAGCACCCGGCCATATTTAAGAAAAGCGTAAAAAATCAAATAAGAACACAGTAAGTTTTGAAAAACGATTCCGCTGTTTAATTGAATAGTTCTGAGAATATGTGTTATTGCGGATTATCTAATACTTTAAATGCAATAGATCAATCATTGTACAATACAATTTCTACATAAAGATATTCTTTGTCATTATATCTTATAATAATTATACTGAGTGCTTCTTTCTTTTGCACAGTAGCGTATATAAAAATGGCATTTCAACTGCTTTTTTTTCATCCAATGCCTTTTCCAGATTCAGCTTGACGATCCTGCATATCCATATGACACTTTTTATTTCAGTGTTGACACGTGTATTTATGAAACACCCTGACACTCCGTAAATTATGGGGCAAACTTAAGCAGTTGCTCCATTAGCAAGATCCCATGAAAGTGTCGAGGGCTTAGCAGCGGGTGCTATGCTTTTCACGAAGGGCGAACGGGTTCGGGTTTGGGTTCGGGTACAATGACCTCTGAACGCGTAGATGCGGGTACCGTCGTCGTACGGGTCGTCCGGCCGAGCCGCGAAATGCAAAGTTAAAATATGCAGAGAACGTACGTGAGCCGGAATCTCGTTACTGCATTATCGCCGGATTACTGCGCCTGCAGCTCGTCCCAGATGCGGTAATCCGGCCCGGGAACGCGCGTTAACGAAGTAACACTGGCCTCAAAGTAACCGCGGCGGACCCTGCTCGCGCGTGAGATAACTTTCGCCCCGGTAGAAATTGGCCGTTACGCCGGGGGGGCCCGCGTTTAACGCTTAAAACATCGTTCCCGGCGGCAGTATCTCGCTTGAAAGCTCGTTACCCCGGCCCCTAAGAGGTTCAATTAAGCCGAACGCATTTTTATGAACCACTGATACGCTTTTACGATGATTGCCCCTCGGCCCTCTACGATTCCGACAACCTCGGATTTTATGGTGAATCGCGGAAACGTAAGCGAGAACGCCAGGCCCCGTTGTTACACACAGCACATGTTCGACTCGAGATCCGAGATTCGAGATTCCCGTTCCAGATCCATTCGCCAAACCGGACAACGCATTCCTCTAACGTTTGTTTCAATTTTTGCGATCGCCCGACCATACGACGTTTCATTTTATCGGAGGTCTCCGATGCCTCGTGCGAATTCCCATTTTCGGTGATTATTTTATGGAAGCTGGAGCAGAGGGAAGAGTTAAATCGCTGACTGAAAGTTTCATTGTGATAAAGATGATACAGAGATGTCGTACACAGTTCTATTCTTGTCTAGTTATTAGAAAGATTCCACAAATCCTCTCCGTTGAAGAAGAAAAACTTTGCACGTATGTTCCTAATATGAGAACCTGTTTAAAACCATTACGTACAATTGAAAAGAAAATTTTGTCTTTGAAGACAATCAGAACACAGCTAAAGACAGCAATCAGCAGTATAGGTTTCGAATTTTACACATTCATGACAAATGTAAATCGATTATATGTAAAAGGTTGTTGACTTTTAACTCATTAATTATGTAGCTCCTGCATCATGAAATTAATGCAGACAGGTTTTTTTTTGCATGGAAATTCGCAGTCTCATTAGTAGCCTCATGATATCCATGAACTCATTTACAGCGCTTAATGCACTGAACCCATTGTTCATAAGCTTGGTCCTTAAAATAGAGACTCGAATAAAATGAACATTCTGCATCGTTATTCGATTCCGGTTCGGATCTATCTCCCTTACCAGTTTGCTCCACTTCGGAATTTCTATAAGCTGTTTACGTTGAGATCAGTTCAGGAAGAATCCTAGGCTCGAAGAACAGTTGAATTAATCCGAGGCTAATTTATTGATGTTTACGTAATAGACAAACTGATCAAACAACTTATCTTCCATTCCATTCCACGATTTTTATTACAAAATATGCCTGATATCCGCAGAAGCATCGTCAAAAAACGTTCATTTCATAAAAATCCGCAGTCTAGTTATAAAAAAGTTCTGCCGTCCGAGAGCTAATTAGTCTGCAGTTTCCGGGTGAATAAATCAATTGTATCCTAGTTCATCGCGCAGAAACTTTCTGGGTGTTAGCCGATTCAGGTACTTCGCAAACTGCAGAGGGAAGATCGCGCCTGGGTGCCGGAAGTTGTCCGGAGACCTAGCCGATGAGAAATTCGAATTTCCCTTTGATATCCGAGCCGAGATGCAGGATCAACAGGGTAAATCCGGAAAAATCATTGGATAAAGAATTTAGTACTTCTTTTTACGATTTCTTTAAAATTACACAAAGTCACGTCCGTATTGTAAACCTAAATGAAATTCGTGTAATCTTAACACGCACAGACTGCCCAACAACAGAGAAGGATAATATTATCCCATGAACGTTCGGTTCTCGAATTGGTACACCGAACTGGAGCACAAATAATTCACACGTTTGAAGTGGTAGAGCATCAAAAGTTGTCTTTACACCGATGCGAAATGATATTATCCCCTTTAATTAGGAGAGCTGAGCTGAATATACCAAAACAAGCTAATGGGTTCGAGATCCTCGTTCATTATACCCATCTACTCGTTCTAGCGTGCACGGGAATATGTGTATTTAAGGGTAATCCGTCCCAAGCACAGGCTCTGGACTGAATTTATTAGAAAAGGCAACGAATGGTGTTGCGAGGGTAGAGGGATATACAGGGGGTCTCGAAAAGTAACGAGAACCCTGAAAGGGTTGATTTTAAGCACCATTTTCCTTTGCCATTTCGCGCTGTTGTATTTCGCTTTCGAGTTATTAACGAAAAACACGAACTAATCAGAGCACAGCTGACGTTCACTCGGCGACCGCCCACGCGGAGCGTAGCGCCAGCGTCGCGTTGTGGTTGAGTTGTGAACAAGAGGAGCAGAGAATTTGTTTTTGAATGATTAGGACCCCTATCAGAAACAATGAATTAAGTCATCCCGTAACTAAATCCATTTTACGAATTCGTGCAAATCTTCCATACACATGTTCAAGAAATTATACTTCGATAAAATGCAATAAAAATCGATTTTCTTAAAGTTCAAAGCCAGAACACCTGCTTGTGTGTTCATTTACTGGGTAGGTCACCCTAGTGAAGAAAAGTTCATTTTTGGGCGAGGCAAGAATATTAAATATCCGGAACGCCTGAGATATTCATTTTAGAAAGCTGCTAGATGGCGTTACGGATTCTGGTGATCTCGCCGGTTCCGGAAACCCCTTAAACGAGTCCTAAAAATGCCTGGAGTACCTGGAGTACTCCGGAATAGGTAAAACTGCGCGTTTGTTACGCGAATGGACCGTCGAGTAATAACATAATCATCCATTTTCTGGATGGTTCTCGTACCGAGGGATCTTTGTCCATCTAAATCGGCTATTCCAGGCAGTGAGCGTCTCGTTGTCCGCGCTAAGTAGAAATTTATCGCGTCGTTACCGAGTCGCTACAAACTGGAATGACCGCAGCGTTTCGGTGTATTATCGAATCATCGCGTGCCCGATATCGGCGCCGATAAGCGTCGAAGGCTTGCCGGCGTTATAAGATCGTTAAACTCGTAGAGATTACATCCGCGTTTCCTTCGTCCTCTTGTTTTTGCGGCGACGATGCGACGAGGACGACGAAGCATCGAAACTGTCTTCGTTGGCATCGATTCATCGACGTGCCGAGTTTACGATTCATAAGAGCGTGCAACTCGCGACAATCCCCAACCAGCGGCGGCTTATCGTGCTCGGTAACACATTTAGCGTCTCTGAAATGCAACGAGCGCTGTAAGCCTCTCTCTCTCTCTCTCTCTCTCTCTCTCTCTCTCTCTCTCTCTCTCTCTCTCTCTCTCTCTCTCTCTCTCTCTCTCTCTCCTTCTCTGTCTCTCTTTCTCTGAAACGCGCTGAATTAAAAGGAAATTGAACTGTTCGCGGGAGTATCAAATTTGTGACTTAATGCTCGTAAGTCACGCATCAGCCCGGCGCCGCACCGCGCCGCGCGGTCTGTTTCACTTCCAGCGCGCAAATTAACGCTGCTTTCGCTTTAATTCAATGCCAGTCGAATGCAATATTCCGGTAGCTTCCATTTCCGAATTCGAATTAGTCGATCGCATCGCGATTATACACGCGATATTTGTTGCTCCTGTCGTTTCACTGCGCCGGAACCGACGATTCGATCAGTAAAGTAGACCCGTTGCGCTTGAAAAACGAGTTCGGGATCACGGGGAACGCGACCGATACCGTTCTCCCTTGGTACCGGCGCATTTTCATCCCCACCGTCCCCTGGCACGTCCTATGGCACGCCTCTTTGTCTGCGGTCATGTGACATCGCCGAGTCCCCAGCCAATAGGAAACCGGTGCCCTGTACAATTGATAGGGTCGCGCTGTGAGAGTACTGTACCTCTCTCTCGAAATTTCTAGGTGCATAACAAGCGGATTCATTTCGGCATTGAAAATAGAGTGTCCCCGGTATACTTCGTACTAAAAGGCTATACCGCCTAATTAATGGATAGCTAGTTACTCAGAGAATTCTCGAAATTCTCTTGTGACCTACAATTACTTACTTACCAAGCTTTCATCTGTTCCGTCGTTTTATACGGTTCACAGCTGCGAGAACCCGTATTCTCACCTTACAAAGGCAGCAAAGTAAAACGCTGAAATGAATATCTCAACTTCCGTCTGACTACTTTACCGGGGATTTACACTTTGAGCTGTCCCCGAAAGATGGAGAACTCCAGAATAAATAGGCGACGGAACATTCTTCTGAAATGTTTTAATTAACTAGTCTAATGGTTGAACGGAGGATGTAGGAATCTGTGATATTCGTGTGACAAAATCTCATTCGTGAAACGTCTGCTTGGGCCAATTTCTCTTTCGCATCAAAATCCCGCTTTCAAGAAGTGGCTGTCCTATTAGGCAACTTAACCGTAAGCGTGAGGCGCACTTTCGCGAACAGCCGTGTGTAACGTCGACATGGCAGCCGCGAAATTTCATCCGTGAACGGCGGCAGCCTCTCGTCGATGAGGCCGCGCCGCGCCGCGCCGTTCCGTATCTCGAAACCAAAACACACCAATTAGCAATCAGCCAGTAGCAGCTGGCGTGGAATTCGCGCGAGCGAGACGCGTGCGTTTATACGGGAGAATGTGCATCGGCGCGCGCGTTTACTCGGCACCGCGGGTTTCCACGTCGGAAGACGAGGAGGGTGTGGTGCCTCGGGGAGTGGTGGAAGAGTTGGATCTAACAGGGCCACATGTACTTGGCATATTTTAGGTCAGCCGGCACCTAGGCCGTTATAATGCGCCTGGATGTCGCTGAGTACTCGACTCGACGACGCGGACTGGGGTGAGCGAGGCTGACACGGAGAGAAAGAGACACCCGGGAGAGCCGGAAAGAGACCGAGAGAGGAAAGCGGGAAAGAGAAACCGGGGGAGACCGGGAGAGGAAAAGGGGACGACGGCAGAAAGCAAGGATAGCACTCGGTGATGTGCTCGCGACGACTGCTGCGACAGTGGGACGAGCCCGAACTTTGACGTTTAACGCAAAGATGATTTCGCATCGAGCTATGCCAGGAACCTGGGACCGACGCCCTCCGAATGTTGTTCTTGGGCATTCTCACGGCGCTAAATAAATTAAAGAAATCCTGAAACTGCAAGGCGAATTTGCAACTTATTCGCCAAGAAAATGGGAACTCTACGATCTAAGAAAAACATCCGTCTTCAAGATTTCTGTTTCTCTTCTGCTTGCTCAAAAAGCCAGCGACGTGAACTTTCTTTACTAACAGAGTTTTGCTAATGATTATGATACTGTGTGCTTCATTCAGAAATTCTACGCAGCTTTCGAGAAATTAAAGGTAACAGACACGTACCATCATTTTGTCCAGGATGGGTAAAATTGTTTCTTTCAATTTGCACGGGTAATAAATGGAAAGACACCGAAACCTCGGGGCATCGAGAAATTGAATCTCTCTTCCGGCTGGGTTCACTGGCGGGACAATGCGCCTTTTTTCGACGGGATTCGACGTCGGTCGAGTAGACAACCGCGCTTAAATGGGACGTCAACTTTGGAGATTTACACGGCATCCGCTCGCAAGAACTGTCACGCCGGACGCTGTCTACCGGTGAAAAAAAAACATGATTAATCGAGGGAGCCGAAACTTCTTTGGCCCGACTTCCAGAGCTTCCGAGCTCCCTGCTTCTACCTCTGTCTCCCTCTCCCCGCTCACTCTTTCTTTCTCTTTCTGTTCCTTTCTTTGTAGCCGAACTTTGCCTGCGCTCGTACAAACACAAGCTTTGTTTGAGAATGGTTTCGCGGCTACCGGACTTCGTTCCAAGTTTTTGCGACAACAAAGAGTACGCTGGACGTTTTTCCGGGTCTAGTCGACGAGACATTTGATGGATCATGGGACGACAGTATTATTATTATTATTATTATACATTCGCGAGTCGAAGAACCTTTTCGTACAGAAATGCTGTGATTTTGATAGACGATTATATGTTCAGAAAGTCTTTCTACGACATTGACCTCTACCTTACAATTTCGGATAATATTTATGTCAAATATTCTACCAATTAATTGTAGTGGATAAAATTGGTGTTCAATTTAAAAAGGTTGGTTTTTAAATCGGATTTTTTCAAAACTAATAGACCCGACTGTATATCTTGATTTTCTGAGAAATATGTATGCTCGCGAAAAGCTTTCATCGCGAGCCAAGAATACCGGAAATGATGGTAGAAACAAGACGAACGAGAAGTTCGAAGCGATAGCCCAGCGAAATCTCGTTCAGCGGTGAGGTAGCTCGAAGAAAAAGATTATCGTGGATTTCGCGAAAATGGTCCAGCGATTCGTGGCGATGGCGACGTTGTTTCCTCGGTGGCTGCGAGTCTATTTCGTTCCCGAGCTCTCAAAGAAATATCTACGGGAAAGCCGAGGCGAGCAGGATTCCACGGCCGGAGAACGCGTTTCTCCACCGTCGATTTAAACAATTTTTGAACGGAGTATCTTCGCCGAGCAAATTCCATTTATCCAGCAGATCTTCCCGCTGCAGTTTCGATTCATTAGCTGAACATTATCTAATTATCTAACTATTGTTTACTTACTCATTGTAAACTTACTCATCTAGTATAATTAAAGTGACTATTTATTTTTTCCCTCAAAACGGAACATCTACTCAGGGCCGCCGCGTGGGTACGAGTCGCCCGTGTGCAAAAGGAATTTAGTGCGCCCTTTTCATACATAAAAGTGATTTGAATGACCTTTTTCTGTGCTTGGGAACAACGGGACAGGCTACCTAAAAACGGGACGGTTCCGTTCAAACCGGGACATATAGTCACTTTAAGCATAATAGAAAAAGTCGTTTGGTCTATTTATAAAAAAGTGACTCGGATTTGAAGTCAATTATGGGATTGATGTTCGATATTTCCGACGATCACGACTCTGGAGCCACACGCGCGTGGGTCCGAACGGACCCGGCATCCGCCAGACGAGGGTTGAAGATGGCTCACACGTGGTATATCATTTCTTCCATGAGTGTACACTAACCTTTCGTTGCAGCAGATGCATTTTTCAGCGATTCCTCTGGCATAATAGAACAAATGATCTTCCGGCGCTAGAGAAGAACACCGGAAACCCTGGTTCCCGCCGAGTTTACGAAATTCCTCCTCGGATTCCGCGAAGAACCGGCAGGAACTCGCGCAAACGAGTCCGCGAAATGCGTCGAATAAAAACATCCTCGAGCCGTTTCTTCCGCTGTTATTCGCGCCGCGGAAGTAATCTCGCAGATCCTGCCGCACAGCATCCTCCTTTACTATTAAAAATAGAACACCCGAATTTCCCGGATTCGGGAAGGTTGCGGAACGACCCTTTCCCTCTTTGCCCTTCGCTGTTCGGCTCGGGAGGGTTGCGCCCCGTTCGTTTTCAGGGTCGATGCACCCGGGCACAGTCTGCAGCGCGAGAATAAAGGGGAAAACGCGCATCGAAGGCGGGCAAAATTTACTGGCCTAGCTCCGGGGAAACGCTCTCTGTATCCCGCTTTAAACCTTGAGATTTAGTTTGCCATTGAGCGTGACTTTCGGGATGCAGAGCCGGAGGGTGCGGCGTTCACTGGAAACTGTTCCTTGCTCGGCTACCGACTCCTACCCGACAGGTCTTCAATCTACCACTTGGCACGCAGTGGTGCCGAGGCGGCAATAAAATGCATTTAAATAACAAATTTTCGATTTTCATAAAAAAATTTGTTGAGGACTGGGTTACTCCAAAAAGGACACACGTAAATTCTGTAGTTTAAGGTTGCCGTGAACTTTCTGTTTGGCCAGCGTCGGTCCCTGGAGACAGAGAGTGACTTTTCGTTTGGGCAGCGTCCTAGGACCGACAGTATCAAGGTTAAAAAATAAATGTTGTAATTTGAATGAAATTTATTACAGCATTCGGCGATCAAAATCGGCTCCGCGCTCAACGTGTTAATATAAGAAAGATAACGATGTTGTGTACTGCACACAAAAAAGAGACGTGTGAGATACATCAGAAGAAAATACAGGGTAGAAACACATGAAATAAAATATTATCGAAACGCACGCAGCTGAGAAAGCTGAACCTACACGCAAACAAACACGCATGTGTGATTTCTACTCCAACAAAATGATTTTTGTACTACCTAATAGAGGAGGATAATATGCTAAAGTCCGATTTATTAAAACCATTTTTTTAGATAGATCCTGTATAAATGGTCAAAAAATAGTGTTGGATTGGAACAGCGATCGGTATTGGAACAAGGGATGCTTTCCACTTACGCAGAAGCTGTTAATAATAGATAACAACAGCACGAGGCACGTTCGTGGCAACTTTCTTGTGCTTGAGAGGAACTTCATATTTAAACGAGGATACGATACAATGGGAGAGCTGCCTTTTTAAATGTTTAAGCGCACGGGGAATGAGCTCTTAAAAGCCCTCGTTACACGCTAATGAGATTCCATAGCGGCCGTTGTAAACGGCGAATGTAATATGTAGAAGTTGAAACCGTTTACCGGGGAGCGCGTTTTTCAGCGCGGAATCAACGAAAATGTGGATGAAATTGAGAGGGCAGTGGATAAACGTGCTAGAGAAAGAGGAGGAGAGAGAAAACCGGGAAGGCGCTCACCATCGAAAAGCTCTGTCGACGGTGGAGGAACGGTGTTTCTAATCCGCTTAAACGCTGCCCGCGTTCTTGATGTATCCGCAAAGTGAATTAAAACGCTCAGTAAATAACGTTTGCTCGATCGATAAAATTCGCTCGTTGAAAATTTCGATAACGCGCAGTGGGTCAAACAGCGATTCTAGCTGATCAAAAATCACATTATTCGGTAGACTGCATTAATACAAGTAAAAAGGTAATGAAAACCGAGATACCGAGCACTGTAAACACAAGAGGCAATTTATCTTTTATATTAAAGAATTATTCATTAGATGCATAACTTAAAAATTGTTTGAGGTATGGAAGTTACGTGACACGTCCTGTATAATCGTTTATGACATCGTAATATGATACATTTATAACTACAACGAGTCGTGTTTAGCGATATATTATTTTCAATTTTCTTAAATTCTTAAGAAAATAAAGGAATTTATAAATAAAGATTCACAGTCTATTCATCAGAAATAACTTCTGATATCAACGTGTATCCATTGCTCGAGATAAATACTCCCTCGTAGAAGTAATCATTCATTTATTACGGTCACATTAATTAAATTACTTCGATTTTGCGTGACTTTGCAGTGTGTTGGTTTTGTAATTAACGTGTTAAACTGATTGACATATAAAGTAGCCCGGTAAATTGTTTATGTACATGGATGAACTTTATCCCGTTTAATTTTGTCGATCCTTTAATAATCATGTTCAACAAAGCTCTTCATTGCCAAATTTTGTTGGTGTGAACTTTGCTTGTCCTGAGATGATCAAATTAAATTGAGTGGACGAACACGTTCACGCATTTGGATTCTAACTTTCAATTGGCGTTTCTATTCAATTTTTTAATGTTGAAAATAAATTATCCCTCCGACCCATTAAGTTTGATAATGTCGAATTTCGAAGCCAATTTCGAAAACGAAGTGTTTTGGGAAAAACTTGATCACTCTAGCCCAAGCACCGCGTATTTATCATCGAATCATATTTCACGTATACGCTCGAACCGTTCGTTCTTCATATCACTCTGTCAAGTAGAGCTATTGATTTTTGTCCATTGTCAATGCACCGTACGACGCACAATAGTCGATAAGAACGGAAACTGGGACAAAAATTTTTTAAAAATTCAGAAATTGAAAATTGTTATAAAATTTGATCCGTTAATAACTTAAATTTTAAAAATCGTATTTCTGTTCTGCCGAACTGAATGTGTACCGAATTGTTTAAAAAACTGAAAATATGGCTTTAAGGCAATTCGTAATAGCTCATAATTGGAATCCAGTAAATATTCGATCTGACAAAAACAGAACTGCACGATCTAAGAAAAACGAGTAAATGTAGAAGAATTTGAAAAATACAGGTTCGAAAAAATTGAATCTTCACGGGGTGTAAGCATGGAAGATTTGTTTCATATGCTTCACACATACTTCGGATTCTGTTATAATATAAACATTCTGTTATTTCATTCGGAAATCGTGATTGATGACGATGTGAAGTGACAAGAATGATTACATCCATCCACGGCGATAAATAGGTGAATTCAATTTTATTATTCGCGAATAAATTGCATTTCCAAGTCATACTGATTTTTTCGAGAAATCGACCACTGGATTTCCTCGAAGACGACGCAACGCCAAACGCCTGGTACTATGAAAGCGGCACAGATTACCGACTGGTGAAGTATGAGAGCGGCCGAACCAATATCAGCGGCCTGTAATCGACAGATTTATTTCCTACGGAATCCATGTTGCCACGACACGAGCAAAGTCTCCGTCTGTTGTTTCCTAGGCTCCGTTATTGTGATTTACAGGCGATGCACGAAGCCGAACACCTGGAAAAGCGTACGTGTCCGCGATCGGCGCGCGGCGCGGCGGACACGCGCCTTCAAGCCCGGTTACCGGCAGGAAATCCAAAAGATAGTTTCTCGGCCGGTCCCGCGCACGTCCTGCTACCAAGCCAGCCAGCTTTTAGAGACATTAAGAGGGATTCTGTGTTTCCCCGGGACGGGTGTTAATGTTTATGGTGATTTATGTCGTCCTTCGTTCGCGGCAAGGCTCTCGCCCAGTTTCCATTACGGTTCTATCGGCTGGAAGAATCCGCGACTCACCGTTATTCACCAGGCTCCACGCTCCCAGAGTTATCGATTTATCCCTAAAGGGAATTGGTTAACGTTCCGGCTGAAATTAATAATTAAGATTTCCATTTGTCCGCGCGCACGCCATCCGGGCGATAACTGCGACCGGAACGGACCGACGAAAATAATTGCGCCGGTCCGTACGCTGCGATGCCAAAATAATCTGGACACGTACAGTCAGCTCGGACATTTTGGAATAACTTTTCTGAACGTGGACCAAATCCCTCGAGTATTTTCAAGAGACACTTCGAAAGCTAATTTTATCATTCTCAAACCGAGTTTTCGATGTTGTTCATTAACCCTCGGACAGCGGATCATTTTTATAATTATATCGTTGACGATGTTGAAGTCCACGGATTACTTTACTTATCAATTTTGAAAGGCACTTCATTGGACACGTCAAATCTTTTTATTGTTGCTAATGCAGCAGCTACATATATATTCAATTAATTCGCCAGAAACTGAGTAATTGTATGACGATTTTGATACTCTTTGATACCCGGACACACTAATTATTAATATAGAAATTACTTACAATACAATACCAGTGACTTAAATTATATCTTTCTTGAAGTAGTTGGTGTGTTAATTTTCGAAACCGACGTATATGCTTCCTTTAATTAATTGCAATACGGTACCAAACAAAACCTATTCATTGGTCTAGATCAGAGTTGGGCAACTTCTTCCCCGCACACTGTTTCATAAGTCCGAATGGTGGGAGATACTGGTAGGCACTGAGAAGAGTGGAAAGAAGCGTTGTGCGGTCCGCGGGCCGCCATTT
Organism: Lasioglossum marginatum; assembly: GCA_028455795.1. NCBI lineage: Eukaryota > Metazoa > Arthropoda > Insecta > Hymenoptera > Halictidae > Lasioglossum > Lasioglossum marginatum. The sequence goes on from CM052265.1 coordinate 3,044,353, forward strand.
GCCCGGCTCAGGTCTAGAATAATAAGATTTATTAAAAAGAAGATTTATTAAAAAGTATGATGGCTGTATAGAAATTTTGGGCAATGCATAATGATCGCACGGCAAATTCCTCCGCCCCAAAAACCAGCCTTGTAAACTTCCTTCCTCGAGCGGAAGTGTCATAGCTCAGAGGGCCGACATTGCCGGCAGTTAGCGTCACGGTTCCCGCGTCTCGAAGTGTGACCCGTCAAAATGTTCGCCCGCGGAGTCCACTCAAAAACGATGGCGAATTGTTCCGGGAGCCTGGCCAGTCTCGGAACAAAGCTCGAGTTTCTGGGTAACTCGAGACACGGTGCGTTTAAAACGTCAAGCTATTCGGGTCTGTCACCGCGAAATTATTGCTCGGTCTACGCATTGTCCTCGGCGTCGCGACGACACAGTGGCCGACTCGACGCGACGCGACGCACGGACAGGGTCCACGAATATCGACTTCCGGCCGCGAGCAATTTTGTACGGTTAAGCTGCGCCGAATGCCAGTGCGCGCTCTGCTAATTTTCCGTGTACCGAGCCATGCTTATGCGAATTAGGATGGTTCTCTTCACCATTCAGCCCTATAAGCGGCGCTCGTGGCTCGCTGCCACACCGCCGATACATGGACCGCGATCGAACCGATGCGATGCGGATTATCAAACCTGTCCATTCTCTCTGCGAGACCGTATCACCGTACTGTATCGAGTTTTTCCTTTGATGGTGTATTTGTATAGGTTGTATAAACTAGTAGGTCAACAGTAGACTGCCGGTCTTCATGCAAAATAAAAATTGTCTATGTCAATTGAAAAAAGCAGGGACCAAGTAGAAATGTTGTTTTTAATTGTTTTAATAAGCTGGAAATAATACATCGGTATTTTTAAATTGTCTTAGTCTTCCTTTTTGTTCAAATTGCATCTATTCAGTTTTCTCATAGATGCATAAAATCTGCAGTCTAGTCATTAGTGATCATTATGGAAAATAAAAGTTCTCTGCACGAATTGCGAGGAACAGAAGCTAAATAGAAAATCGTTTCTTCCTCTAATGATTTTGATAAATTGGAGAGAAAATTTTCTTGTCTTCATTGCATTTTTTAACTGTTTGAAATCTTGTCAGCTTTGCCATAAATGCATAAGTTGTCACTTACCGAAGCCAGTCCTGCAAAAATCCCTGAAACTCGACTATCTCGGACAATATCGCAAATATCGTTTCTCGAAAAGTTGATCCTCGCGAGCCAGCCGTTTAATTAGTTCGATCCCATCAGAGAAACCGATCGAATGTGGTTCCAGGTTGCTTACAACCTCCAATCTCGGACCGTTAACAAATCAAAGTTCCCGCCCACTCGATTTCCATCGAAATCGATTGTCTCGAACAGTGGCCGGTCCCCGATCCTCCATTTATGTGGCACGAAAACAGTTTCCATACTTGCGGCGGCCATTTGTCGGAAGTTTGCGGGCCGAAAGAATCGCGCCGCGCCGGCTAACATAGAGAAACACAATTATCGGCTGTCCGCAAAGTGCAGGGGACTCGCACGAGAACTCGGCCAGGTTCGTTTAATCTGATTACTAGCGGCGTGGTAGGTAGGAGCGGTCGTGGGCGTTGTATTCGGGCCAGAAGTTTTGTTGCAAACAAACCCGACGCGACAATCAGTAGCTCCGGATGATGGTAAACGTCGGAAATCCGCTTGTACGCGTCTTCAAAGCGGATTACCGGCGGCATCGCGTTGCAATTTGATGCACACAACGCAACCGCCATCGACCTCTCCGGTTTCCTGTCTTTGCCAAACAGCAACGGGACCTTTTATCATCAAGCTGGAATCGTACCGCCGCCGATTAAACGCGGGTCGAACGGCTTCCGATGCAAATGCGTCTTTCCATTCACCCTGAGACCAGATGAAAATGTTGTTAGAGTGGATTTTATTTTTCAACTATATAAGGCACGTCGCACAGTGAGACGGGACGATCCGACAACCAACAAAAATCGATTCTCGTGACATAGCAAATTAGAAAAATATTGATGTTACTTGGGAGAGAATTAAATTATAATATGGTAAACTCCATTTTCCAATATTTTCACTAAATCATAAATGTGGATAATATTTTGAAATAAATTATTCAACTATACATATAATATTTATCCTTATTTATAACTCCGTTAAATTCAGTTATTTGATAATCAATAAAGTCTTTGGGACACTCTGAATAAGGGTAGTTTTTTAAAGACAGTTTCTCATGCTGGCAGATAAGTAATATCAGAATTGTACCCATCAGAATTGATCCCCAAACCCCTTAAAACCGTTCTGTTTCTAATAAACAATGTATAATTAACAGAGACATGAATTGCAACGAGCTTTCAGCGAATCTGGCCCAGTGCCCGCGCGGGTGGATGGAAATGGAAAAGAAGAATAACGTAATCGACGCGCTACGGAACAATTCGTTTAGTCCTCGTTCCCAGTCCGCGGACATTTCTCAGGCTCGCGCACAATTTTCTACGGCTAACGAAATACAGACGGGGGAAAGAGATCGCGGGGCTTTATTTCGCGTTGCACGCGTGCAATCTCAATTCCCGAGCAGCGTTCATTCATCGTCGCTGGCGCCGACGTCCCCCGTTCGAATGCCGCCTCGTATTTAAGATTCAAACGCGGTTTTCCCCACTAATTTTCTATATTCTGCTCGGCCCGCGAATCTCTTTCTCGCCGGGGAATTTATTGAACGCGCTCCGTCCCGCGCCGCGCCGGAAGCAATCTCGCTCGATATTGTGCTGGCTAGGAACGCGCAACGCGATGCGATTCGACAATTGCCTCGTCGCGTTACGTCACCATGCCTCGAAAATTATCCCCGAAGTTACGACCTAAGTGCCCGTCGAACGTTTATGCAGGAGTACCTCGTTCGTTGCGCGAATCGGGGCCGAAGGTGTGCAATGGAAGAAGTAACCAATCACGTGATCTGTTATTCCACTTTCCTCTCTCTAAGCCAGAGGTGACAAACTGGTTGCTCGCGAATCAAAATTGTGGCTCCCATCCCCACTCTTCTCTCTGGCTTACCCCCTCTACTTGGCTGCTGAAGTAGTGGGGGAACTGTCGCATTGATAGTGGGGCTTCTCTGGCTCTCGGCGGGTGAAGTTTGTCACCCCTGTTCTAAACTGTTCGGAATATTACGTAGCCACCACAATCTCCACCACGAGTTACAGAAGTTGTAACAACTCAATCTTCCACTTTGTGATCCAGATTATTAATTCCCGCAGTAAAAATAGTATCAAACATTATTACATTTCAATGGGAATTGCACGATTAGTCACAGGCGGGCAATTTTAATCGCAATTTTAATCACTTCTACAATGTAATATTTGTACAGAATGTGCGGATAACATAGCTATAGATACGTGGATATGCGATAATTACTCCAGAGTAACGTGATATTTGTTTTATTAGTACATATCGGTTGCGTAAATGTAAAACTGCACGGAAGCACGGCTGCAAGTATGTCGATATGTGATAGTACTGGAGAAATTAACAGGTCACTAATGAAAAAAGAATATAAAATATATGGGAGATTGTACTAATTTTTCGTTAAATTAATCTATTGGATGCGCGTCTTTGGAACTATTATAAATTATCTACGATAATTTGTGAAATAATTTGTGAAATAATTTGTAGAATGAAAAGCGAACGAATCGGCGCATAATAACGACTAACGATTCCGAGAGTACCTAACTCACTCGACAATGCGAGTGGCACCGCCTCGAATATGCGAACAATTAAGCGTGCACTAGCGCACCAGCCTGCGAGACGAAATCGCCAAGACGCGTCGGTGATAGTCCAAGTCGCACCGTTGCTAATAAAGGAGAACTACGGCCCGAAAATAGCGCAACAAGTGCAGTTATACCGACGGGTGCACCTGCAGCCGAGCGTATTATATTAGAAATCCTGCAGTATTATCCCGCCGAGTTTATTCCTCTGCAGCACTGTTTCCTCGACGCCACGTCGCGCGTCGCACTCTCAGTATCTAGAGCGTGCGTTTTCGTGTTTACCTCTACTGTTTATCTCGAGGATTTTCTTATCTCTTATCTTCGACGTCGTGCATCGGCGAAATTCCTCAACTATGCTTCTTTGGATTAGAAAAAAATTTTACATATATTATAATTTGTCGGGGAACGCTTTGTTACTTATTTTCTCCAAATTGTACTTGGCTTCGATTAAATATAAATATCTTAATTTTTCTAATCTTTAGAAAACTTGAATTTTCTTTATGAAAAAAGATATATATTTACGTAAATCTGTCGACGCAAGTTTGTCTGTGGGCACTACAATGGCCACCCCGGACCTCTAAAGGTTAAATGTCTGGATAATCAATCGATGTGTTTTTTAAGAATTATAAAACAAAAATATTTAAATAGCACACAGAGCGAGATCACAGATTGGTATTCATCAGCTCAAAATCCGCAGGAACAATTTCTTGGTAATTAGAACGTGAAAGAGTAATTTTGATAACATTAGAGTTGCCATGATCGGCAATTTTAGTCGGGCATCAATTTTCGTAGTCGGCTTTCAGACAATGTCGACCGGTTTGAGCGACGAACAGATGAGCGATATCGTACCCGGGAATAGCGTAATTGTTCTGTTGGTAGAGCGGAAGTAGCAGGAGGAAGCATAAATCAGGCTGGACGTTAATTTTGTTTTCAGCGCCGACGGCAACTACGAGGTGACCATTATGACCAAGGCGATTTTGCACCATACGGGGAAGGTCGTGTGGAAACCGCCGGCGATCTATAAATCATTCTGCGAGATCAACGTGGAGTACTTTCCCTTTGACGAGCAGACTTGTTTCATGAAGTTTGGTTCGTGGACTTACGACGGATACACGGTGAGTAATAAGATTTTACTAACAAACCGTTCCACGGAAGTGATTAATCATAGTCACCGCATTCACCTGCCCAAGGCATTTCGGCAAGGACCGCAAGACATCATGTTTCACGAATTTACGCAAGAAACTCGATTATTAGAACGTAGCTCGATCATTAACTCCTCGAGCGGGCATCTATTCTGGTTTTTCATTTTCAAAAAATCAATTTCTCCTTTGTCGTGCAAAAGGATTTCTTCGAAAATTAACATAGTCATATCTGTAGTCATGTCGGAGTTTCAACTTAATTTTTGGACTCATTGAAAGTGTCGCTATTGAATACTTCCATTGAAAGAGTTTTTAATCGAGTTAAAAAATCGTGAGATTATCTGTCCGTCTTATTCGCCGCTTTTCGCCATTCAGGAACCGTGTTACTGCGATCAGGAACTCGCGAGAAAATTTCTCGAAGGAAGTCTGTACAATTATATTTGCTGAAATTGATTACTCCTTGATCCGACGGTGGTCATCTATCTTCGACATTCACAGCCGGATGAAAGCAACTTTCTTAAACGATAGACATACAAACTATACCGTCGACTCTCAGGCGACGATTCGTCGGGTTGAATTCTGACCCAGCTTCGCGTGAACTTTTTGTAACTTCTCCGCTTCTAACTTGAGCCGTCATTTCTATATAATAAATCGGAAAAGGACCTTCGAACATCTGGATAGAAATATTTTATTTTAAAAAAAAAGTAGAACTACACGATCTAAGAAACAGCACGGACCCGATGGTTTTTCTTAGATCGCGACTTTACTGAATGTGTTTTTCATTCCTAGTTTGAAGCTTTCATCAAACAAATATATATTATAACATTGAATAAATTTGAATTTCTAATATTTAAACGTATGCTCAAACCAATCAGTTGCATAGTTAAAATAGTTTTGTCCAGCCTGGATTCTCATTTCGTCCAGCACACCGGTGGCCTGCTACGTGCCCTATTCTCATTTTATCGGAGTCTCGGGTGGATTTCGAATTCAGAAAAGTGATCGTCAAGGATCCGATGACATTCGGCGATGGTTCTTATATTGCTCGGCTGAATCGATCGCGGTTACTGGTGGTCATATTTCGATCTGGGTCCGGTTACAGGCCAATAAAGTATTCCTTAAGAGATCGTCGATCGTGCTATAAATTCGGTCAAGCTCGATCCCGCTTCAATTTTATCCAACGGAGAAGAAAATTTCTTACGATCGTTGAATGTCGACTGGTCATGATGACGTAATCGGCCATTATAAACATGAATAAAACCGGCGAATTAGTTTTTCTGCTTTAGACTGATCTGGATCGTTCTGTTAGATTGCAGATTTGATGTGTTTATAATAGAAACTGGTAGGCGAAATACAAAGATGCAAAGACATTAGAAGAATTTAAGAATACTATTATTTAGAAATACTATTTATTCAAAGTATTAAAGGGAGAAGTACACTTTCAAGTTCTATTTCTCACAGTTGACCTAGAAACTTTTTATTTTGTATAAACATCAGACTAATGGTAATAATTAGAAAATCGTGAGATTTTCCAAGACAATTTTTTTTATAATAATTATGTCTACTCACGAGTAACAAAAAGCAATCCTTCAAAGCTTCGAGAACGTACTTGCTCTTTGTGATAGTTCGAACTTCGAACGCGAACGCTCGACGAATGTGCTTAATTGTCGACATGATTATATGTACATTTCGTCGGGAAAATTAGTATGCACGATCACCTTTGGATTCGCTTGTTTATCAATATTGTATGTGTTATTTCATATTACCTTTATTCACCACATTGATTCAAATACGAAATAATAGAATAGTGCCAATATTTCGATTACAATTGCAACCACGAATCGAGAGATGCATTTATCCGTTAGCGCGATAAACTTATTGCACGCGAAATATAAATGGGGCGGTGGCTCATAGAATTCCGTTTAAGCCATCTGTGCGCGAAACGCCGCGCCTCGCTGCGGCGAGAAACAAGAACGCGGTCTCGGGATCAGGGAAGAACGTTCCTTTAACTTTTCATGGCGCGTCTAAACAATTTATTACGTTAGAAGTTACGTTGACAGTTCTATTCCCCGGTGTTTTTCTTTCATTCGTTTCGTGGCTGCGCCGTTACGGATCCCTCGAGCATCTGGATTCCAAAGCATTCGAACGCTATACGTACCGTTCTCTATGGAATAATTCATGTCGCTGCAGAGCCACCGCAAATCTTCGATGAATTACTTAACCGGCTGCCGCGTCGGTTCTTTCGCTAAATTGCGCGTGACAGGAATATTTGTCCGGCGGCGAGCGCGCTTTACAACACATTACATATTCATACGTGTCTGGCTATGGTATTTTTGCCCCTGTCGCGATCCACTTTCTCGTGATTCCCGGTGCGATTAAATTTCCGCTGGTCTTCATTCCCTCGGCCCGCGATCGATAGCGACCAATGTCGCGGATATTCGTCCCGCGGTCAAACCGTTTCCACCAGCCGGCGAATCCTCTTGCTCTTCGTCTCTACCAGAAACCTATATCTCGCCCGAGTCCACTCAGTAAAGGTAAACAAATTTCACTCGAGCGAGGAGAGTATTTTTCCACGTAATGAAGTACCCTTAAAAATTGCTCTCGATAAGTGGAAAACGGAACAAACAATAAACAGTTGCCTCTTTTGCATTAATTGTTTGATATTTGTTTGTGAATATGTAATAATAACTGTAAAAATTTTATCCCCACTACTGAGGGGGAATCCTCCTTGGATCTAATAATAAAGCGGTAACGCTCGAAAAAAGAAAGGCATGACTTTCTTATTTGTTAGACTTTGTTTAAAATTTTCATCGCAAGTCCAATTCGTTATAATAGGGCAAGGGATTAACGTCGCAGCTCCATCATAAACGTGGCTCCACGAGAACCGAGCAAACAGCCGCGGGAGGCTCGCGAAAATCCGAAAAACAATAGTCGGGAAGTTCGGGGCGGAATGAAATCCATTGGGTGGCCTCGTCGCCGGAAAGAGTAACCATTCGCGACAGAAGAAAGTTCGCGGGGGAGTTCGCGCCAGCCACTTTCCGACTGCCGTTTATCTCTTCCAAGCCATCAACCGTCTCTGTCTCGCCGGCGAGAACGCGTTACCGTTAAACCCTCCCGAGGATTTGTTTCCTTCGCCGGGTTCTATTAACATCGACGGCTGACGTTTAGTCCGCGGCTCGTTTTCGATCACGGGCTTCTGTATCGTCCGGAACTCGCAGTATCCTTTGGAAGAATGACGAGCGCAGACGTCGACGTCGATAAACTGCCTCGCGTCGCTGAATTCCCCCGTTTCTATACCATCGGCAATTTTTATTTTCGTGCCTGCAACCGATCGCTTCCGCTCAGGTAAAACATCCATTTTCCGACCGAGAGTTCTACCTCGTGGCTCTCCGTGTCGTTCGACTTTGCTCGCAATCGATATATCGGAGCGCAGACACGTGTCGCACTGTGGGTTCCTATAAAATAGGCAGAATTAATACGAAAATGTAATAAAATTGGACTTACTTATTGGAATAACGCTGGACTGAAGTAGACTGAAAAGAACAGACTTATATAAGATCTGATTTGCTAAATAAATAATAGTCGAGTTTCAACTCTCTTGAAGTAATGTATCAGAATATTTTCATGTCGATTAAAAAGCTTTTACATTTTTAGTATGGTCCGGCACAACAAAACTTGTCAGAAAATATTTGTCTCACGTAAAGATAAAATCACAATCCCACTTACACACTGAAAAATATTTTAATTCGTCAGAAATTACGTTAGAGCGAACGAATAATCGAAATTGCTTACCAGTTTGGAAGTATAAAATTTCTTTTAAGTTGAGTGCAAAATGATTGAATGCCTGTAGGAATTGCGAGTGATTTGTAAAATTGATAGAGGAACGAACGAGGCTGTCAAAATAAATCGTCGTTAGTTTTTGGACGTTACCGAGTGCTCTATTGATCAGTCGTTTTCAGAGCCTCGATCAAGACATCCGTTTGTATCTTTCGTGGATGTTAGACGTCTTTCAGCTCGAGACGGTCACGCTTTCTCCACGAGAAATATTTCATGCCCTCGCTCGCTCCGTATAGACGTATGATCTGTTGGTAGCGCTGGAACAGGATGGCAGGCATCGACAAAACGTCGCGATACATCGGCGCCGTTTGAGAAGTCTCCTCGCTTCAGCAAGCGTCCCTCCTGACGGCTCCTGAACCGCAGTTCAGATGAAACTTTTCTCTTCGACTGAGGAATGCGTGCGTTTTCCTGCTCGCCAACAGGCTGCCAATTCTCGCTTGAATGGACCTATCTTTTATCTGGGAATGTTTCTTGAAAAATATGTTTGCTATACAAACGAAGTCTTTCAGATTTCAGAGTCAAATCAAAATTTTGTCAAGAATAATTACAACGGCCGATCATCGGAATATTTACTATTGAAATTGATAATCAATTATACCTTTCGTCATAACGTCTGTATTAATTTCAAGATGCAAGAGCTGCATAGGCACCTATTTCAGTGAGTTAGACATAAAACATTTCTAAATTCTTTAAATGTTTTTAAAAATTCTCAGTCTATTAATGACGTAACATGTGACAGTATTGTTAACTTTGCTGTCATATTTACCTAATACGTAATAATATTTTTCGCAATAAAAAAAGAGATAAGAAAAATAATTCGGGGAGGATGGAATGTGGTCTGGTTTCTTCGAAATCCTTCTCGCCCTATTGCCCCCTCCCCCCGCATTCCCGATGACCGTACACCTTTCCCATGAACGCGCAGATTTATCCTTTCCCAACAAATCCAGCTGTCGGAGGATTTCACCGGCGAGCAACCATTGCGAGAGTGAATCCCGCGTCTGGAACAATAAACCAAGACCGTTCTTGTGCCCGACGTCACGGTCAGTCTTTCATGGCTTCGCGGCTCTCTTCCTTTTTCGATTTCGTCTCGATCCGTCCAAATCCACGATAAAACCGACAGAATAATTTACTAGTCAGCAATAATAGTAAAAAATGAACAAAACAAAACCCGTTATCAAATTCTGGTCGTTCATTTGCAGTATCACTTTGTGCCAGAAATGCAGACAGTGGAGAATTCAACCTTAAAAATCAATCAGAGTAAATTATATTTCACAAAGATTACAATTATATCTAATACAAAGCATCGACGATTTTTCACCTAGAATTTAATGATCTTTCGATCGTCAATGTCTGCACATAAATAATACATAGGGATCAATCCGAGAATCTCATCTTGTCTGTTTCATCTTCCCGCGAGAAACAGGATTCCATCTCGTCCTAGAAACGCGAAGAAAGAGACCCCCTTCGGTAATTGAACGCGACCTTCTCGCATCGAAAGGAATCTCGAATCACGGGACACGGATTCGTCGGATTTAAATTCACAGCTTTGACAGATAGCCTCGGAGGATCCTCGGACTCGCAGTCTGAAAGTGGTCTCTCCCCTCTGTGTCGATATTTCCGTTTAAATCGGTGGTCTTTGACGCGCTCGTCCGTAGCTCGTTACTCACTTTGTCCGGCGGTTCTCGCGACAAAGGAGGCGCTCGAGACGTCGACTAGGAGGGCTCGACCTACTTGTACATATCGATGGCATCGTTTTCTTTATTTCCCCAGAGACGGTCGATCGCGGTTCAACAAGTCCTCCGTAAAACCGAGGATAATTATAGAGACACGGTTTTTCCCCGAGGTTGACAGTCGTCCTCTCTCGCGTTGACCAGATCGCGACTAATCGGGACCAGCAAGTTTTGCCGAACGGCCCGCGAGCAACCGGCAAAACCCAGTCGCAAAAAGATCAGTGAACGAGGAGGAACGAGCCGAGCTTAAAAGGCCATTTCAGTTTTGAACGATATTTTTTATTAATACAGTAGGGTCTCGATTAACCGGCTTATAATCGAGACTTGTAGTAGACAATTTCTATATTTATGATAGACATTTTATTTCTAGTTTACAAATACTAGTACGAAAACACCTAGAGGCGCCAGATGAGGGGAGGGAACGAATTGAAGGGAAAAAGTTACCCCCTGCAGAGACGAAACGCGTCACGTGACTGAGCCGCGGTGGTTGTGTGGGTGATAGCCTCGTTGAAGGGAAAGGTAGAGTGGGGGGACACAAGTCTTAATCTTGGGACTCTGGTCGCATCTAGTAATGTAATCTTTCTGTAATCAATTTAATAATATTCTTCAGAGGGGTGAGACGGAATAACCTTTTTCAAACAACTTCAAATAGCTTTTTCGAGACATTAGAAGAATTACTAGCTGATTTATACGACAACTTCCCAAAAAAATTGTTTTTGATCGGAATGGCGAGGAAAATCTGACCGAGAACTTATCGAGGGATCTTGAGAAGCGGTCCGGCGAGAATCAAGGCGCATTCTGCGAGTGGCAGAAGTTGGAGAGAGGGACACAGATATTTGGCTCCACTCCCCAAAGTTTATTTCCGTTCGGAGATACGACAGGTTCCGGAGGAAGAGTCCTAGCGACCGCCCGGCCACCCATTAGAGGTATCCAATTTCGTTGGTTCGCCCGGTTCGGCTTTTTCTCGACTTTCCTTCGACCCTTTCCGCGCTTCTTCCCAGCCGACCTCTGCTCTTTTCTCTGTTCAATTGGATCCGACGTAGCGTAGAGAGAGAATGAGAATCCGGTGGGCGGGGAAACCTGCACAGCAAGATCCGGAAATCTTCGAGGCCAGGGCTGATTTAAGAGCTACGCTCCGTCGAGGTATCGAAATGTCTCGTGGCCGAGATATTTAAGCGGGGTTACAGTATTTTGTTACGTCACACGGCTGGCGATAGAGCGAGACGCTCTAGAACAGTGGGAGATATTTCCGCTTTGACCCCATTGGCTGGTTGCTCGAAGTTGGCTCGCGATTGGTGATCGTAATTGAAAGGCTTAGAAGCCAATTAGTGCAGGTCCTATTTTCTCTGAGCAATTTATCTGAACCGGTTTTGTTTCTTTGTTTCATTTTTTTTGTATAGTTCAGTTTAGTTGTGTGTTATCTGCCAGGGTGAGAACAAATTTAGGCTTCGATTCTTTAGGAACAGTAGAGAGACAGAACATCAAGTTATGTTTGTAGGTTCTAAAGAAATTATGGCAAGTGATATCCATGGTAGGTCATACAGTTTACAAGTATTAATCCTCTGATTGAATATGACTCCATAATAAATACGCAGATAATGACGTTTTGTCATAATCGTTTCACTGGTTCAATTTTGCTCCTTACTGTATATTGAACGGCGTACAATAATGATTTGTAACAATGTCCACAGGTCGACCTCCGTCACCTGGCCCAGACCGAGGAGTCGAACAAAATCGATTACGGTATCGACTTGACCGACTACTACATTTCCGTCGAGTGGGACATCATAAAAGTGCCTGCCGTGAGGAACGAGGCGTTCTACATATGCTGCGAGGAGCCGTTCCCGGATATCGTGTTCAATATCACCTTGCGCCGTAAGACCCTCTTCTACACGGTGAACCTGATCATACCATGCGTGGGCATATCTTTCCTCTCGGTGCTGGTGTTCTACCTGCCAAGCGACAGCGGGGAGAAGGTCTCGCTCTCGATCTCGATCTTGCTGTCGTTGACGGTGTTCTTTCTGCTGCTGGCGGAGATCATACCGCCGACGTCGTTGACGGTGCCGTTGCTCGGCAAGTACCTGTTGTTCACGATGGTGCTGGTCACGCTGTCCGTGGTGGTGACGATCGCGGTGCTGAACGTGAACTTTCGTTCGCCGGTTACCCACCGTATGTCGAACTGGGTGCGGGTGGTGTTCATACAATGGTTGCCGCGGTTCCTCTTCATCGAGAGGCCGAAGAAAGAAGAGGACGACGAGGACGAGGACGATGGGAGGAACGGCGGCATGGATGTCATCGGGATCGTGGACGGCGAGCCGGTCGACGACGAGGACGAGGACGACGAGGACGACGACGTCGAAGCGGCCAACGGGAAACCGACCGATGGCATGCTCACCGATGTGTTCCATGTACAAGAGACTGACAAGTACGACGCATACTACGGGAAACGGTTCAGCGGCGATTACGAGATACCCGCTCGCGGGCTCCCACCATCCGCGACTAGGTACGACCTGGGCGCCGTGGCCACCGTCGGCAACGTTGCCCCATGTTTGCCCCACGAAGAGCTCCTACCCGCCCTACCACTGCCCGGGGCTGACGACGACCTATTCGGACCAGCCAGCCCCGCTTACGTTCACGAGGACGTCAGCCCCACATTCGAGAAGCCGCTGGTCCGCGAGATCGAGAAGACCATCGACGACGCCAGGTTCATCGCTCAGCATGCCAAGAACAAGGACAAGTTCGAGAGCGTGAGTACCTTCATACTACAGTACTACCTTCATACTACCTTCATTCTACAGTAAATCCTCTATAAACGCAACAAGGCCGTACACGATAAACGCAACAAAAATATCCCCTCCACTGTGTAATCTGATCTCGGGTATATCGGTGTAAACCACTACTAACGCGACGCGGAGTCGCAGTCGCTTCGGCCTCGCGCGGTCTCTGTTTATACGCGCTGTCTAGCGGTCTCTGTTTATAGCTAAAAAATAGCTACCCTGTACGGTAGATTCGACCAAATCCCTCCGAGGCTGTCGCGTCTATAGAGAATTTACTGTACTTCACTTTCGTTCTCTCCATTCTTCCCCAACCGAGTCTCTTAACCCGGTTCAACTCTACAATTACCTCCCCCAAATTCTTGGTATTAAGGTATGACAGGAAGGTCCCTAGCAACAGTATCGTCAGATGAGGGGAGAGAGCACGAATCGAGGGGAAGAGTTACTCTCTCTCCCTGCCAGTACCGTCACGTGACTCGGGAGTCTTAGAAGGGGAAGGTAGAGTGGGGGGACAATTCTTGCCCTGGGGACCTTCTTGTCATCTCACCACAGTATCTATTGTAGGTATATTATTATAGTCGTTCCGATGTGCTGAATACGAATATCACTAGACTGTGGATTCTTATGCATTTATACTGTAGGAAAATTTTCAGTATGTGCAAAAGAAAATAAAAAAGGAATTTGCTACGTCTTTTACTTGTTTTGGATTTGTAAAGAAACCTACCTTCGAAAATGAGATTTCGTCTATAAGATGTCTTGTAAAAAATACTGGACAAATACGGAGAAGGATTACGGATGAAAATAGTAAGAAAAGTAATGTTTGTTTAAATGACAGTATGAGCGTTTTCACATTGTCCGGTTGGCGCCGTCCGGTTGACAAATGGATGTTGATCGATTACCGGCCGATATTCCGGTATAATACCAGTTTTCTATTTGTCTGTGTTAATCACGTATATAATCGAGTAGCTAGCATCAAAGCTGCATAATAAAAAGAATAACGACGAAGTTAAAACGGCCATTACACCGGCCCGTAATCGATCAGCATTCATTTGTCAACCGGACAGCGAAAACGGACGATGTGAAAGTGTACTGTAATTCGAAACAATTTTTACTTGGTTCCTTATAATATCGTGTTAAATTGTGGTAAGACAAATTGTGTCTCAAATGCTTGCAATACAATTTGATGTAGCTACTTCAAAGTAAATTTCGTTTCGTGAATCCAATTTAAGCAAAAATACGTAATAAAATAAGGGTCCACAGGAGGTTAATATAACATTCGACCGGGCCGATATTTAAATATTTAAGATGGTTGTAACAGAGTCACTATTTTAAAATTACATAGTTTTAGTACTAAAAATATGCTTTCTAACGACGCGTAGTCGGATTTAGGTCAACAGAAATCCCCAACTTCCGAACAAGAGCAATATATCTGGAACAAGTATTTCTCTCGATATTCAAAAATTTCGGTCGACTTACAACAAGGTTTCCGAGTATTACAACGTGGCCCGGAGTTTCAAGAATATGTCACAAAATTGCATAGAATTCGAAGTAGGTCGAAAATTTTGTTTAGCTTTTTGCTATTCCGACCGAGTGTGGCACCGTTGACGACGCGGGGTAGTCCTCTCGAGGTTCGCTCTGAAGCGGTACGATCTATTCCGATAAATCGTGTATATGTTGCTCGACGGTTACGACGGATCGGCGAAAGCGCTTAAAACGGGTTTTTCGTTGCGCCACTCGAAGCTATTTGTTTTTCCGTTTTTACACTGTGAGATAGGAAGGAGAGAGCGGGCTCGCACGAAGATCGAATCGGAAGTTCGCCGGGTGGATTGAGCGCGATGCGGAATCGAACAAGCAGAGAGAGAGAGAGAGAGAGGGATGGAGGGAGAGAGAGATCTCGTCGGGGATCGATACCCCATTTGGAAAAGTAGAACGATGCGGATGAAATAATAAAAGCAGTGTGTTCGTTTTGTGCCGGTGAAAGAATATCGAGCGGAAGAGGAACTAGGAGGGTGGTGCGGAGGGTCATGGATCAGGTTGTACACCGTCGATCGAAAGAACGCTCTTTCATCTTTACGAGTAATCCACGTCATGGAATTGGAAATGGACCGTGCAAATCACGGTGAATCGGGCTCTCGCGGGCTGTGATTAGGAGTGCCGGATATGGCTCGGGTCAGCGAAAGCAAATTATAACGAATCAGCCATAGGAGTCGTGATTCAAAAGCCGGATAGGGTGGCGGCAGTAGTATCGGGGATCGTATTAATCAGCCGTAAGCGCCTCGGAATCCGATTGCTGTTAATAGCTTCGTTTCCGATTGTCTACCGCCACCGCCGACGCCGCCGCTGTTCGATTTCGACAATTCCTTGTCGCAACCAGATCGAATCTGCCCGAAACGACGCGCTACGTTTGAACCTTGACTAGAGCAATCGGAAACCCATCTGCTGATCGTAGTAGGAGTTTGTAAGAGGTGTTTACAACGAGGAAAAGAACGGATTCATAATTTGCATAGGTCAGTTAAGAAGTAAGTTACCCCCGTGTAACTTTTGTTTTGAAAGAGATATATTGTGGTGAGATGACGAATGGGTCTCTGGCAGCAGTGTCGCCAAATGTGGGAAGAGAGCACGAATTGAGGGAAAAAGTTACTCTCTACCAATACCGGGCCTCGTGCACTAATGAGACGAAACGCGTTACGTGGCCGGGTTGCGGCGGAAGTGTGGGGAATAGCGTCTAGAGAGGGGACAGAGACCGTCTTGTCATCTTGAAACAGTATAGCTGTTTTAAAATCAGACCAAATGACGGAATAAAAAATATTTGAAAAAATTGCAACTAATCAGCTTTTTTTATCTTGTATCGAAAATTTAAACGTTTTACAGACTCAAATAATTATTCTGCGAACTGGGACATGTTACTGCTCTTGTTTAAGTGAAAATAGAAAAAACTAATGGTGGAGAAAATCGTGCACCCGACAGGTACAATGCACTTTATATTCTTTAATGCAACCGAGCTTTTTTATTAAACCAATAGATACCATTTTAAACGGAGTTCGAGCTAGTATTCATACGCGAAACTCTTCATACAGTCGGTTTTACAAACAGATTGTGCCACTCAGGATTGAGTAAACACCGAAGATTGATTCATCGAATAAAAATTTTTGTGCGATTTAGTGCAGGCTCTGATGACCGAAATGGATCATATGCTGTAATCATTAGGTTGAATTTCGGTGAGTGGGACGGCTATTCCGCTGATATGGTGAAGTCTGGAAAATGTGGTTTGCATCAATCTTGCATCGTTTGCCCTTTGCGAGTTGGTATGGAGCCATATTCAAATGTCCACTGATCGCTGCTGAAGTATTATCCATGAACGCAAACTCCAAAATGATGTCGACAAAACGCATTTTATTTCAGAATTATTTCCCCCGCATTTAAAATTATTCCGAATGAAGTAACATTAATATGTAATTTAGACTTGCTAAAAATCGCGCTGAACCACTGCGATTTGTATTGAAGCAAACAGACGTGAAAGAGTATCTTTGAAAGGGTTATATCAAGGTTAGAACTCTTAAGTTATCAGAATAAAATATCTTTTAGTCTGTACAGGAATTTGAAAAGAATAAATCGCTGAAAATCTAGGTAGCTTAGCGACCAAAGCATCCGCCACGAAGACCGAGGTTCCATTTCCGGCGTGGTATCCGATCGACCGAGTCTTTCTCCCTTACAAATTCCACGTAGAATCGTCGATAATTCTGAGACTATGTCGGCGCCTCCAAAGAGAAAACGAAACGGAGAACGCATCTGTTCTCGTCTCTCCACGGGAAACGTGTGGAACCGATTACGTACGTTTGTCGCGAACGGCCGAGAGGGATTCCGGCACGAATTACGCTCGCTTCTCTCGTTTCGCGAATGAGAATCCCGTTAAAGCGCGAACGCGCACACAGGGGAGGCCATATCGAGCCGCATAACCGATCGTTACCATCGGACAGTCATTTTCCGTTTCAACTCCTCTCGAAAACGATCCGCATGCATAGGATTCCAATGACCATAGCCAGGCACGAATCCTAGATTCGCTAACATCCCGTGACAAGGATTTTAATGGTGCACATAAAGAATGATGGACAAAGTTTTTGCCATTATGCGACTTGCGAACGAGTTGTGAAGCAGATACGTGAAACTATTAGGAATTACCTTAATGCAAAGTAAAAATTGTTTTCATCAATTGCAGGTCACAGTTTCTTCCTCGCAATTAAAAAAAAAGAAATTATTTATGAGTTACGAATAATTTCAAGCCATTTGGTCCAATTTTTAAAAAGTTATTCGTTTTCGAAGGGTGTACAAATACTTTTTAGACTTACTGTATACTGGGGCGTCTCGTTTCGTTGTTTTATGCATTTTCAGGTAGCTAGTTTACTAAACATTTCTATTACACAAAGAACAATTTGCTGTAAATTAGGAGACCTCCCTAATCATATCTGATCATCTCATTTGATCCACAATACCATGTTATTGCCCAGAGGACCGTTTTGCGAGCATGATATATGGAACAATTCATTCTTTGTACTACGCAGCGATGACAAGTTGGCTAGGCAAAGTAATGCGGGCCCTATTGGTGGCCAATAGTCCCACCACTGCATAATGCCTACAGCCCTAACTGCTGTCCATCAAAAGTGGGGTCAAGCGGAGCGGGCTGTCACGCTGTCATTTGTGCACAATGGAACCGTCAACGGTGACAAACGTTGGAGATAATATATGTGCTAGTACAGTAAATTTCGTATAATTCGTTCCTACAATTCTTGTAATCGTTGCTGTACACCAATGTCATTCAATACCCAAAATTAGATATACATACGCTTCATTCTGTTTCACAATCTTCCACAAAGTACAATAATTTGATCTCTGACTTATTTAAAATCTCTACGTAGCTACATTATTCTCAAATCCTAATCGCACTATAGAGTTATCTGTCCAGTAAATGAACATAGTCATTTTTAGAACTAGTGAAATGTTATACATAAGAAATCTAGTACATATTTACTTTTACTTGCACACTTATAGAAGTCGTTCTTTTGTTTACAAACATGCACCGTAACAAGGTCAAATACTCAATGTCAGAATCATTTCCTTATTTTTACGCGTACGAAACTGCACACGTATAGAGGTCGTTCTTCTGTTTACAAACATGCACCGTTACAAGGTCAGATACTCAATGTCAGAATCGTTTCTTTATTTTTATGCGTACGACCCAATGACCTCCCAACAGAATGCTCTCTTCTGGCACTCAATTCCCTAGAAAGATTCCGCGTTTACACCAAACTAGTAGGAAAGCAAGTTGCCGTCGCGGTTTCTTCCGCTGCTCGTAGCCGACAGAAAAAGAATGTCCACATGCGGCGAGTGACGGAGACAAAAGAACGGCCAGTTCTTTGAGAACGATGTCCAGGTTAATTAGCGTATTATTAGTCGGGCAAACACCTTTACCGTCGCCGACACGCTTCCGCCTCGTGTTCTGTCGTGAATAGGCGAGAGTGGTTAACCGGCTTCGAGTCTTCGCTTTGACTTCGTGCAAAGAACCGCTCGTGTCGTGTCGAGATGGACCGACAGCGAAAGAGAAGGAGTCTCGATAATGTAGGAGTCACTTCGATGTCATACATCATGCAAAGTGCCGCCCGCTTAGTGGTCACGCTTCTTGCCTGGTTAGTAGTCCCGTGCTAGCACCCATCCGCCTCACTCAACTGGCTCCTCGGTATGTCGTTATTCCTCCCGTCCAACCGGAGCTGCACCGTAACAATTACATTTTCCTAATCCACCGTTAAATCATGCTCTCGCGCAATATACATTGCAATGGTGTGTTGGATGTTCCACAGCCGCGAATTGTGTAAATTGTTTCGCGTTTCTTCTGTTTAGGTTGATGATTATTGGATTTCGAATTTTACGCATTCACGACACAAATATGTGAGCCGGTGATACATGAAACAGTCGAGAGATAAAAATTACTTAAAATTATCGATGTATTCTTGGTCCTGGTTAGGTCTTGGATTCCTAGTACCAGAAGTTTTATCACGAAGTTTTTTCGTCGAATTGTATAATATTACATTCAGAAAAGTTGGACATTTTTGGTCCCCTGAGTGAAGGTTTAACCTATTTGTTTCCAGTTGTGATTGATGAAGACAATTTTTATTTTACATGAACATCCACAGTCTGGTGATTCTATTTCTGAGTACGACTTAGTGACGTTTAGGAAACTTGAGATGTGTGCTACATGGTCCTGTGATTTTTAGGCTTTCTTATAGAATAATACTTCGATTTAAAAGAAACGAGTGACATGTCTAACAAGTTCGAAATTTTCACAACGATCTTGAAAGAAAGCTCCCCCAACGGCGGCCGGTAATCAATTTTTCATTTACCACGGTTTACATTGTGCCACGGGAGGCGGGGAAGGCGGTAGTAACCAGGGCTCGGCATAAAATCCTTAAATGGATTAGCACGATTTCAAGTGCTCGTTTCTCGACGATTCTCCGGTTCCTCCGACCGATCTACGAAAGACTTATTCCGGCGGAGTAGCACCGCAAAGCTGCCGAGCAGATTAAACGGTATTATCTTTTCTGCGGGCGGCGGAAGTTCGTTGCACCCCCTGCGATTCTAGTCGTCGAGTTTTCGACGATGAAATAATTTCCCCGGGAATTTCGGAAAAATTACAGGAGCCCGGTGCGCGCGCCAAGTTTCCGGGACAGCCGCCGCCCAACTCCGGGGCCGAAGTTCGGTCGCGTTTCGAGAGTGTAAAACTCTGGAAATTGGTTCCGACATTGATGTTCCCCTCCCTTCGCCGGGAAATTCCGAAGTTGAGACGTTCGTCCGGGATGGCCGTAAATTGGAACGAATTTATGATTCCTATTTCATATTTGCGCGCAACGAGCGGCGTGACACAGTTCCGCGGGCCCGTCGCGCATCGAGTTTATTTTTATTCGTCCCGCGTTGCCTTGCGTTCCGCTACGCCTAGGAAATCTCCGCGCGGGATTTCGTGTCTCCGGAGCGTGTCCGTTCGAAACGTCGGCTCTGTTTTTTTCAGCGAAAGACAGAAAGTTGGCTCGTTCTCACCTGCTATTTTGACGAACAACTTTGTCGGAGATCGCGCGTCTGACGGAAGTTCCGGCTCGGCCGATGCGATGTTTCGTGCTGGCTGGAGGCTGGAAGCTGCTCGCGCCAGTTGCCAAACTCTGACGTAGTTTTTAGGAGACTTTGCACGGTCGGTCGACTCTCGTTGGCGAACTTCAACAGTCGAAAATATGATAATTCGCGCAAGTGGCTACGTCGAAAAAGTCCATTTTCTGGACAAAATTCCGTAACTGGAAAATACTTGTAGAATATTGAGTACATGATTGACATTGAAGTAACCTTGAAAAGCTCTGGAGAGATTACAGTTGAAATTTTGTGTGGAAAACTATATTTTTTATTATGTATTCTCTTGAAGGTGACACTAACTTGAAGGTTTTCGAAACACTAGAATATTTTTTTTAACCCTTAGCAGTCGAGGGGTGACTCAGAGTTACCACTAAAATTGCTATACGATTATTGACAATATTGTTTACATTATAAAATATATGTTGGTATCTAGTCAATTACTACACTACAGAGTTGTGCAGAATTACAATTGAATTACTCCAGGAATTATAATTACAAAGTAATTGAATTACATTGTAATTCAGTCATATTGTAATTGATAATTCAGATCTTCATTCAATTAAATTACAATGTAATTCGTAATTGCAATTGAAGTACAATTATAAAATACTTAGTAATTAAATTACATTAATTAATTGAACGTGGACGGGGAATAGAAACTATTCGCATAGACAGCAAACAAGTATATGGAAGAAAAACATAAAAATATATCGCACTTCTTCAAAGTTCTGGGCTATAATTTGGAGAGCTGTATTTTAATTATATTGTATTTCGATTACACATCTGATTAAAGTAATTGAATTAATTGAAAGGTTTGAATTATGTAATTCAGTTACGACATAGTTGAATTACTATATAATTGAAATACAATGTAATTCAATTGTGTAATTAAATTACAATGTAAGTGAATTAGCACAAGTCTGCTACACTACTATATCCATAAAATGAAAAAAATTATATACAATGGAATTATTCTAGATCGGAAAAAATGTTTAATTTTCAAGTTAAAGTAGTTCAGACTGCCAAGGATTATACTATTACCATGATATAAGTGTCTAAAGTTGAATGCCGACGCGAAGGTTGATTTCTTGATTTTTGTCCATTGTGAACGCATCGTGCGGAGCGCAGGAGGCTGCCGCTGCGCTATCTCCAGAAAGTGTCGGCTGGATATCGTTTTTGTTTTAACGGGGACCCTTGGAGTAACGGCGCTATTATTACGCTCCACGTTCCACTTTTCCGATATTACGGACGTGTTTTATGAAACTTGAGCGTAAAAAGGGTACTATCAATGCCCGGCCGGCTCGGTGAAAGCGCGATCGGCGACCGTCCCCGCTCCGCTCGTCCTTCTCGCTCACGTTCGTTCCTTCCTGCGGGTGATATTTAATCGATCGGCCTTTTTTTTCGCGGACACCGATCTTTATGGGCGACGCCGCGGGGGGAAATGTTCATCCACGGATTATCCGGCTATCGATTCCGGGAGCGAAGCTGAGCGCTCGATCGTGTCTAAGACTTCTTTCGCATTAGCGATTTTTAATGGCGCGGCCCGGTGCAGGCTGTTTTACGACACCTTGCACGGTATCTGTGAATCTTGTTCGTACCTTTGAATGATCGAGGACCAATTTTTTAATGGAAAATTGTGGGACTTTTCAAAGTAAAAAAGATTACAGTGTTGTTCCATTTTAAATAAATATTGAGGACGGATAATTTCTGAATCGAAAACTGTGGGATTCTTCAAGCGTGGTATTCTAAAATGATCGTAAAGAAGGAAAGAAGTTATAAATGGTAGTGGGGAAAAAAAATTGTAGATTAATTGGAAAGAAATATTGAAAACGGAAACGTTTTCTTTTTGTCATTTCACGAGACCGCAGGATTCAAGGGACCGAACCAATATTTTATATTAACGCGATATCTGCGAGGGGTTACATTCCTTTGAGTGGTGGAAGAACAATTTTTTAATTGAAATCTGCGGCATTCTTCAAACGTGATATTTTAATATGCGCGTGAAGAGGCGAAAAAGTTATAAATGATAATGTTGAATACATTGTAGATTATTTTGAAAGAAATATTCAAAAAAGAATTGCTTTCTTTTTGTTATTCTGATAACTGATAAGTAGACCGCGGATCTTTATGCAAAATAAAAAGTGTTCGCATTGATTGCAGGACACAGGAGACAAATAAACATAGTATTCTTCTTTCAATTATCCTATTAAACTAATACATTGATGTCTTTAAATATTTTTAACATGTGCACTGCAATTGAACATATCAACAAATCCAATTGGACATATAGCTGCAGCGTCGTCGTTCGAAATGTCGCGCCGAAAAAATCATTCCGGGGACTTTTTGAACAGACCACGAGCCTTCAGTATACAAAAAAATTCCAAGCGAGTGGAACTAACTTTTCGACCGAGGCTCGTGAAACTAACAAAGAAGCGAATGTTGTCGAGGCAAATTAGCCGGTGCAGGGCGCAGTCGAACTTTTCCGTAAAAATCGTCCGGCAGATTCGTCGACGCGGCTGTCTAGCGTCTGCCGGAAGCTGCGAGTTCGCCGGCTGACCGACTGTGAAATCCGTTCGGAACACTCGTTTCGCGGCGTCGGAATGGGTCGCGAAACAATTAATTCCGGGACGGTTTGCGGTTCCGGAGTGTTGAACTACTTTGCTGTCTGTCTCTGTTCCTCTGCGGGGGTCGCATCTGTTTCCGGCGAACGCCGGAAGCGTCACCGAGGCTCGCGGAGAACGGAATGCCGACTCGACAAGAACGCGTTCGACCGGGATTTTTCGGCTTCGCGGATCGAAGCGGACGGGTGCGCGAACTCCTCGCCCACGCGAAACGAAACACGGAAGCCCGGTCGCATGCTCGCGCTAACAGTGAAACAAGTCACACACGTCCACTGCTGCGCCGTGCCGTAGACGCATGCGGGGACAGATTTGGCAGCGGACGGAACTCCGCCGCAATGCGTTCTCGGGCGGATAGTTCGCGTCGATAATTCATGGGCGACGCCGGCAGACTTTCCGTGTCCCTGATCATATCGAGTCAGCCTCCAGCCGAGTTTTGGCTCCTCCGTAGGCAACCGGAAGTCCTCCGGTTGACGCGACCAGAATGCGGAAATCGAAGCATCTCCGGGATCGTGGTTCGAGATCTCCGCTTCGGTCAGATTCAATTTGCTCATTGCCCTGCCTTGGCTCAGCGGAGAACGCAGATTCGATCCGGAGATAGTAAACTCAGCTGATATTGTCTGGACCAGGGGTGTACAATCTTTCGGCTTCCTTGGGACACGTTGGTACAACAATCGTCTTGGGGAATTTGAAACAGTTGAATAATTTAAGCAACGTATTCAAAAGGAATGAGAAAAATTGACTGAGAAACGTATTAAAAAAATTCACTTCATTTCATAAACATGAAAAGTTTCTCAATGGCGAAAAGGTATGCAACCCCTTAATGCAGTATATATAAGCGCACCGTGCGCACCATCCGCAATGGCCGACGCCCCGCGGCCGGATGCATCGTCGCCGGGAATCTTCCCCCGTTGCCCGAGAAGCGAACTGTGTTTTACGATCGAACTATACTCCTTGGCCGTTACAACAAACCCGCAACGGGCTTCCTCCGGTGACTGTGGATTGGCTCGCAGCCAGAGGCTGGTGTCGCGAAGGTGCTGGCGAGAAGGATTTTGCCCACCGTGATCCCGGATTAAACAAACTTTTTCGATCGCCGTAATTTCGCCTCGCCCGGCCGGCTTAGCTCCTCTCGCGCATCCGCGAGCCTCGCTGAAACAACACGGCAACTTGTCCAAGCTAGGAAAAGAAACCGCGATGCCGGCCGCGCGACCATCACTTTATTTGTTCCGCGTCGCTGGTGGTCGAAGGAGACCTTCTAAATTGACTAAACAGTGTTAGGAAATGACGAAAGATTGGTGACGTAGTCCTAGGACATTTCTAGGTGGAGGTCTATAAAGTTTATGAAGCGCTCTACTATTGAGTCTCAGCAAGAACTTCGAGTCTTTCTTCTTGGCACCGAAATAAAGTAATAAAATAAAAACAGTTTTGTCCAGCTAGTTTCGACCACGGCGAGTTTGTAAACGACGCACGAAGAGGTTCTACAGAATTGAAAGGGAACGATCAATTCCAAGCACCAGCCGCGTCTCTCGTCTCTCGATCCTTCTCGTAGGGATATCATAAAAGTATCGGGTGTCTGTTTTATCGTCCACTTCCGCCTGCGTCGCAGAGGGAATCGAAGGAAGCCGATACACCCTCCAGATGACGGATCAGTTGTCTCTGTCGGTTGTTTCCGCGCGCGGAGACATACGGTGCCGCCTGTGTAGACATCGTAAGGGTGCTCAATTGAAACTTCGGAGATAGGACTCGCCTTTTAGCTAGGTACATAAAGCCATCCGACTGAGAGCACGTATATGTATGATGGATCCAACCCACCAGTCGAACCGTGGATGATACTCGCTCTGCTGAGAAACGAGGGTGGAGGGTGGGGAAAGCCCTGGAAAAATGTATCTCGTTCCCGGAACGGGATCGAACAGCCAGGGAAATGTGTTTCGGAGGATGCGGGGGTTGACGATCAGTTGCTCGTGTCGTCCTCGGAAATGTCGGCTTGTTTATGATAGAGTTCAGTCGCCGGGACTCATTCTCAGCCCTTATTCCAGATAATTTTTCCGTTACATTGGGATCGACGGATGCGCGGACGGTGGCGATCGAATTTGCTCCGGATAGGATGGCTTGCCGAGATATAAAATATATAGATCAGAATTTCTGCGATTTTTACTTATAATGTACAAGTAACTCTCCTATAACACGGTAGATAGGTTCCTAAAATGCCGTCTTGTGTGAAACCGTGTTATATGAGACCCAGAGCCAGTACAAAAAGGGGGGTAACGTACCGAAAACCTATAAAAAACAAACATTTTGTTGTGTATTGTACAAAGGTTTCCGCAATTTTATTACCGTGTTAGAGCAAAACCGTGTTATAGGATGCCATGTTGTAGGAGGGCTACCTGTATATCCAAAGAAGTAAATTCGTTGATTAATTTTCTATGAATGCAACTTCACAATTTTGATGGAACGCTTTTTAGCAAATGTCTTAAAATAGACTTCTGTTACACTGATTCTAGAATACAGGTTCCACGATAACACTTTTTGGAAACGTTTCAGGATGTACCAAAAATGTGGTACCTCCTTGAAAGATTTGATTCCTAAGGTCATTTGAAGTAACTTTTTCCTTTGCGAGAATGAATCAATCAGAGCGCGGTTGGTCCGCGTTTTCCTTGAACAACTCCTGAACAAAAGCGCAGAGGACATTTTCGCAAAGGAAAAAGTAGCTTCAATTCACCTCGGGAACCACCCCCTCCAGGAAACTCCAAAATTTTTCAAATTCCAAGTGAATTTGTTCAACAACGACAGACAACTGTTTCGACTGCTGATACAACGAGTAATGCATTAACGGTTTCCGTTGTACTTTTTGCCCGCAGGTGGAGGAGGACTGGAAGTACGTCGCGATGGTGCTCGATCGGATCTTCCTCTGGATATTCACGGTGGCGTGCGTGGTGGGAACGGTGTTGATTATCCTCCAGGCGCCGAGTCTCTACGACACGACAAAGCCGATCGACATCAAGTACAGCAAGATCGCGAAGAAGAAGATGATGCTGATGAACATGGGTCCGGAAGAGGACTAGTCGACGTTCCCGCGCGGCCTCGCGCCGCGTCCACAGCGTCGGCGGCTGCTGTTATTGCCGCGTCGTCGCCGGCGTCGTCGTCGTTATCATCGTCTTTGTCCAGGTCATCGTCCTCGTTGCCGTCGTCGTCGTCGTCCAGTAGACGCCGCCCGCCATCGAAACTGCCGATTTTTGCGTCGACGCGGAGAAGGACCCTCTCTCGATCACTACTGCTGCTGCCGCCAAACATGACAGTCTCCCACGATTCGGTGCGGAGACCGAAACGAAACGAAAACGACCGACAGACGCTTCGCGGGACTCCTCTCGCGAACCGAAACCGAGCAAGAAGAGGATGAGGACGAGGAAGAAAAAGAAGGAGAAGAGGATTCGTGTACGATTCGTTCGGCTGACTGGTTCGTCATTCTCATCTCGACGGATCCGGTGTATCCGTGGCGTGGATCTTTCCCTCTCCGAACTATGGACCTAGCATGATTAACCTAGGTATCTCCGTGCCGGACTCTTCGAAACCGAGAGGAACAGGGAGAGGGGAGAGCGCGAGAAAGAGAGAATGTACGTGCGAGGAAAAGGAGAAGGGGAACCGATTGTGAACGACAAGGGTGAAGAGAATAAGAGCGAACGAGAGAGAGAGCAAGAGTGACAAAAGAGTGTATGGTTGTTTTACGCGTGTGCATGGTGAAGGTTGCGTGTGGATGAGTGTCAGCGCGAGAGAAAAAGTGAAACACGATGTTTGGGTGAAGCGAGTCTGAACGAAACGAGTATTGGCTAAGGACGGGAGGGTAGGAGGGGGCGAGGAAAGGTCAGAGAGGGGAGAAAAAGTGCCAAATACGCGAAACACACGCGCAACGTATTTTTGTAAATCTGGTTTCATACGTAAGGCTAGAGTCGTGCGGCGAGACGTCGAACTGCCCGAACTGCCGATTTTATATTAACAAGTAAAATGACGTTCACGTACGCGTACACCGAGAGCAACTCACACGAACGCACAATACACTTACACGATACACGTACATACTGATGCACATACATAGGTACAGGCATACACACGACCATACATGTACACGCGCGATGGAGAACGCCTACAATATGTTTATACGTAAAACGGGGGAAAGATTAGCAAAACGAGAAGGGGAGACAACGCGCGCGTGAACATCCGTTCGGTGTCCACGCGTGTACATACCATAGGTATTACATAGGGATTTAAAACGCAAGTATTAAACGCGAGTAGTATTATATCCGGAACGATCTCAGCGTGAACGAGCGCACGACGCGATATCTCATCCGCATTCTCTCGATCGACCATCGCGTTATCGTTGGCGCGGGTGGCGCTCGCGTCCGCGTCCGCAACAACAAAAACAAACAACAACAACAATACCTGGAAATTCGGGAATGTTGTCGCGCGTCGCGGGGACAACTTGTCGGCGATGGAGAATCGCTAGTGGTCGAAGGAAATCCATCGGTGCACCGGGAAGAGAGCTTATGGTTCTCTGCAACAATCGGTAGCCGTGTATCCTTTCTTTGTTTCCCCTATTCTCATCTTTTCCCCTGATCTCCGCGTGTTCTTCGACCGGCGATCGCTGGATTGCCACATCTCGTAGCCCCGATAGCAATAGAGCCGTCACCCACGTTGCTCTCTTGCGTGCAGAGGCTCGGTGGGCGTGTCTCGTTGGTTTACGAAGCTGGGTACCACGTAGAGCAATCTGTTCCTGCGCTAGACGATCTACACAACGGAGAATATTTAATTGCGATCGAAATCCGGCGATCGATCGCCCGACCAAACGAACTCTCCGGCGAGAGACTGGCGTCTTGATGCTCGGAATCAGGATCCGCGAGAACTGCCAACTAGAAAAGACACTCTGCCCGACCGATCCATCCGGTTCTTGATAGAGGTAGCGGGGTTGTCGTCGTTGGATCCGGATCGGGAGTGGTTGCCAGGGTAAAGAGCAATCCGGGAGAGATTTCGGTACGACCGAAACGACCAACGAGACCCGGACGTTCCTGCTTTTCTTTCTCTTATCGCGATCGAGGCTTGGCCGGCGTTCCGGATCCGCTGACAATCGCCAATCCGGATAGCCGGCGCGCATTCTCTCGGTCGGCGACGCCGTTCGCTTCGGGGTGGGGCCAGCGATTTCGGATTTTTATCGTAACGAAGACAACGACTCCGTTCCCTTCGTAATTCCGTTAACTGTGTTCAATCTCTCCGGCGAACTTTGCCGGGCCATCGGGAGCCCTGTTACCCCGGCGGGATCCTTCGATCGTCGCCGGGATCGAGAACCGCAGCCGCAACTTTCCTTTCCCATCTCCGGGGAGATCGATGAGAGGAGAATGCTGCTTCGCAGCGTATACGGTGGGAAGGAGGTAGGAGGCGCTGCAAGGGTGGGATGGTCGCATCGCCAGAATCAACCGGAGAGAACCACCGACTGCCATTCAATGCGATATTACGTTCCCCACTCGATCCGGAAGCGATATATCGAGGCAAACGATCCTGCGAGAACGGATCGATACCGGGCGAGATGTGTGACGAGGGACGCTGGACAGCTTGACAGAGGACGTTGATCCGACTGACACGCGGGCTCACACCTGACATCTCCGGTGTCCTGTCTTCCAAGATCACCAGGGGCTAGGTGCGTGACCATGTAAACGTTCCGTTCCAGGTCCGTGGAGCTTGCGAAATCGCGAGATCGCTACCCGCGAGAACGAGGAGGTCGCGAGGTCGTCGGAGGATGTCGGGACACATTCAACGAAATTAATTTTCTATGAAACAACAAAGAGACGTTCCCCGATAATCATCCAGCTCCGTCGCACACCCCACGAATTTCCTTCGATCCATCGTGTCTCGTCTTTCGCGATTTCTCGACCCCGAAGGACGAGGGAACAGCCGAATTTTTCGCATCACATCGCACACACTCACGCGTACATACACAGACATTTGCTCGCTGACGCGCGCGCCTGATCGCGCACACGTTTAATGAACACAGACACACACACACATAAAAGGACTCGTTTATACACCGACGACAAGAACAGTGTCGAAGGAGAGGAGATGTGGGCGTCGAAGCGATGTAATAATCAATTTATTTGCTCACGTTAAGTATAACGGTATAATTGTATATTTAATATATACGTATAGGATTAACGCAAGTTGATTGCGCGAGGTCGGCGCATCGGTCGCATTTAACTGGACGAGAGCGTCGCGACGCTGCTGCGATCGTCGATGATTGCTAATGGCACCCGTGACATGTCGGTCTCGATGCTGATTAGGTCCGCGCAGATAAAAATATGACCTAATTGTGTGGGCTGGTCGAAACGCGGTGGGGTGGAAGGAAGGCGTCGAATTTACTTTTTGGCTTGCAGGAGGATGTCTTCTTTTGTTGATCCATTTCTCTTGTTCTTCCGACTCGGTCGGCCATGGAACTACCGAACAGTTAAATAAACTTGCTTGCAAAACGTTGTAAAAATTACAGAACTACAATCTATTAACACTTTGATGACCATCTTTGCTTTCGAGCCAACATCAGCTCGTTGTGTGTTGTAACTTTCATTATAGTATCAAAGAATACATAAAACGATTTACCATTTCTTTCGGAAACATCTGGTACATACAGAATAAAAGATGAGCCATTTTGGCCCGTTCGGTAGTTTCAGCTGTGAAAAATACATCTTACGCGATATCATAGATGTTCATTTCAGTTCCAGCAACCATACTTCCATCGTCTTTCTCTTCTTTTTCGTATGTCTCAGTGTTTTGCAGAATTTCTTACCTCATGAAAGGGCCGGAATCGAGTAAACTTGTTGGGAGATTCTGTAATTTTATTCTCTTTCTTCTTTTCAGCATGTTCTCAGTATTCTCTATTGAGCTTCTCACGTACGAAAGGATCAGTAATAATTTATTTATTCAGTCTCACGGGTTGGGATCTAACCGAGAACCTAAACATCCTACACATTCACTCCTTTCTCTCCATTTCTTCTATTTCCAATTGCCTTATCTAAACTATCTACCCAATCTACTGCACACCTTTCGTACGCGCCAGTATCGTGTGAGATTGTCGGGGGACCCGGGGGTAATTTTACACGAGGATCTCGAAAAATCGGATTAATGTAGGTCCTCGAGAGAGGGTAAGTCGTCGTCGTCAGTTCTATCCGTAGAAAACGTCGACGTCGAAGCGTGAAATGGGTTCGGTGACGTAACGGGAAGCACGGTGGCGACGTAAACGTGAGCTTTGTGCTTTAAGAGTACCGTTGCGCGGTGCAACGGCGGCGCATTGTTCGCCGACTTCCTGTGTCCTGGTTATTAATTTACGACGCGGCTTAAATCAGACTTCAAACGCGGACGCGTTGCGCGTCGCTACGTTATTACGCGAGTGTCACCGGACGGCGTAATATATGGCGTTACGTTCTCCGGAAAACTGGGTCACGGAATTACGCTCGGATCTCGAAAAAACACACACACACGAATTAGAGGAAAAATAAACACACGGTTTTATGGGCATCAGAGTTTCCGCGAATCAGGGAAAACGAAGTTCGAACGGGACATCGTTCCGTTCCGTTCCGTGTCACCTGTCCTCGCGCGGATCGATGATGCGAGACGAGCAGGCGATACTCGCTTCGAATCATGCTCTGCTGACGAGTGTTTTCGTCGAGGCACGTGTCGACCATGCGAATTAACCATTTATAGTCCGGTAACATTTGAACGTTTCAATTCGATGATTGGTTTCTGTTAGTTTTTTCACTGCTACAGTGATCAGCAGTTCTTCGTCCTTGACTTCATCTTCAGCTTCGCGGTTAACGCCAATGCTTAATCCTCCAGCGCACGGGTCGGACTATTTGAATACACTAAATATGTATTAACCTCCTTTAACCTGAAATTAAATTCTATTTTGTTCTTTTTCGAACCGTTGGAGATTACATGGGCATACAATAAACACCCTTCTTCTTCTTCTAAGAAATTAGAAACGACAAAGAAGTTCTAAGAAGAGGTGAAATACTAGATTCGACATTCTATCTTTTTATTTCGACTTGAATAAAATTTAAGCAATTAAAGAAACGAAAAGGAGGACCTGTGAAAATGATTAGACTGTTCAATGTTTAGCGATCTCAAAAGATTAGCAATCGTGAAACAAGAAAATACCTTTACTACTAGTATTGATTTTTACAAAAACTGTTTTTCAAAGTCACGATTAACTTCATGGCGCGAGGTAATTTACCGAAAAAACACGCCGTCACTGAAATTTCACCGAGAGTCCCGTCACCGCTGAAGAATTAATTAGCATTAATCAGTCGACAAACAATTTCACGGTCAAAATTCCAGCGGCGTTCCGCGCGCGCAAACACGAGAATCACCGAACCACGAGAAAGTCTGAAAGTCAATCAACGCCTAAATATCCACCCTTCCCCGTTTCATCGGTTTCGGCGA
Organism: Lasioglossum marginatum; assembly: GCA_028455795.1. Classification (NCBI taxonomy): domain Eukaryota; kingdom Metazoa; phylum Arthropoda; class Insecta; order Hymenoptera; family Halictidae; genus Lasioglossum; species Lasioglossum marginatum. The sequence goes on from CM052265.1 coordinate 3,075,840, forward strand.
CGATCCTCAGCAACGACGAAACTCCATACGATTAACTTTAAGAACATCTTCAGCATGCAGCGAGACGAATTTAAAATAACCGGTTAACCGGTGGGTTATTCGATTAGGCGATGAGCTTTAACCACACACAAATAAAAACAAAATAAACAGCTGGAGGAGACGAACACGGAGGACGAGTCAGCTCGTCATCCCCGGTTAACGGGTTAACTCACGATACGAGAATTTTATGGTGTTAGGGGTTGCAAGTGAGAGAACGAGCGAGCGAGAGAGAACGAAAGAGAAAGAGAGCTAGTGATAGTTGTTGTCGTACGTTAAGTTGCCACTCGTTGATAATAAAGAACCGTTGATAATCGATTATGACAATGAAAATACAAACGCAAAAAAGAGAGAGAGAGAGAGAGAGAGAGAGAGCGGTGGCGCAAGAGAAAAAAAGAGAAGCAAACTTAGCGGAATAATTTGTCGTCGTCGATCCGATCCGATTCGATTCGATGTTCGGTCGGCGATCCGCCACGAAGAATCTAGAGTAACCGTGTACATTGTAATAGATTACGGTAGGTGTGTTGTGTGTCGTTTTAAGTTAATCGCGCATCGTTGCAATCAACACGGGGATGATCGGAGCGCTGCAGCGCGCGTTGAGTCATGCTGTCGGCGCTTCGTACACTGTCGTGCCTGTTCGTCCCTCGCGTGCGGGGAAGTTTCACCCTAAAAATCGTCGAACGATTCCGATTACGCGCTTTACCTTCTCGAGGCTTGTTCCCATCGATCTCCGAGAGACACAGTATTCCCTCCGTAACGTCGCGCAGGCTATTTCTCCTTCCGTCGCTGACTGTTGCCTAGCGACTGGAGACGAAGAGAAATATTCCCTCCTTAACGAGCCAGACATTCTCGAACAGTAAAAAACGGGTTCTCTCGGATAAAAACGGAATGGGAGATCCAAGACGTCAACAGAGGAATACTTCTCTTCATCGAAAGCCCGTTATGTGCTCTATGAGACGGTGAGAATAGAAATACAGCGTTCCCTCTATAAGATGGTGACGGGATGGAAACGCGATCGCAAGAGAGTTAAGCCGTGGCGCTAGGAAAGTTGTACGAAGCGCGAGGTTACCGAGGAGAAACTGTGTTTCGATGGCGATCTTTCGTCTAATAAATCACGGTGTCGCGTCGTGGTTTGCGACGCTATCGAGTCACACTTGGAGAAAGGTAGGTTTCAGCATTCGAATGCCGTCAGCCGGTTGAATCTGGCATCGCGAGGCGAGGGAATAAATATGAGGCAGCGAAACCGAACCATTCAAGCCGCGTCGTCTATTCAGCCCGGTTATCTCATCAACCGGCCGCTTCAATCCCACAGAAGCTGCGGCCGGTCCGCCGCGTTTAATAATATTTAACGGAGATCCATTTAGCGACGGCGAGTAGCTAGCGCTCTCGCGGTCAGTCTCAAAAACTCGAACGTGCGACGCTTCCTATTTTTCTGGGCTTGTATCCAAACGGGGGATCCTCTGGAATAATTCTGTTCTCCCCATGCGCCGTTATAGGAGTCCGGCATCCTGGTTCCGTCGTTTTTTTTTCTTCTTTTTTTCTCTCTCCACGGTGTTCCCGAGCGCTTGAAAGGATAGCCGTCGCGTGGTAATTGAATTTTTCAGTCGCCTCGGGGCCTTCGTAGAGGCGCGATTCATTAGCAGTGTAAACCCCGGGCCTGGAAATTAGGACGAGCATGTAAGGTAAACGAACGAGAACGAACGGAACGAACTACGAGCAAATGGATTAAGCGAGTAAGTTCTGATTCCACCGGTGCGCCGGTTCTCACGACGATCCGGGCCGAGCCGGACCGGGTGCGTCTCGATTATTGCGGCCGTATGTCTACACCTTTGCAGAGACAACCGAACGGACTGATTAAAACTCGAGCCAGACCCGCGGGGCCGTTCCAATTTCTAATTTAATTCGTCCTCCCCTCCCCCTTCTCGTATTTAATCTACGCGATCGACCATAGCCGCTTTAACCTTTTCCCTGTCGCTAGTACACTATCACTGCGCGTTTGAACGGGTCTAATTTCTGCTCGTATTCAAACTTCTTGAGAATTGATCTTGAATTCTTTTCGTGTATATCGTTGTGTATCAGTACTTTTAGTTTACATCCTTTTCTTGTGATTTTTATTCCTTTATCTGTGTACCAAAGAGACGGCTAAACGAATCTACGTTTCTTCTTGTATCCAAACTTAAGAAATTCATTTTATTCTTCCGATTGTAGCACAGCGTACGTGTGCCATGTAATTTTTCTGTCAGTTGCCAGTACTTTAAATGAATATTCTTCTCTCTGCAGTGTTATTTCGTTATCTGTGTACAGAGTTGGGCAAAAATTTTATCTCAGTAAAATTTCGAATAAAGTGGGTTTAAAACCCACTTGGGAAAAATCCACTTTATTCGAAAGTTTTATTTCAATAAAATTTTTGCCCAACTCTATCTGTGTATCAGAGAGATTTCTCGTATGCGTCTATATTAACAAGTTGAAAGGTAGAACGGTTTGCCTTTAGTTACTTATAATTTATTTACCATGTCGAGCGAGAGTGAAAGGGTTAATCGATGGTATCGAAGAACGAGAAACTCGTCCCTTCTCCAAGCAAAAAATACAACCGGAAGTCGCTCGTGGGACATACTCATGATCGAGGCGCGTGATCGGAAGCCGTGTAAAAAATCCGTCTTCCTGTTCTTCGCGTTTCCAGTTTCTCACAGTTCCCGTGTAAATCCGTCGTAAACGGAGATTGTACGTACATTACGTGTGACTGTGCGTAGACTAAATAACGAAACAAAAAAAAAGAGAGAGAGAGAGAAGTAAGTGTGCCGTTCCGAAACGTTCGAAAGGAACTGGACGATTCGCGTAAGTGATAAAACCTCGAATATTCGTGTAATGATGAAGAAGAAGAAGAAGAAAAAAAAGAGAAAAGAATTTACTTTTAGGTAGACCCTTCTGATTGTGACCCTCGTGCCGGGACTCGGGATCGAACGCGAGACACGGAATCACGTCGAGATCGAGAGAGAGAGAGAGAGAGAGAGAAAGAGAGAGTGAAAGAGAGAAAGAAAGAGAGAGTGAGAAAAAGAGAGATATTTCGTAGAAGTTTTTTCCGTGGACGATCGCCGTTTCGCCGATCTTCAGCTGCCTGTGCGCTGGCTGCCCCGTTATTTTTCTTATCCGTTCGGTTTCGCGCGACTGCTCGTCGAAAATTCGTCGAGGCTTTGAGAATCTGCCCACAAATTCCACGTCGATTCCGACCGCCCGTCCCGCGGAGATCCAATTTTTCGAGATGCGAGCCTCGCAAAAACAAAACCAACCCCGTTCGACAGGCATGGTCTGGGTCACAGTCGCGGAAAGAAAGAAGAAAAAAACGCTCAATGAAACAAAAGTGTACTGTGTATCGTCAGAAGCTAAAAGTCTTCCGTGGGGCATTCCTGACAAACGACGATTTCTCGGGGTGATCCGTGCGACACCGACAAACCGGCTGGTTGTCGAATAGAAAGAGAGAAACAGAGAAAGTGTGTGAGAGAGAAAGAGAGAGAATGAGAGAACGAGTGAGAGAGAGAGAGAGAGAGAGAGAGAGAGTTGAAAGAGGGATAGAAAAGAACGACCGAGTGGCGAGGAACGGACAATCGTGGCGATCAATCGACACCGATACACGGTCAAGCGTGTGTCGCGGTCGTCGACAATGTGGGAACGTGAAAGAGTTAATGTTAAACCGTCCATAAGAGAATTTACGTAACAAATACGACGAACGACTGGGATTTCGGTTCCATTTTACAAAACGGGAATTTTATATTTCACCCGATAAGCACGATTTCACAGACGTCATCTCGATCGAGCAACGTTCCCGGGGGTTTTTTCACGGCGGTTGTAAAAGCAAACGGTGTCGGAATGTTTCTCCGTTTTTGTTTTTTTTCGGTCGGGAGCCGACCCGTCCGTCGATTCCCGCGCCGATCCCGAACAATCTCTTTCCTTTTACTCACGTTCGCGGAACCGTACGCGTCTTATCGATTCTCTGTGTCTACTTTCGTTTTTGTTCCCCATCCGGAACTGTCAACAGGAACCTTGGTTTCTCCATCGAACACGAACCCGGAAAAAATGAATAAGAAGAAGAAGTAAGAGAGAGAAAGTTGCTCTTTGCTCGACACCGTTTTCCTGTTCTTCGGTTTCCCATCACCGCGACCGATATCATTCATTTGACAATCACACGGGAAACGTTTCCATAGTCGAATCAACTGAATGGGAAGGTTCATCTCTTTGCTACGGAACAATTTTTCACGTTTTCATAGGAAAAAGAAAAACACAAATAAAGTAAAAAGGTACAACGCCGCGTCGCGGGAATTTAGAATTAATTAAGGCGACCGAGGATCGTGGCGGCGGCACTTTCGCGGAGAAAAATCGCGACGTTGGATGGAGAGGGAGAGAGATAGAGAGAGAGAGAGAAAGAAAGAAAGGGAGAGTGAGAGTGAAAGAGAGAAAGCGAGTAAGAGAGAGAGAGTGAGAATGAGAGAGACAGAGCTATTTAAGAAAACAAAATCGGCCGGCGACGCGTCGAACAAGTGCTCGCGCGTTCTCGATCGCGAATTTCGTATCGGCCGTCAAGTCGACTGAACGATCTCCCGCTTCCACTCGGAATTTTTATTAAACCCGACCGCTTCGGACACACCTTTCCTCTCTACCGTCGCGTTAGAGCGCGCACCGATATATATCCCTCCTCTTTGCCGATCTTCGGTCGACCAGCTCGGATCGCGTCGACCTCGCGGAGTTTCGAGCACCGTCGAAAACAACCGTGCGAACGAGCCACACTCTTTCGAACTCTACCTTCGGAAACCACACCGCGCCGCGCGACTTCTGTTTTCGACGGAGAGTTGGAAACGTCTCGATCGATCGAGAACGATCTTGCGGGGCCGCGATTCGGCTGGGGAACGATTGAAGAGAATCGTTTCGCGCGAGGCGGCTCGCGCCACGCTCGGAATCCGCGCGGAGAGCTCGCGATTCGACCGCCGCGAAAACAAGAGCAATCGTTGTGGTTCCTGTTCCTATCGAGAATCGCGGTCGTGGAGATCGGAAACGGACTATTATTCGTTCTCCTTGTTCCCGATTCCGAACGGTGAAGGGGAGGGAGAGTGTTCTTTTTCCAGGTGTAGGGAGGGAGGACAGGGGCTAGGGATCTCTTCGTGTGTTCGAACGGATGAAAAAAATCGAAATCTTTGCTCAACGTTGCATACGTGTTATATATACAATGTAAGATGACGTTATCGTCTAGTGTTGCGAAAAAAAAATAGCGTTAACTAAACCTAATACCTACATGGGCGAGAATTAATGGTGGAGATATTAGGGATGTGTTTTTTCTTCTCCGCCGGCGTCGGGGGTCTCCGTCGCGCTCGGACGGAAACGAGATCGAAAGTCCTCTCGATCCTGTCACGATTTCTCGCGGCCGGTCGAGGGTGGATCGCGATCGATCTCTCCCACCGAGCGTATTTTTTCTGGGACAGCGGAGAGAAAACGAGGAGGTTGAAAAAAAGATCGACGGGCGGTGCCCCGTGGGAGCGCTGATTTTTGCCTGTCGGACGAGAAAGAGGAAGAAAGAAAGAAAGATAGCGAGTGTGAGAGAGAGTGAAAGAGAGAGCGAGAGAGAGAGAGAGAGAGAGAGTGAGCGAGAGAAAGAGAGAGCAGACGAATCGACGGTGGGCGTAGATTACTTAATGAAAATGGAAAAAAATGGTAAACAATAGTAATTAATCGAATACTGAATAAACGATTAAACTAAATAAACGACGCTAAACCGCTGCAAAACGGTAATGAAGCATAGTAAATAAATGAGTAACGAGAATAGCACGTAAAGAGAGAAAAAAATCAGTATTAAATAAACTATCACTTAACAATAAACGAGTAACGGTAAAGAAAAAAAAAACAAGCAAGCATTATACCTAAGGATAAATAAACGAGATGAATAATAAACGCTACGTAAATATCGAGTAATTAATTTAAACGATACCATTACAGTATTATCGAGCGCTAACCTCTACACTATCGACGATTACGAAACGTTCGAACGAAACGGTGTGTGTACATTTCTTGTTCGATTTCGAGGAGAGAGAGAGAGAGACGAGCGGCAGAGGTGCGGGGTTAAAGAGAAGGAGGGAGAAAACGTTACAGGTGAAAACGAGGGGAACGAGGATCGAACGGTGTTGAAGAGGAACGAGAGAGAGAGGATAGACGTTGGTCGAGTACGAGAATGTGGATCGCTGTTAACGAGAGGGAGACGCGAGACCCGATCATAAAAGAACACATTTTAAAACTGATAGTATTGTTAAGACAATCAGACACTTATTGCTCCGGCCACCTCGAGAGGGCCATCCGTGGAATATTTGTTGTCGAGGTTTGTCCCTCGGAGAGGGATCGGTGGATCACGGCGCGGCGGAAGGATCGAGGAACGATCGTCCGAGTTTTACATTCGACCGAAGGACCGAGGAGAACGACGATCGCCCAGAGAAAACGAAGAACTTTCTTCTTCGCCTTTGACCGCGCTGCATCCACCCCCCTCCCAATTTACACCCACCCCCTCTGTATACTATCGTCTCACGAGCACCATAAGCGTCTCGGCGGGGAGAACAGGAGGGACAGTCATCCGCGAGGAGGACGCGGCACGTGTTCGTTGAGTGTGCCGCGAGAGACGATTTTTTTACCATGTCTCACACTTTTCTACGGTTTCAAGCTAGCAACACTGCGAACGGGGAAAGCTACGGGAGGAGGAGCGAATATCGTTGCGATTCTACGTCTGATGCTGGCGGCGGAATGGGGGTGGAAACGAGCGAAAGAGCGTCGACACGAGACGCGACCCTCGTTTAAAAAAAGAATTTGACATCCCTGGTAGACAGGGAATCATTTTTGCAATTCGCAAGCATGGAACAAACAGAAACAAATCGTAGGGCAAGAGAGGTTAATTTCTTTATTCTTTTTTCTACGTCTCTTTAAATTGGGCTGGAGATCTATCGCGATCGCCAGCATAGAAGCAACTTGTATGTCAACGGGTTAATTATTTTCTCGACGACTTTCGGAAATAGTGAAAATCGGGTTACTTGATCTAAAACGATTGAACGCAGACCGAAATAAGATCTAGTCGATCGACGTTCGCAGTTTCGATCTCGCGGCCACCTTTTCCAGGCGCGCGGAGGGATGGGGCGAGGTTTCTCGGTCGAGGGCCGTTCCGAGAGATTCGTCTGGTTTCGTTTTCGGTTTCGTTGCGACGCTCTGCGCCAGCTTTCGCCTCCCTGTTCCGTTCGCCGTTGTGTCGCGACTCGACGACGATCACGGGACGAGATGATGGCTCCGAATGTTTTCGAGCGGGGGTGGAAGAAGAGCGAGAGAGGAGAAACGAACCGTGACACGCACGCACACGCATACATGCACTCTCGCACATACACGAATACAGGCATAAACAGGAGAACGAGGGAGAGGAGATGCTGAGAAGAGAGAAAGCTGAAAAGGAAGGAAACGAAGAAGAAGTGGAGGAAAGATTGTTTGTAAACGATATGAGAAACGAAGAATCGTATATACGACGATATGTAGATGATGATGATGATAATGATGATGATGATGATAACGATGATGATGATGCTAATGCTGATGCAGGTGAAAGATGAGGGAGATAGGCGTGAAGTTATGAGCAAACATACGAACATTTTGTTATATCCGTACGTAAGAAACGTAGACGAGGAACGTGTGTTATAAGGAAGTAAACGTATCGAATCTACAGTTAAATGTTTACGATAAAATTACGGGTAATTAAGAAGATTCTAGATTTTTTCTAACTAATCGATTCGTACGGCGGACTCGTGCCAATCCTCTAGATTTACGACCTAAAACGAGATATACAAATGGAGAATGGGAGAAGCTGTTATCCTATATTAAGTCGGCTTGGAATAAATATTTGATTACACGTATTTATTGTGGTGCGACCGACCGTGTCTGTCTGTTTGTCTGTCTGTCCGTATGCCTGTGTCAAGTCAGTATTGTCTGTTCCGCGAGTTTCCGTGTGAATGATTCGAGAGAAAGAGAGAGGTGCGCGAATTGAATGACGTATATAGCGGAGAGATCCACAGATCGTTGAATTTGTTAACGTGAATGTTGTATGCGAGGGAGAGCGAGAGAGACGGAGAGTGAATCGAGCATCACGAAAAAACGAGCGTAGGCGAACAAACGCGAACGGAAGAACCGAAAGGAGGCGCGAGTGGAACGAAGAAGCGAGCAGCGGCAAGAGCAACGAGGTAAACCGTATATAGATCGTCGAAAGGATCTTCTTTCTGTTACTCGATCGCGTCTCGGTTAATTCCGCGAAAGCTCCTCGAAACTCTCGACGGCGAGATGCGGCGCGTGTTTCCCCGCGCCGGTTTCCCCGGATGCGGGAACAGTTCCGCGGTTCACCGGGACCTCGAGCTTCCGCCGTCTCCTCGGCTCCGTTCACGATCTCCCTAAGTATCGTCGTATTCTCGAGAGTTTTGAGCCGCTTTCGTCCCTGATTATATATGTAAATGTATGTGTATGTATATGTATGTGTATCGATTGCGCGACGTCGAGTGTGCGTGGGAAAAGGAGCGAGAGAGAAAGTGAGAGAGAGAGAGAACGCGATCGAAAGAACGAAATCGAGCGTCGTATTTGCTCGCTTTGCCTAGGATTCGTTTCACTATCGACTGATCGGCGACGGTCTCAAACCGGTTCAAACAATCTTCCCGTCTTTTTGATTGAATTTCACGCGATTTCGGACCTGTTAATCGAAATTCCAAATTCATAATCGTTCGATTTTTGACGTTCTCGCGGCGCTTAATCGCCCGGGCCGATTGGAATTATGGATTCCCACGCTCGTGGGACCTCGAGGGTATACCGAAAATCGTATCGAAACCATTGGAAAGCTGTCCGGGTCATTAACCCCGCGAACGAAACGTTGCGAATCGGACTGACCGTGCGCTCGGGTCATACTAGTAGATTTTTAATTTCGAGAACCGGCTTCGTTTGGTTTGTTTACGTTTGAGATGGTGACGAGACGTGACCCGATCGCGTCGTACCATCGCTGCTGTCATCGTTTACTGTTGCGTTTCTCACTCTGGCAACGTTGTGTCGATGATACGAGACGATTACTCAATATACATAATGTACATACAGATGCGAGAGACGAAATAAGGGGATGGTTAATGGGAGCGTGTAAAGAATGGCGAACGTTGTGCGTGAACCGACGTCGTTCGTCGGCGATTTACTATTGTACGTTGCTATCACGACGATCCTTCATCGTAATTAATATTATCGTTACCACTGTACTTGCCATTATTGTTATCGCGACTGTTACGATTATTTATTACTACTACTACTACTATTACTATTACTACTAAACTACCTACTACTATTACTATTACTACTACTACTATCCCGATTATTGCCATTTCACGATCACTCTTGGCGAACGACACGCGTGTCCGACGGATCTACATACATAGAATGCGCGCGCGCGAGAACGAGGAACTACGAGATGATGCTCGGACGGAGTCGCGCGATTGGTGGTGTATGGTGGTGGTTGCTGGGGGATATTATGGTGCGAGTGAATAGGCGAGATCGTGTTAAGATCACACCCGAAGAATCGAAGAAGAATTTGTTTTCAAAATAAACAACAACGAATCACCGAGAGTCTCTAACATTGTTCAAATGCCGATCTCTCTGTCTATCTGTTCGTCTGTCTATCTGTCCGTCGTTTGTCTGTCTGTTTGTGTCAGTATGTCAGTCTGCCTGTCCGTTTGCCTGCCTGCCTGTCTGTCTGTCTGTCTGTCTGTTGTTTGTTTCTCGCGCGTCTGTGTCTGCTGTGTCTCAGAAAATAAACGAGTGCCACCTGCCCGCCGTGTCCGTATACCGTGTCCGCGTTTCATTTCTTTCGTTTGTTCGGATTTGTTTTCGTTAATCGCGACAGCCTCGCATGCGAATCGGATCGTTGTTCTCTCCGTTCGGCGCGAGTCACAATCAAAAAGAAAAAAATAATAACAAAACAAACGAACCGTCTCGAGCTCGCGAACACTAGTCCGTTCACGGTTCACGGAGGAGGGCGTTCGTCGGAGCGGGAACACCAGCGATCGAGCGGCGATTTTACTCTCGTCGTCGGCGGCATACTTTTACCAGTTGTCCAAGGCAATCATTCAACAGCGCAATCATTTTAACAGCGCGGGCCGACCCTCGCGAGGCCTCCGCAACCCACCGAAGCATACGATAGACTGTACAGTAGCTTTTACGAATCCCTTTATACATCACACTCTGCGACAGTAGTGCCTAGTGGACGGGAAACCGAACACGCGGAGGTCCGGTAAAGAACGCGGAACGATTAACCGCGGCGATGCTCACCGAAATCGCCAGTCCTCGACCAAGCCCGACGCCATTTTGAGACGTTTCTGGTTGGAAGTAATCGCGTGAAAATATTCCGCATGAATTCTATTTTATTTTTATGAAACTCTTGGCCAGGTTGTGTCCAACTCGAAACCATAATTTGATGATTTATTAATGCGTTATTGTACTGCAGTTGTAGTATGCAAAGAACGAAAAATTAAGTACCGTTTGCTAGAACTTTTATTTCATTAGAAATCTAGAATTACTGAATAAAAATTATTCAACAGTAAGCTACTGAATATATAACGTTTGTAATTTGCATCGAAAATGCATAACGTCTTTCTACGTAAAATCATGAACGAGCACGCAACGTCTCAGCGTTACAAAATGGCATTCGTGGCGAGATTCGGCACATTTCTGGATCATGTTTGAGCATAGTAGGCCTCGATCAGTACGCTCTGGGTTGGGTAGATTTAATTTTCCTAATCGGATATATTGCATTTGATAAAAAGGTTCTTGTCACGAGGAGCTACTGTTACCAAGGATATAGATCCATGATTATCTTCCTCGTAAAATCGTCGCAAAGAGAATAGAACTTTACACAGAAAAATGGTATACGAGTTTACAAACAAGCAGACGCATTTATGGCTTAGAAGCTACCGAAGTCATCGTTGGATTAAACGTCAGTAAAACCTTAGTATCACGAATTTTTCATTTCACCCAGAGAAATTCCCATTAATGCCTTTTCATGATTAAAATAAAATTTTCTATCTAGAGCCTCTTTTAATAAGTATTTAAAAATAACTTGATTCAAAATTTTTATTCTAGAGTCTCTAAAATATCTGAACTCTGTCCAAACATCTTTAGTTGTCAAACAAAAATTTGGTTACCCATTCAAGAATCAACCTTCGCCTTATTATTACAATTGTATATCTCGAGTCAATCTTCGAACACAATCTATAAACATGTATACCACTATGTTCATTTAATCCGGGTCAAAAATACGTCACAAGTGAAGGTGTTAAATGCGCAATGAAGTATCAGTAATTATAGATTATGCTGTGAAAAAGTGCAAGGAAATTAGCTAGCTCCCTGAGAGGCCTACCGTGCTGTCCGTCTCGAAAGCATTGTTTCTCTGGTGGAAGCGGAAACGCGTTCCGCGCCGTTCTACAGACGACCTCTGACCTGTCCGGCGACGTAACCGAGGCCCGCGAAGGCCTGCCACAGAAACCTGTACATACACGCATAATACGCAAATGAAACACGTCATTACCACTGCCGTCGCTCGATCGTCGGTCGAGTCGCAAACGTGCTCGATCTCGTTTCCAGTCGCCTCGATGGAAGGGCAAATGGCACTTAAATCCGTCTATAATTCCTCGAGCGATTCCGCTGCTGACGAGTACCGGGTTCAGAAGCGATAGGTGGTGGTTTGAGAGCTAAGGGTGCGGGGTTTTTGGTTTGGGGGGATCGGGGGGTTGGGCGGGGAAGCGGGTTTCAAGGATCGTTTAACGTTAACGACAGTGGGGTGCAACCGGGTGAGGGGGTGAGGTTTGCAGAGAGAAACGGAAGCAGAGACGCTATGTGTAATATATTAATTACCTAATTAAAAGGAGGCAGCCATTAATCTGCCTCAAAGAGTGAACACATGAGACGACGCGTACCGTACATACATACATGCACACATACACGAAAACATACGCATACGCATAACAACCGGCGAAGATGTACACACATACACGAACATAGACACATTCGGAACACATTCTCACCACGCGTACACACGCATGCACGCACACATATATAAATATATATAAATACACATATGTATACATACTTGCATACGTACATACTTACATGCATACGTATACAAACGAACGCGCGTACACGGGAGAAGACAGGAGCATACGTATAAAACACGTTATGTATGGATAAAGGAAAACTAAACTAACCTATTTGTAAGCTAACGTCTACACTCTACACAACTATCCACGTATGTAAAACGATTGAAATAAACGAGCGGTTAAAATTATTGTTTAAAAAATAATAAACGTATTGAAAAAAAAAAGAGAAACTGAGAGGTGGAAGATGTTTGCGTCCATCACACGGTCCCCCACACGTTTCACGTTGTCGCTGTTTCGGTTATCTGGCGGGACAGAATTCGATTTTTTTAATAAAACAATTTCGTGTCGGGAATGCGAAACTTTTGTCGATATATCCGTGTTGTTTTTCGGATTGAAAGCATGCTAGGCATGGAACAGTTATCTGGCTAGAGTGTTAAATTAATTCTTTATGGATTCGTACAATGAACCGTGTTGTACGCGAATCGCATTGATCTAAAAATAATCGGAAAAACAAATATCTCATGTTTGATCTCATTTTAGTCGGTGAAATGTCACAAATACGCTGGTAAAAGTTTCACAAAGCAATAATTGATAACAAAGAAATTAAAAATTGTAGGGGAACGGTTTCGAGTTAAAAATGAATCGAAAGGTCGCCGAAAAGGCGAGGAAAAAATTCGATGCAGTAAAATTTCGTCCCACCAGGTTGCTGAAATAACACCGGCTGTCCCGATTCGCGCGGACGCGAAGCGTCCGAGCGGATCGCGACATTTGTTTGAATTTTACGCTCGGGAACAGTGCCGGGCCGGCCCGGGGCTGGCGGAAACCGCGGATACCAGCATACGCGGGGCCGTTTCCCTCTCGTCGCATTCGCACGCATTAATTACTATTAATCGATGAGGAGGGCAGGTCGTCGGCCGGCCCATTTCTCGAATACCCGACCATGGCTGGAGCTCGCGCCCGCACAAAAGCCCCTGTCGTCGTCGCTGGAACCATTAGGTGCTTCCATGATGCGCGCTGCTTTCTGCTTTCCAACGGTTTTTTGTTGTGCTTTTTTCCCCTCTTTTTTTTATTTAATAAGGATCCATTATCGACGGCTTTTACCGTGAATATTCGCCGGGAAACAAAGATGGACGCGGCAAAAGCGGCCGGAAACATTTGATGGCACGTTAATGCCTCCCTTTTCGTCCTATGCTACCCTTCCCCAGCCCCTGCGTTCATCCCCCTGCATCATTCTCTTCGGTGTACGTTCCTCTGTTTTTGCGGCAACGTTGCCAAAGCAAACAACGACCGTCAACGCTAAAGAAGACGTTTCATGGACGCCGAGGGTGGAGAAGAAATTGATCTGCTTAGCACGAAGAGGACGAGACACTACGCCATTTTATATTCATACGGATTTATTCGATAGTTCTTGCTCGAGTTTTTACTCGGCACGAGTATCGGCTCGAGCTGCGTCTTCCCTGGAGCATCTTCTAAATGGTTGTCGACAAACGCTAACTTATAATGTTTCCCTGCTAGCCTAATTTGGAGAACGTAATATGCTTTTTACAACTACAGCATTTATTGTTATCTGTGATCAAAAATATTTCTATAGAGGTGAGCAGTCATAATTAATTTTATAGAAAAAATATTATTGAGGAATGATATTGAATTATTATGAAGATGATTTTATAGAAAATTTAATATTATTGAGGAGTAATATTGAATTATTGTGAAGATGATATTATAGAAAATGTAATATTATTGAGCAGTAATATTGAATTATTATGAAGTTAATTTTATAGACATTTTAATATTATTGAGGAGATTAATTAAATTGTTAAATTAATTTGGAAATTTAATTGTTAGTAAGAATTTAATTGAAAAAGGTTAATCAAACTTCTCTTTTTTGTTTGATTTGTACCACTGCTGTTTGAATTGTCTTCTGTACACTTGAATTAAATTGATGAATACAATATTTGTAAAACACAAAACCGAAAGAAAAATTATTTGTGAAACACAAAACCGCTAGTTTTGCAACTTAATAACACAGGGACCATGATCTCGTCAAACTGAGACTCCAGACAAGAAGTTGATATCCCTCACACATTCACAATCGAAGAATTGGCAGCAAACAGATTCCAAGCCCAGAGGACGGTAGGTGTTGGAAAGCCGAGTCACAGTGCTAGACTTTCATCGATGGGTCTGCGTTTGTTTTGCCAGCGCAAAGTGAGATGTCCCCAATAGCTTCGGAGAGCAAACGTCGAGAAAGGTACTTGTTCCGAGGTGTTTTGAAGGTTAGAGCTAGGTCCAGGAAGGTCTTGGAGCCAAGCCGCCGGTGAATTAAAAAGAAACACTGTCTCCCCTTTCTGTATAAATACAGGGAATATTGTCGTTCCGCTTACAGCAAATTCTGCGGATCGATCTGGAAACGATTCTCGAACCGAGATTTCCGCGATGATCGACGTAACAGCACCTCGGCCAATTCCCTAATTGTCTCGGCGCAGCGCATGGTGCACAGTGGGCTAGAAATCTGTTCCTCATGGGCAAAATTGAATTTTCAAAGTTTTGTATTTTGACAAAATTTTTGTATACATGAATTGATTTCTGAAACTTTAGATAGTTGCGTGTGATTACATCACTCTAATAATAAGTTCAGAAAGACAAAGTAGTAGTACAATGTTTTCGGGATCTCTGATTACGAACCTGAACTTAAAGTTTCCAAAAACAAAATGGCTGATCCAATATTTGAGCCTCGATCATTTAACAAACTACCCAACCAAACAATGAAAATACCCCATTTTTGAGGTTTTGGCCATGTACTGAAGATTTGGGGCCACAATGGCGGCGAGTTTGACAGGTCAGCTTCGCCTCGCGGAAAAAGATAATTGCGTTAGCTCAAGCCGGAGTTTGGTATTGCCCGTGCAAACATTTTTCCCGGCTAACGATCAAACTTTGAGCGCTTTCCGAGAGTCCGGGTCGTCCGTGTCACCCTGGGGAGGATCACCGTCGACGTTCCCGTCCCGACGACAAACGATCCCGTTTTTCGTCGACGATCCACCGCGCCGAATTCCCGCAACTGTCTAAGGGCCTCTTCTTCTGGATTTCTTTTCACTTGCTGGTCTCTCGGACCCGAGTATCGAAATTTATTCTCGCTCCATCTCCGAGAAAACCGGAAATTACGGGTCGCCCCGAAGAATACATCCCAGCGGAAGAATTAGGGCGAAGGTTTCCAGGTTGCCGCGACGTCGGCGTCGGCGTCGACGGAGAGCCGTAGCGACGCGAGTGTATAAAGAACAATTAAGGCGGTTTTTCCCTAAGTGAAACACAAGTTGGTTTCTCCGGCTTCTACGACCGGTACTCTTTCTTTCTTCCAGGCTCGCTCTCTTTCTCCGTCTTTCCACTTTGCTTCGTTTTTTTCCGCTCCGGTCCCTTCTGCCTCGACTGGATAATAAATTTCACTTAATTAAAGCCGATTTCTCGGGGAAGTTGCCTCATTACGTAGGCGGAAGGTCCACCCGCTGGACGGGATCGCGACACGAAAACAATTTCATTTTAATTAAACGCACCTGGATGAGTGGATATATAGAGCGCGGAACTCTCTTCGGATACACTCCTGGACAAAAGGATAGCACGCATGTGCCATCATTATTTTCTCAGGGATACGTACAACATCCCTCCAATGTTCTGGCTACAGATGGCCGAATAACATGTACAAGCGAGCAGGGGGTGATTCTACATGTGCATATAAATCGGAAGAAAGGAATAGCATTTTTTCATTTGACGCTTCGTTTTCGAGAAAATCGAGTTTAAAGTTCTGCCAGATTCGCATCCTTCAGTATATGCACAAAGTAGAATTGGTCGATCATGGTCAGACGCGTCAGACGATTCCTATGCAATAGCACATGTATTCGCTGCATTTTCAAACTCGATTTTCTCGGAAACGAAGCCTCAAACGAAAAAATGTTATTCCTTTTGTTTAGTTTATACGCACATGTAGAATCACCCCCTTGTACATGTTATTCGGCCGCACCCTGTATACAGAGTGAGTCGGGAGGAACGGACCAAACTCCAGGAGTGGATTGTACACAGGAAAGTAAAAAACTCTTGTATTGATTGTAAACAAATGACAATCGGATTAGAAGATATGATTAATTGTACTGCTAATGTGTCAGTGTATTATGAGAGTGATTTCATGTTCATTTTCGAGTTTGTACCATTAAAGGGTTACAAAATGCCGAACACTTATTCACATCTAGAATATACAAATATGTTGTTTGTTTATGTAATATTGTTGTTTATGTAATAAGTGCTACAGCCGCTGTTGAAGAATATCGTCAACGGTTTCCCCATCACAGACATCCTAATAAAAACGTATTTATCAGAGTTTTCAACAAACTGCGAGAGACTAGAACACGCTATAAAATGAAAACAAATGAAAATCGGATAAGAACATATGAGTTTTTTTACATTATTTTCCTGTGTACAATCCACTCCTGGAGTTTGGTCCGTTCCTCCCGACTCACCCTGTATATTGCGTGTACAAATTCATTCGTGACCTCTCCTTCATAAATTTGTGTATTTACAAGGAACCGAAATGCATTCAAGTTTTGAAAATAATTTCCATCGTTTCCTAATATATTTATATTTATTTACTCCATCCTGCAGGTAACCAACATGAAGTTCCAAAAATGTTATACTTTCTTGAAAGTGGTGATTTACAGGTGTTAAATAGGATTTTTAAGGAGTTATTAACGAAAAACACGGACCAATCACAGCGCGGTTATGGCGAACGAATTCGTGCTCGGCGAATCACAACGACACCGCCACCTCTTTAACAAGACCACGGAGAACGTTTTCGCAAAGGAAAAAGTTACTTCGAACGATCTCTATCACCTCTTTCAAGAACAACATTTTTTGGACACCCTGTATACGAACGTTGCGAAAACGTGTTTTGTAGACTGAAATATGTCATCGAAATTAACTAATTGGTTTTTCAGCGATAAACGATTAAACGTGAAAAAATCTGCAATTTTCACCATTTTCTATCGTATACAACTCAATAACCAAATTAATCAATTTCAACGGAATTTTCAGCATGTATAGAATTTATTTCAGTCCACGTAACGCATTTTTTAAATTTCCGATACAGATAAAAAAGTTCGAAAAATCCAGTTGTACCATTGACCTCGGAATTCCGACCGAATGCAATTTTTCCAAAATGTTCAATTACAGATCTTTCACTAAACCGATCCTTGTAGTTTCGCAGAAAAGTCGTTTGGTGCATTTGTAAAAAAGTTACTCCGATTTAAAGTGTGCGTCATCAATTATGGAAGTCGCTGTATTTCGAGGAGTTGCTCGGCGTCGGCATTAATATTCTCGTGGCAGCGTTTTTGTCTGGGAACGCTTGATTTAAGCATATTTCATCTCTGCTTGAGCTGGGACGCGATGCCAGCATCTTCTGGGCTCTGTAGTCATTCGCGATGCAACGCGTTTAATAAATCAAATGGACTTCTTACCAAGTTTATAACCGACACGAAGAACGGTGCAATCGCACACACGCTCGGATAACAGGCCCCCCAGAGGCGTTGAGATTAAGTTGATCTACCTCTTCGTTCAGTATTCTCGGAGTTTTGGCATTCATCGTACAATTTTCCTTGCACCACGATAAAAAGATAATATATCCGGAGTCGTTTGACATAATTTAACAATACCAATGATTTTCATTCTTCGATAAATTGCACTTGAATTAATTTATTTTTATTTGCTTGGTTTACATATTGTGTGCGTCACAAAATAGACTGCGGATCTTTACGCAAAATGAAAAATGTTTGCAAGACACAGGTGCCAAATACAAAATTTTTTCATCAATTAATTATCTTATTAAGCTGAAACTAATACACTGATGTCCTTAAATCTTTTTAATATGACCACTGCTTTGAATTGTGCGTAGCCATTTTTATCATAAATGTATTTATTGTGAGTTCTAACAACAAATAAAATTTCGAAAAATGTCACGACGAAAATTAAGTGAATTCAATCGACTTATACGGCTCCTTGGATTCGCATTTCCCACCATCCTATTTGTGCTACATTTTTCTATTCGGGCAGGGAGACATTTGGAATAATATTTCGATTGTTTGTTAGGATATAAATCATTACATTTCTTCCGGCAGAAATTCATCCATTTCTTGTTTTGGAATACTGTGTAACTATTGATTTCTCCCTGATCGTGTTGCAATTCGATATACTGGTTTAACATATGGAATTGCGAGCACATCATATATTTCGGCGATTTATTAAAATGTAAGATAAAATCTGGCGAAATATCGAGTATATGGCACTCGTAAACACCGTCGAGTGTATGAGAGTTACACAATATTCAATCGGTTTAAATATTCAATGGGTCCTCTCCATGATCACGCTGCAAACAACAATAATAAACGGATGGGCTACAAAATTGCTTATATAGTAGAAGTAGGAGCAGAGATTCTTTTCCAGTACTGTAGTTATTCTGATTGAACGTATTCTGAAGTGTGTTCATACTGCGCTTATTTGAACCACGAATTTTGACCCACCCTGTATATTGAAGAAATAATCTGTACGATATTATTCAAAACCCTGTATTTCATTACTGGAAACTTTCACGACCTATGAAAACACAAACGTTCATAAACTAGCGGGTCTAACGAGAAAAATTGACTGTTAGGTGGACGCAGAGAGACCGTGAAGTCAGTAAGCCAATTTCACAGAGGGGTGGTTGAGCGGGGCACAAGTTTCGGGCAAAGAAACGCGAACACCAACAATAGTATGCGAGAGAGCACCACTGTGTACCATACCGAGCGCGCAGTTGCCTCTTCAAGCAGGACTTTAATCTACGTTTTGTTATAGGTACTCGGCTTCCGAGCCGACAATAATTTCCATTCAGGAACACAAAGTCGCGAAACTCAAGATCACGTAATCGGACCGTAATCTTGCTTATCGCAACAGCGCGGGCGCTTAAGAATTTCGAGTGTTCTCGCGGAATTAGGTCGGGGGAAGTTGCTCGCCTAAGCAGCTCGGTAAATTTGATTTCAGAGGGGGGCGACGGATAGAGAACGAACTTCTGTTTCTGAAGAAGAGAAACGGTCGCTGAAGAGCGTCTCGTTTTGGGAGCAGCCGATGACGACGTTCCCGCAGTTTTTATCTTCGCGAAGTCCCCGTAAACAGTGGCCCGCGGAGCTCTCCGGACGGCCGGGCCGGCGCGCAAGTTTGTGCAAACTTTCATTGAAAATCGGAGCGCGAGGTCGCATGGCGAAACGCGCGCGGACGCAATTAAAAGTTTTTCGCGATAAACGTAGTTGGGTTTCCCCAGTGTTTGCCGACACTTTGCAAACGGTTGCGCGTTTTTGTTAGGTATCGCGTAGCAGGGGCTAAACGACGTGTACCAAATATACGGGTTGATTTGTTTCGATTCGATCCAATTCGATTTGATCTGGTCCGGTCCGGCCTGATCCAGTCCGACCCGATTCGATTCAAGTATCCGATATGAGTATACAGGTCTGACTATAGACGCTTTAATCGACACATATTGATCATATCGATATGTTACCAATACTTTGACACAGTACAATCCTGATCTAAGAGGACGAAAACCATAGGATCTATCCGATTCTACGTCATCGACTTCCTCTTCGGCCGCGCGGTTCGTGTTTACACGCACCGTCCTCTTCTACAGCGCGGTCGGCAAGATCACACAAAAATAAATGCACTACACGATCTAGGAAATGCACGGACCCGAAGGTTTTTCAAAAAATTTTCAAAAAATCAATTTCTCGTCTTTTCTTTAAGTATAAGGGTTCCAGAATCTTCAAACCCGTTATTCACACATCTAATTTCTTTTAAAACGGCGTCCATGATATATCAAAATCGATTTGACCAATTGGCTCAAAATTTTATGTGCACCTCTAGTGCAGGTTTCGCTATAGGTTCGTCGGAAAAATGTTAAAAGACCTTGGGCATTTTTTAACTTGCTTCGGTGGTACCGCGAAGCGTTCGCGCAACACGGGGTAGATCGGTTCTTCACCTCGTGTTACCCCAACCCCCGTATTTCCACCCTCGTAGCCAACAGCAATGCGCCGTAATATCGTTCCACGTGGCATTCCGCAGGACTTTCTTGCGAGCCCCAGAAATATTGGATTCCGTCACGAATTTGAATTTCCACCGTGAATCGTCGCCGCGCCGAATATCTCTTACCAGACGATCCCACTGTTTTTTTTCTTCTTTGTTTCCCGCAGCGCCGTCACTCCCCCCTCGAGGCATACCCGCGGCTCCTTTCTTCGAATAGTTTTATCGGCGACGCTTCTCGATACGCTCGCGAAACATTCGACGGGAAGAACCACGCGAGAGTCACAAATGAAACCGGTTTTATTTGTAGTTCAGCCGTTCTGCTTTACAGGTCTGTTTGGCGCTTCGAGCATACCTACAGAGAAGAATTCGGAACTTTCCGGGAGAACGAATCCTCAAAAGAGAAAAGTCCGCAGCAAGTACAGCGCTGCGCAACATTGACATGCTCGGCCGAAACTTTTCAAATATGTACAGTGCTCGGGATTAACATTCGCACACTTTTTACTATGGAATATCCTTTCTCAAAATTAAACCGGACGACTTCAGCTTCTCAACGAGCTGGAAGAATTAATTTATTAGACATGTACAAGTCTTTCAAAGATTGTAAATCAAATCTTAGGTATGAAACACCTAAGATACATGAATACTACATCACATGAATGCAACATTACTAAACCAATGTTTCTATGATGAAATTTCCAATCACAAAACTTATTTGCAGTTTGTTTCACTAGTTGAACAAACACCTATTTGTTCCCACATACATACAAGTATGAAGTTTGTGTTAAATATTTCGAATGCCAATTACCAGTATACCATAACATCTAAATGGTATATAAGCAAGTGCGAAGAGGTTATAAGTACAAGCCTTGGTTTTACCGCCAAATATTGATTGGCTAAATCGCCGATCATTTCTTTCGATTCGTGTTCGTTGATATACGTCGTGCCTTTGTATGGTGTGGTTCAGCCTTAACGTTCACATGGCTTCAGTTTTGTGCCAACCAACGTGCAGCTCACCACGTTTATTTCCAAAAAAGGTTATGTAAATAAATTATTTTCACACAGCAAATATGAAATTTCTCGTGATATAATAACTAATACCCTATTCAGTTTTTTACAAACATTTTTTACAGACAAGACATTTCTTTTGAAAAGTATCCATATCCGGATCGAAACGTTAAGAATAATTTAAAAATTTGCAAAATTGCTTGTTAGTTAAAATTAGATCGAACCTATGCGCCGAAACCATTAAAAAGTTTATTCAGTAATTTACGATCGACAAGAATCGAAAGAAGAAAGAAGAATTTCTATTGTAAATTATCTTGGGAAAATATTAATAGTTGCTTTTCCACAATTCTATATGTGTCCTCAAGTTTATTTTTACTCAACTCACGATCTTTTTTCTTCAAAATACAGGGACTTCCAAAAATGTTGTGCTTCCTTGAAAGGGGTGACTCCTGACGTGATTCCTTTTGCGAAAATATCCTCCGTGATCTTGTTAACAAGTGCGCCTTAAACGCGTTGTCATTGGTCCGTGTTTTTCAATGATAACTCCTTAACGAAACCGCGGAGGACATTTTTGCAGAGGAAAAAGTGACTTCAAATGACCTCAAGAATCGCCTCGCTCAAGGACGCCCATTTTTGGGGCACACTGTATATCGAACCTTTCCAATTTCCCCTACTGAGGTTTCAACGAGTAATTAAAACAGCAATTGTGAATGCACGCATGACTGCGTTTGGTATTACAAATCGACGCTATTAGTTGTACCTCAATTTCGATCGAAATTCTACGATAATCCGTAATCGACAGTTTCATACGCGCGAATCCAGTTTTCCGATCACAACTGCAGTAATTGAACATTGATTAAATGTTTTGCGGTTGTATCCTATCATTGTCCCACAGTTTTACCGATTCTCTGATGATGTATGATACTGAGAGTGTATGGAAGCATAAAAGAAGGTGAATATCGAGATATTCGGAGAAGTTTGAAAATTCGACACTGGACCGATCGCTGGTTCGTCGGGGATAGGAATACTTTGGACTTTGGACGATTCTCGACGAACGCTATAGACGGGCGCCGGTGTTTTCTCGTCACGATCTCGAAGGAGAGTCGGCTGATGCATTATTGCATTCCGTCCCTTACTTACTGTCTATCGCGGGAATGGCGAACTTAAGGCGCACGGTGTCATTAAGCGATTCCCTTTTGTGCCAGTGTACCAGGGCGCCGAGGAAGGGCTGCGGACGAGCAACTAGTTATTCGATACACCCTTCGCCACGGAAGGTTCTCTCCTTGCCTTTGAAACATGTCCTCAGACTTCGGCAATTCATACTGTAACGAAGTGCAGCCGAGTTACTACGCGTCGCGAGACGATTACTCGAGAGAGCATTACTGGGGTCGGGTATTCCGTCTTTGAGAACAATTTCGAGTTAAGAACACTTCCTACTTGATAGTCAGAAAAATCCAACCCCCTCGTGGTTCGAGAATGTGGTGCAAAGTGAAGTTTAACTGGCTTAACAGCACTTGAATGCGGAAGTGGACAAGTTTTGGCGGAATAAACATTTCAGATACTATTTAATAGTTTAGATTCTCTACATTGGATGTATCTAATTTAAAAAATAAAATATTTTTATTTTAACAGTAAGCCACGAAATATAATATTCCATTTCAATAATCTGGCATTAAATAAAATATTTAAAGTATCGGATCATCCTATAAGTAACGTGATTGTTAATTCATTCTTTAATCTAAAATTTAAGAGTTTCGACCGTCGAGTTACTAAAAAGTATTAAAGAACAAGTTTCAGATAATGGCGGTAAAAGGTATTTCTGATAAACTTGAATGGGTTTTCTTGCCTCGTTCTAATGCTCTGAAAAACCGCATTACTATGACTGATCTGCATATAACCACTCTAATATACGCAACAGGTTCCTACTGCGGTTTGTTGGTAAATATGGACGCAGAATTTATAATTGCTATTAGGGAACAATTTATGCTCACAAATGTGTTGATTACGAACCATTATTTCCAGCGAAAATATCGAAAACAAATCAAGTATTTCAAGACGAAATCCAAATGTTTTCAATATACTTCAAATAAAATATTATTTTCCGATTATTAATTAGCTCAACGCCTGACTACGGAATAATGTATCTTGCTTGCCATTAATTTAATTTAACTTTAGTTTCAATTTTTCATGTTATTTGACACCTGAAACAATTAATTAACCACCATTTTATCACTTTTCTTTACTAATTCCTCTTCGAAGCATTCTTCTGCGGAATCCTGTGGCGATTTGAGGTGCAAATTCGATTCGAGTGCAACCCAGACCTATCCCGATCACTTTCCGAGATGTTGAAACTTTTTTGCGAATATCTCGGAAACTAAAGCTGAGCGGCGGTAACATGTATAGGAAAAAGTTGTTCAGGATGATAACCTTGACAACATATTTCAAAGTCATCAAAATCGGTGAGGAAGCCCCTAATGTAAATATTTACCATAAATGATAGTATAGTAGCTTCGACGTTGATTAATTTCGTTTCGAAAAGTTTCCGTAGCTCGCATGATTCCTGAAGCCGCAAAGAAGGAAGACCCCATAATAACTACCTACAAAAGGCGACTAGCATGCAACAGTACAGAATGGTGAGATTAGTTTCGCGGGACGAGCCACTGTGAATCGCAGTCTGCGCAGGAACGAGCACATCTGTGAGTCTTATTGCAGTTGCTTGGCGAACAACATTAAGTACTGGCCAGAATCCACCGGCAGGAATTTCGAAGCGCCTTAGGCCGTGTCAAACGAGTTTCTCTGCCACGCCGGAAGTTTGAGGCTCGCTTTGAGCGCCGGTGAATCGAGGGCCGATTATGAGTTTGCTCAACGCGCCAACGATCGACGAATGGGAGGCAGGACACGAGCCTCAAGTCGTCCCGTGTAAGTAAACACACACGATGTTTCAAAGACGTTTCATTTTCGGTCCGCGTCTTCGATTACACCAGGCCACTGGTGATCACCAGACCACCAGGATCCTGGAGTTCCGCTTTATTCCCGTTCGCGGGTCAACCGAATTTTTCTTGGAGGAGCTTCCGGGAACTGGCCGATACTCAAGATTTTATTAGACACCTCTGTAACTTGCTAGTTAGGGGTTCTCGAGATCGTTCAGCACAAAACTAACAATTACTTGGCTCCTCGCGAGGTATGCCCCCCAGTGGAGGGGCTAAACAATTTTCTTAGATCTTTTTCTTAGATGAAGACATCACTGTATTAACATTATTTTCAGCTTAATCAAACTACATGAGAGAGAAACAAAATTCCATTTGGTTCCTGTGCCCTGCAATTAATGGAAACAATTTTTATTTTGCATAAATATATATTATATATTATATATTATATAAAGATCCGCAGTTTGGTTTTACTTCAGGAGCAGCTAACAACTGATTTCCCTCTTCTTCCAATACCAGTGGAATAAAAGTTATTGAATCATGAAAATATTTTGTTCGCGTGTACTTAAATTATTCCTGAACACGATGGATAAATATTTCTTACGTTCATTTTCTACTTCGTTTTTTTGTTTTTGCCACTGTTCTCCCATGCGCCGGTGGAGTTGCATTGAAATATTTTTTCATTGTTACGGTTATTTCTCTCCTTTGTTTCTTTTTTACAGCATTTCGCGGAACGTGTTACGATATTATGGATATCAATTTAACTCGAACGACCGCGCCGCGCCGCGCCGGCTCGGTTACATTCGCGGAATCGATCGGCGCTGAGTTAATTGAAACCCGCGATTCCGAGGGGCGACGATTTTTCAATCGAAATGAGGCAATCGAATCGATGAATTTTATTAATAATTTTTTTTTTATCGTTTTACCGGGAACAATGCGCGCTGCGGGGCATCGAATGGGCGTGTCCTCGGTCGCCGCGTTCTCGCCGGGACGTGACTCGGAAAAGCCTGGATGCCTCGAAACTTTAATCTCGCCTGACATTTCCGGAGTTGCACCGTAAAACCGAACAAGCTCGGTCTTCGGATCACATATATTACTGGGGGACGAAGATTTTCCGTCGCGAACTTCAACGTGCTGCTCACCTCGAGCTACAGCTGCATTGACCTTGACAATTCTATGTCAATAACCACAATCGTCAACATTATTCTATGCCCGGAGTACAGGGTGTTTCAAAATTATATGTCGCGCGATTCTGCATTTCTGGATTGGTGATATTCAAGGCTAAATTATTGTTTGCTTGGGACCATTGTGGGTCGCAAATAACCCGTCCTTCGAAAAAAATTTTTTAAGCTTTATTAATCTTTTTTGATCCCTCCCTGAAGAAAATTTTGTTGTTGATAATGATTTGTATGTGCATTTCTTGAAACCATTTAATTTCCATAAGAACATTTCCCGAATAATAATAATAATAATAACGACGTAAATCAACGTGGTAATATCTGGCGAGACACCCTGTATCATCATAAACATACTTGTAATTACGCTGATCTCGGTACCGTAGCAATTGTGGTACTGCATATCAGTTTCAGTGTTTGCTAACGTAATATACACTGGTTCTAAATCTGTGCTTGCAAATAATTCAGAAATTATAATAAAACAGCTACACCGAGAAACTTAGCAATAAATACCGGTAATAAAAATATGTATGTTGCCGGACGATAGAAAGCACGAATCTCCAAGGTTTGTTTCTTTCATCGTTTCTTTTTCTCCCTCTGGGGAGAATTATTAACAATTATGTTAAGAAGGAGGTGTCGCAATAGTTGGACAGAGTGGCCGCACGCGATGGTAAGAAATTAACGCGATTTTCAGCGTGCGGTTGGCGGAGGCCTGGTCACGTCCGTCATTCTGCCAGCGGACTGCGAAAGAATTTTGCAGAGCGCGGTCCTTTTTCGGCACGCGATCCGAGACGATCCGCGGTGGTAAGCGTTTATTCCGCGATGGTCATAATTTTTTTGCGGCCGAGCGGCGCGCGACTGTCCCGACGACTCGTCGGTTATTATCATGAGAAATTACTTTCGCGCGGAAGAATCGCGGACCCGTTACCGCCAGGTGCGCTCGCGGACCTACACATTTCGGTAAGTTAACGCGTGCGCTAAATTGGCCGAGAGTAAAGAGATCCTCGTATTTTCCCTCGCTGGTCCCCCGCAACCCTTCGCCTTTTTCGCGGGGAGATCAACCCTTTTCTTTTTTCGCCTCGGCCGGCCGTTTGTTTGCGCGCTCGCGGTCCCGCTCCCGGCAGAATAATGCCGGTTTTTGCGCGAGACCCGCGCCATACGGGACAAAGAAATACTTATAGACGTGGCGGGGACGCTCCAGTTTGCATTATCTTCGAAATGCATTATCTTCGACCGGCTAAAGCACTTTAAATCGCCACCGATGTTTTTCTAATCCTGGCTGAGCTCGCAGCATCGCACTGTGGTTTCAACAGGGGAAAATATCAATTTTCGGAATTGATATTGTGTTGTGGGAGCTCTAAATAAATGTTAGAAGAGGAGCTCCAAGGAAATACAGAGTGGAAATTATAAAGCGTTACAGTCGAAAATATTGATTACACGCAAAAATGTTTCAGATGAAAGTTGTTCAATACCGAGGGGGACATCATGTGGTGGAACTTTTATTTTTCCCGGTGGACACACCAAGGTGAGATGAAAGTAAACTTTCTTTTTTTAAACGGAATGATACGTTTTTTTATCCACCATCAAATAGTGCGTTTCAAGACGAATTCAACGACCTATGACTCAAGGTCATTCAAGGTCAAACTTGTAGTGAGGTTTTTGGTGTGACAATCCTCGTTTTGGCGTGAAAGTTCGAAGGCACGAGGTAAAGTACAAATAAAGCGATCACATCTTTTCTGCATTTCCCTGCAAGTTTGACCTTGAATGACCTTGAGTCATAGGTCGTTGAATTCGTCTTGAAACGCAAAATAAAAATATTGCGCATCGATTGTGGGAATCAGTAGTAAATTAAAAATTAATTTCACCCCTTAATAGCCTTTTTACGGTGAGAACAACGTAACAATATTCTTGGATTTTTCATATTCTTCACTGTTTTATATTTCATCCAGTTAATTTCTTCTAGTCTAGTGATCAATAAACACTTCCTGTAAATGACTTTGGTCGACGAATGTATCTCCAACCATAGGCAACCATAAGTATCTGAAAAGATAACAAAACGACTGTTTCGCAATTTAATTACATCCACAATGAACAATTATGTAACAGGGAAAAAGTGAATAACATCTTTATCTATTTCAACGAGTTGAACAAAGAGGTGCTTTTAATAATTCTATTGCAGTTTGCATTACGATTTATTATTAATTACGCAATGTTCTTTTGACACAATTTATATTCTTAACACGAACGACAAATAATTAATTACCTACGCAACTGTAATGCAGTTTCTTTGTGTTTGCAATCGAGTAAATGATAAGAAATTCATAATAAATAATGATCACTCTCAATTAATTTCAACTAATCGCTACAGGGATATTGATTCTCACACTACTGTGATTATGACACACATCACTGGAAATTATGAAAAAGTTTGGTGTCGAGGTCCAGCCACGTAACTACGCGTATAAATTGATAGGGAAGCGACGTCGATGATGAAGGGAACGTAACACGATGGGTAGCGAAAGGCAACATGGATGGTTGACCAGACGCTTAGAGTAGCTTTACGTTTGCCAGGGTGGCTCCTTTTATTAGCTTTCTAAGAGATATATTAACAGATGGTATTCGGAGCACGTACTCCTCCGTATTACCCTCGTCAGTCCTTAATCCGGTCCATATATCCCACGAGGTTTCTCTCTTACAATTAGAAAGGCGAAATGACCGCTGAACCCATCATCTTGAATTGACAAATGTCATTTATTTCGTACCTGTGCTTCTTGCTTCAAGTTCACTTTCACAAATAAGACTGCAGCATTCATTTTGTAGTTTATTTTGTAGGCAAATTGACACAATTTTCTGGAAAACGAAACGTCAATATATTCAATGAAGTATAATACAGTAGGACCTCGATTACGAATGAAGATTTATTTTATAGACTTCTGTTAACATCTGATCCGTATATATCCACTGCACGAATAAACTGTAAGAAAAAACATAAACAATTAGATGCGGAAGCTGTAAAATTAATTATTGAATAGCTTTAAAAGATATGCAGTTAAATAAAATTTATATTTGTTATTGTTTATCTTGTTAAAATATGTAATTGTTGTTATTTATTTATTTTTTTAACCTATCTGTCAGGTAACATTATTAACATTATGAAGTCCAAGTTTCATGGCAATATCTCTTATGGTTCAAAGGTTATACACAAATGTCACTGAATTTCTCGATTCGAACCACTGTGCGTCGGTCTGCCGAGCGTGCGAGAAAAGAAAAAATCCAGGAAAGAAGGTGTGTGTGCGTCGAACGGCGACTCGACTCGACCTCGATTCCCGTTGGTCAGTTCGAGGGTGGTTGTATCCTCGGCCATCTGGAGCCTCCAGTACATACATACGTACCTGGTGGTGGGCTGACAAAGCTAATTTCGTAAAGTGTGCGTCTGGGACTGGACGTGTTGGGTGCGGCCGGCTGCTAAGAAAGCTGCCGAAGAATCGACCAAGAGTTATTTCGGAAAATATGGGATTGGACCCGTCGCGAGCGTCGCGGGGAATAGAGGGCGAATCCTGAAATACGAAATCCGCCGGTTGTTTGCTCGATACATCGAAGAAGTCGTTTCCGCGGGGGATGTTTCGTGAATTGGAAATTTCGGGGTGATCGAAGGATCGAGGGAGACTCCGAGTCTCGTCTCCTATCCGCCTTTGATTTTCGCTCGCGACTAATTCGCAACCCCTCGAGAATCGACTGCTGCTGAGGAACGAGTTCAGTGCTCTGTCAAACAAAGCACTTTGCTTTTCACGAGTATTTACCCACAAGTTCTGGTGTATTCGAATAGTTCTATTAGGATTTTTAGAATGGAAAAGGGTTAATGCGACGCCCATCTTGAATTGGCGTAGGTATTAATCATTTTAAGTTTTGTAGCGTCTCCTGCACAACGTACACTTCAACCACCATGCTCTTCAATGATGAATCCTATTGAACAAGTTTCTTGCAACCTCTGAGATTCTCATAATGATGAAATATACAGGATGCGGTCGAATAAGATGTACAAGCGGGCAGGGGATGATTCTACATGTGCATATAAATCGGAAGAAAGGAATAACATTTTTTCATTTGACGCCTCGTTTTCGAGAAAATCGTGTTTAAAGTTCTGCCAGGTTCGCGTGCTTTAGTATATGCACAAAGTAGAATTGGTCGATCATAGTCAGACGCGTCAGACGATTCCTATGCAATAGCACGTGTTCACTGCATTTTCAAACTCGATTTTCTCAAAAACGAAGCCTCAAACGAAAAAATGTTATTCCTTCTGTTTGGTTTATATGCACATGTAGAATCACCCCCTACCCGCTTGTACATGTTATTCGGCCGCACCCTGTTTGTATACACGAAACTACCTCAAACAGCGATAGAAGAATCATTATTAGACTGCGGATCTTTATAAAATTTTCTTTGTCACAAGATGCAGGAACCGTATAAAAATTTCTTTCTATGGATGTCCCAAAATCGTCTTAATGTGTTTGTCCTGTTTTAAATTACATCTACCCATTTTTTGTCATAAACGCATAAGATCTGCAGTCTAATATCTTCAGTCATTATAGATGAAACTATGTATTCATTACACCGTTAAAGAAGTATTTTACATCTCTTCATTGTTACACAAAAAGGTGAATACGGTCTACAAAATGGTGAATTTGGAGTGCAATTAAAAACAAATATAATAGCATCAAAAATAAAGGAAAAAACAAATTCTGACCAGAACACACTTTTTGTTTATTTCCTTATACGTTCTATAGTTTTGTCACAGGATGTACACATTGAACTCGATCCAATTGCTAACTACCGTACGTCTTGGAGCTGGGGGTTGGTGTTTCTGGTCGGAGATTATTCGGTGGATTTCCGCGCGGGATTTCTATTTCGGTTGGTCAGCGCTTGGTTCGGGTAGAATTCGGTCGCGAGACGACACGCGTCATCGACCGGCAGCTAATCGCCGCGCCGGTCCCGGTTAAGCGGGAAAATCGGGTCCCCGAAGAGTCCAGGCCGGCTGACGCGCGGTCTGGCATCGATTTTCGTTTCTCGTTCCGGCAGAGGAACGCGCCTGGCCAACCGCTGCCCTCCCAGAGCTGTCCGGTTTGGTAATCAACGTACCAAGAGGGTTTAATCGTGGCCGCGCGGCGGCTTTATTTTCAGCCCGGCCAGCCCGGAACTTGAATCCTATCAGATTGCCTCATCGCTGCGGAATACACGGCCGCCAGCTTAGCGGTTGCGCCCTGACTCCGATCTCTCATAATTCTTTCAAGCCGAAGTCCATTGCCCACATTCGATTGGTTTGTTCTTGTTCCCTATCTCTTTCACGCCTCTCCGTTGATTAGATTTTCCAAAGGACCCGGCCAAATTCTTCCCTTGCGACGCGGTCCAAAGGAGTCGCTGACGACAGTGACCAAAATCTAACCGCACTACGATTCATTTATAATTTCCTACTAGAAGAAAAAGAAAATTTATACTTATCTTCATTGTATCCATTAACACTAAACGTACCACGACCGGTCAAATAAACGATTCCAGATTTTTTTATTTCACAATTAATGAAATTGTAGATATGCTTTCATAAGAAATGATTTAATAAATATCCTTATTAAAGCACATATTATAACAAGAACCGCGGAAAGTCTAAATAAATTAATTCTTGTCATTTTTATAAGGCAACAAGGCCTGTTGCTTTTATAGCTTGATACATTTAGTGTTAAGTGGATCAGGCAATTTTTAACAGCACGTTAAATTGCATTTTATTTAAAATGGTCTGCTTGGCTAATGATAACTTCTTCCCACTTCCCTGGCACCGAGTGGAGTTCACAATAAAAAGAAACGAAACGAAATTTCTAAAAATTGGTAAAGAAGGAAATGACATGGAAAAGCAGAATGCCCCATCAAATAATTTTCGCTGGATAACGTCGCGCGTCACGAACGAACGGGAAACGACGTTTCAATCTCTGCTCTTAGCTGGGCGGCGACCGCGCGACCCTCTTCCATTTTTATTGTAATTTACAGGGTAATCCGCGGATAGACGTACAGTGGATAGATTTCGTTTAGGGATGGGCCGTCGACGAGGGTTTGCACGGCGATGAAAGGCGAAGGGAGCGAGAGTTAGAGGGGGGACAAAGACCGCCGAGGGTAGCGGACGGGGTTGATTGTAGCCGGTCGAGCAGACCAGAGAGAAATTGCATTTCCCACCGCGTATATCCACGAGCCTTGCGTCATTTCGTTTAAACAAACCGCGTCCATCCACCGCTGCCGACGGCTGCCCTTTTCATCCCTGTTTCGTCTTTTTGCCGTACCATCCTCATCACCCCCACCGTTCTACGGAACCGCGAAACTTTCATTTGCCGCGGATTGCATCTCTCTGTACAGCGGATACACTTTGATCGCGACCCATCGAATTACTCCGGCACCGACCCGCCGTAAAATCACCTGTCCTGCCTCCAGATCTTGCTCGCGATCCTCGGAACACCAAGTAATAATGTTTACGTCTATTTATGTAAAACAGGTTCACGCGAATACTAATTCTCGGAAGCACTGCTTCCCTTTTCTTTCTGTTCTCGCTTTTCCTCGTGTACAGGCGGATATGATCCTGTACTCTGTATCCTTCTGAAAATGGCTGGGGAAAGTTTTTACATTCTGACTCTGCCCTGACTACCCTATAATCGCATGCATTGTTCTCATTGGCCGAAGGCTTCTTGGATGGTGAAATCATATACTACTTCACTCGGTCTCGGTATGACCGCTATCGTTCTTCGTCAACGTCTTCGACCAATAGCAACAGCGCGTGCAATTGTGAGCCAACATCGGACGGATAAACAGTACACGCACACTGTTTTTTTTTATTATAGAAAATCTCGTATGAGATTTATTTCAACATGATAAAAAGAATACCATACAAAAATTTTTACAGAATAGAAGACTAAAGGTATATAAACATTATAACGAAGACATGAATACTAGACACAGTATAGGCCAATCGCTTATACACTAAGGCCGCAGCTTTTAAAAAATGACAACATGTATTGACAAGCCCTTGTATTGGGCTTGGCTATTATCAATGAAACATCCATTGGTAGCTGAAAGTTGATTATACGGAGCTTCTTAATTAATTCTTATCTTTTCTCGTTGTAAATATACTATAATACTATACTATATACTATAATGATATAGAATGCTTTCCTCTGTGGTTCAGAGACTCATACACGCGCTCTGTTCATTTTGCCTAAAGACGAAGGCAAAATTAATATCTTTTCAAACAAACTGGTCTCAACTCTTCCCAATGAGACTTCAATTAACCCCTTTTCTTTTACAGTGACAGTGATTAGAACGTCTCCATGCACAAGAATGTCGTAGAAGAGAAAAGAGAATGTATATTTTTTGTATGGCTACATTTATTTGAATGCTTAAATATTGATCACAAACGAATCAAATTTTATTTCATCTAAAATGAAACACGTAACATCCATATTTGTTAGACTTTGTTAAAACCTTCATCGCGAGTCTGGCTCGTCAAAGTACGGCAAGGAGTTAATAGGATGTATAAACAAGTAAGTCTCTGAAGATCAAATAAATTTTATTTATTAGTAAGCAGTGAAAGAATTCAACACCCATGCTTTGTAAAACATCTGTCAACCACATACGATGGAAAACATTTGTTCGTTCAATTTTATAACTTTCTAATATGTCACTTAATTTAAAATTTAATAGAGTCTGGTATTATTCATGTAGTTCTCTCATTAAGTTTTTAATGAGCCTCTAAGAACAGTTCTTACGTAAGTTTATTAAAAATCGCGTTACTCACAACAACAATTAATGCATTCATTAGTGAGGCATTATCTCTGGTTATACCGCATGTGCAGCCGAGCTGTTTATCTAGACTGAAAAATAATTAAATATGCATAACTGGGACATGATAATACTAAATCAACAAGGTACGTTCTTCTATTTACTGTTGAATAATCGCGCGATTATCTACGATTATGTAGCATTAGCATTGTGTTCACTACACTTGCCTTTATAACAGTTGATACGTTGTTAGAGCAATGTCTCGATATTATTTTTAATTGTAACTTTAACATTTTTCAATGCCTATAGGTCAACCGATTTCAATGAATAGGCACAGACAAAAAAAGTTAAAAATCGTGACCTTTCCTTTTTCTTCGAACTTCCAAGCAATAGCAAGTGCAAACCCATTCAAAAAATCTAGAAGTCGTTTTGTTCAATATTAACCCTCGCAAGGTAATAAGTAATAACACATAAATAGTAAGGTGGGTCAGACCCCGACAAATGAATTTCATAAATAGCCTCGTTTGTAATAGATTTGGGATAAATAATAACACAGGATAAAAAGTAAACAAACAGAATTAATTTTATTCATGTAAAAATTCATTTCAAAATTCTGAAGCTGAGATCCCACATTACCTTGCGAAGGTTAAAAGAGTAATAGCAGGTTCAGAAAATTCCTTAACGCATCACCTAGTAAACTAATCATTCTGAAAAAATGTCGAGTCGTTCCGTTCAATATTAGAAGAGTTATTAGTTTTTAAAGGGTGCCCACTTGACTTTGTCCCTGATTATATACCGGGACGTTAATAAGAATAATTCGGCTGAGGAGACTGAACGGATAGAAAATGACACTTTAATTCAGCCTGTTCATTCTAACTTTGTGTCTATCCCCTCGGCGGCGGGAGAGTGTCGTCGTCACGCATCCTCAACGGGTCGTTCGAAAAACTAATTGCATTCCGATGTAGCTCCACCTACGTCCGGCGCTAACTAACACGCAATCACCGTCAAAGGGGCGCTCGCTCGCGCCACGACCGGAGCTTTTGCCGTCCGCGAACTTTCCGGATTGTAATTTTGCCGTAAATTAACTTTCCCGGATCACGATCCTTTCCTTTCGCCGAGGGAAACTTTTAGCCCCGATGATTGTCACGGAACTCGTTCGAAATGAGCGGGCACGTTACCTCTTTCCCGAATACTTCGTCCCTGTGCGGCTCCTCTCGAAAGTTGTGATCAAAAATTGGAGCGTCGTCGTTTTATTTCTTTTCCGGTTCCGGATGCTGCGTCCCTCCCCGCCGCTCTTCTTTCCGCGCTGTTTTTCCCTCGCTGTCCCACACCCCCGGGCCAACCGCGTTCGTTTACTTAAACGTTAAACAGGATATTTCAACGTGAAAGATATACGCTCGAACGGGCGTTAAATTAGCGGAAAGCTCGGCCGATATTGGCAATGCTCGGCCCCGCGCGGCAGAAAAAAGCAGGAGCGAACAGGAAGAAAGAAGAGAGAGAGAGAGAAGAAAGATAAGCCCCTCTCGCAATAAGAGCAGCGCGTCGACCTTTAACCCGATAACTCGAACCAGCGTCGAAGGGAATGCGAATAATTATCACGAGCAATCGATCACAAGCGGAACGGTATTGGATTAAAGCGCTATTAACGATCTCGACTCTGCTGCTGGTTCGAGAGCAGCTTTTCCCAGAGCGTGGCAAGCGACACGCCCGATGATCGCGTCCGTTATTTCGGGCAAGGATTGCCCGCCCATGCAGTGGATAGCTCGCGGGCCGTATCCTCCGCCTCCAAGACGCGACAATGTTCGGTTGTATACTATAGGAGTCGGAGGAAAATTAATTACTTCTAAACTAATCTGTTTTCGACCTACGACACCCAATACTTTTTCAAAGAGGACAAGAAGGTGCATCGATTGATAAAAAAATTTTGCTAAAATGAATTCTATCATCTTATCGTATCGACTTTCGAGTCTCAAGTTCAGTCCCGAAATTTCGAGT
Source organism: Lasioglossum marginatum (assembly GCA_028455795.1). Lineage (NCBI taxonomy): Eukaryota > Metazoa > Arthropoda > Insecta > Hymenoptera > Halictidae > Lasioglossum > Lasioglossum marginatum. The sequence goes on from CM052265.1 coordinate 3,111,051, forward strand.
ACCCGAATAAAATTGATGTGCCAGACTTTCGGGATCTCATCCAAACTCGACCCGAACTTTCGAGTATCCTGACGCTTTTAGAAATTATATGTTTTAAATCTGATTTAACTATAAATTTGAACGAGAAAAATTCTTACTGTATGCTTAATGGTGCTAATTATCGTAACTATGATGTATAAATTACGTCCAACCTAGGCGATTGTCCATATTCGGTTACTCTTCCCGATTATATTCGAAGAATTTCTAATTATTTTGTGATAGTATCTTCTTAAAAATTGTATAAGATTACTTATTGATCGATTATTGAATTATATTTAATAGGACGTCAACACTGTTTTAAAAGCGTGTGGCCGCAGAAATTATTTTACCGTTATGAGTAAATGATAGTCAAAATGTTTGTAGATCTTTCTGACGTCCTTGCTGGGCTTGTTATTTCGGGAATGTGTTTCCCGGGTTCAAGGCGGAAAATGAATCGGAAAGCGTTAGTACAAGAAACGACTCTTCTTCTCTCCTCTATTGGACCCAGCACTATCCCTTCTTGCCAGCGATTGCGTATTTCAGTCGATGCTTCCAATTCCCGGTTACGTGTCCCGCTACAAAACTAATTTCGTCGTGGATTTATAATGCCCGGCCTCCGTCAGGCCGCCAATCAGTCGGCTTTGAGCCCGGCTCGCTTCAATCAGTCACGGTAACTACTTTTTTTTCTCCCCATCCGTGTAATTGTTCGCAAATTGAATGTCCGCGTTCGTGACAAGGTTTCCCGCCATAGCCGGCTCCCCTTGGCGCGCGCGCGCGCGCGAGCACCCGCGAATTAATTTGCACCGCGATTTCACGAGAAAGAGAAACAAACCGGGTATCGGTTTTTATGAATGCTTAATGCTCAGAATTACGAACCGAATAGAATATGGAGGCATGCAGCGCGGTGCTTGCAGAGATTAGGGTGTTAGATTTTGAAAACATAGTTTGAAATAAAATGTCATGAATAATATGAAAAGTGCAATGTTAGGTTGGTCAATAAGGGATGTAGAACTGGTTCACAAGATCCACTAATACCTACACAATGTAACGTTACACCAAAATAAGAATAAATGTAGGATTTGGGAAATCGAATCGACAGTATGATCCGAGACGGTTGGGTTAACGGAACCTTTATTAATGAACAAGAAATTAACATAAACGGAACAAGAAATTTCCGCTCCGCACCAGTCCCAAACGGTCCGCCATCTTCCGACGTTTTCCGAAGAAACCCGAACAGACCGCCCTGGAATTATGAAATACTGAAATTTATTAATCTACCGACTGAGAAATCGTAGCCGCGATTGTAACTGAATAAGATAAGAAACCTTTTTTGTGTTGTTACGAATAGAATTAAACGACGTTTCTGTTTATTTGTTAAAACACCTGTGGACCGCGCCAGTTTGTTACCGCTAACGAATTCACCGTTTATATATGGATTAATTCCGGATTAACAACGGGAGCGGAATCTTAAATATTTATTCGTCCGACGACAATGTCCGTTGACCCCGTTTCGAAATGGTGACGGGTGCGCGCGACACGGCGCGCCGGCGTGACAGTTTTTCGAATCGTTAGAGAGTTTTTGAAACGAAAATCCACCAGCAAAAATCACCTTTGGGGCGGTCGCGTCGGGGTCGGTGGGAAATTTCTACCCGCGTTTCGTCCTCCGGCACAATTGTCGCGCCGTGTTACGTTTATTGTTTTTCCGTTTCTCGTTTTTCTTCCTCCCACCCTCGTAACTGTTCTCATTTCAAAGGGGAAGGGAGCGGTTGCTTAAAGTATCGGAAAAATTAATGGAAAGCGCGATAAGTACTGGTGCGCGATCCACTTCGCGCATTTATTCGCGCTTCCTGGTTGTGCAATTCGCCTGTTAACGAGCATTCTAATTGGGAATACTTTACCATGCGCGGGGATCAATTGATTGGAAACTCTCGATACTCGTATTTTGTTATGCCGACCGATAATTCCGGGGCTGCTTAAATTACAAGTTCGTTTACATACTTGCGAGTAATAGGCGCGTAATCCTTTATCGTAATTTGTCGCGCCGATGCATTGCACTCAACAAGTAGTTTGTTAATCGGGGGCCACGGCGCCGAGTCGGAAGACGAATAGATGACCGTTTAACGCGAACCCGATTTCACCCTGCACACGATTAATGATTCGCGGAACGGCTCGTTCGTCTGCACGCGCCTCCACTAGAACAATTCTCGCCTCTGAACGGTCTAATGTGTCCTTGGCGCACGACATTCCTTTTCGCTCACCGATGGGGTATCATCTAGTAAACTAATCATCTAGTTAGACAGAAAAACAGAGGTCGTTTGGTTCATTTACACAAAAGTTATCAGAATAAATCAGAATTTAAAGAATAATCGTCGATAGTTATCGATGTTTTTTGCTGATCTCTATTCTTGCGTTAGGAGAATATCATAGTAAAAGAGAGGGCAGGAAAAGTTAGTGCCACCAATTTCTCTATCATGTTCTTCTAGTAGAGTGCTAAAAATTTTCAAAACTCTTCAAAAACCTCGGGAATCGACTTTTGTATTAGGAGAATATGACATCGAAGGAGGTGGCACGAAAATTGAGTAATACGACTCAACGTCGAGCCAGACAGCAGAAAATTTTTCGAAAATTCGGTAGAACAACTCAATGACAAACCAGAGGGCCGAAAATTTTTCTAGAAACTCGAAAATCGACTTTTGTATTAGGAGAATATGACATCGAAGGAGATGGCACGAAAATTGTGTAGTACGACTCAACGTCGAGATAGACAGCAGAAAATTTTTCGAAAATTCAGTAGAACAACTCAACGAGAAGCCAGGCGGCCGAAAATTTCTGTTTTTCGAAATTTCGCTATATTTGCAATTGCAAATCAGCAGAATAACTCAATGACAAATTAGACGGGCGTGAATCCTTGCGGAAATCAGTAGTATAACTCTACGACAAGTCGGACGTTCGGAAAAAATTGGTTCAATAAATACATACGCAGATATGCTTTTTTATTACATTGTCTTTATTTATTCATTGTAGATTCATGCATAAAATATTTGCAGTGTACATGTACATAAATTATATTTTAAACATTTACGAGATTGACAACGCTGTAGGCACACACTTTTTGTGTTGCAACCTGATATAGTTCTCTAGCTGATCGTTTTATTTCAAAAAATAAAACGGTGGAATCCTTAAAGTGGCCACAAATGGTGAGTCTGTCCTGCGGGAAGGACGCGCGAGGAAGCAATAAAGAGGACAGAAACATTAGCAGAGGCTGACTGGCTCGCAGAACGAGGGGAAAAAGGCACTATGAAGCCGGGGGAGAACTACAGAACGAACGAGCTGGGTGTTGCCAGGAGAAGAACTACCGCGGAATAATCAAAGAAGAACGAGAAGACAAAAACGGGAAATGCTGGAGATACGTAAGTTTCAGCCGGGTTTACGATGCGGACGTGACTTCTTTGTTATCATTGAGATTAAGATTCTCGGTATGCGACCCACAGATTTTCGTTCATTATTTCCATTTATTACCAGGGAAACTGAACTCTGATTTCAAACGGCGAGCATTTCCGTGTTGGAGGTTCCTCGTAGAACCATTTTCTGTGGGATTAAATACATTATTTATTACCAGAGTCTGTTGACAGGCGTAGCCTCCTTTCCTGAAAGAGTACAATCATCCCCGACATCAGCGAAATTAAAATTATAAAAATCATAAAAATTCATAAAAATCATAAAATCATAAAAATTATCGATTCATGATGTTCCTCATCATTCGAAAAACAATCTGTAAATTCCTGATACGTGATAATGTTTAAAAACACGGCTATCTTGCGTGTCTGTCCGTAGTCTTGTAAAAGAAACTTTAATAAATTATTGATCAGGTCAAGCGGAGCGAAGGGTTCAACGGAAAGTGCAATTTATAAGTCTGGCGCGTTTTTAATGGTGAACATCGTTCTCCATTCCACAAACCAGAGATATGGTGGGAATTCTGTGGCTTTGAGAGAATTGCAGCCAGAATTATACTAAATGCCCCGTCGATATTCCGATAATCTATGATTCTGGTCGAGTCTTTCTTTAGGAAACGTTGCGGCAGGATCTTCTCGGTGGTCTGTCGTTGACACAGAGATCTTCCTGGAAATTTTCTTGGAAATCAAAGACTTCTTAGTAGCTAGTCTTCCCATCCTGCCCCCGGGTTTCGTCAAAGAATTCTCGGCTCGTGTGTTCGCGAAGGCTTACGGGCTTACGTGCACGCGAAATTCTCTAGTCGGTATGCAAATATCAGAGCGCGACGCGGAGCCGAGCGGAGCGGCTCGGCTCGGCGCAGCGCAGTCGTCGAGGAGCGAATCAATGGAAGCTATTACGGGCTCGGATTATTCCAGGAAATTCGTGGAAAGTAATTAATGCCGGCTGTCGAGGATTCAATTTGCCCGTATAAATATTGCAATCGCCGGTTAACGAACTCCCAGCCCCGCGATCGACCGGCAAAAATCGCCGATCACGAAAGGAGAGGAATCGACACCCCGATCCGAGAACCGACCGCGTCCTTCGAACACGTTTAAACGGGAGAACGGAACGAATGAACCGTCCCGGAACAACGAATTTGTTTCCCGGGGAATCTCGTCGAGCAAGTTTCCCCATCCGGAAGGAGCCATCCGCCGCAAACGACATCGAACTTCCAGATTTATCGTTTCACGTAATTTCTTATCGTTCCCTTTCGCTTCCTACGTTTTTCCACCCCTCCCTCCCTCCCTCGTAACCCCGCGCTGCCCCGATAAAAACTTCCGGGAAGTTTCATTCTCTTTGAAAGAGAACCGGCCGTTTTCACGGGGAACGCGGAAGAAAATTCCTGGGCTAATAAACTTTGTTCGTAACGGGCGCCGCTGCAGACGCGATTGTTTTTCTTTTGTTAACCAAGAATTCGTTGGAATGCCTGCCGCATTCTTCCGGCCGTTCATTCATATCGAGGGGCGCGCGTGCGTTCCATTAACGGCTCGAACATGTTTCGCAAAACAGCTCGGAACGCGACGCTGACATTTTCAGGGGTCCCTCCGAACCTGTTTATTTATGAAAGAGAAACCTCCACCCTGAAAATACCGCGGCCGTCGGAACGAAATTTTCGGGAGGATGGTTCGTTACGGTGTACAGTAAAATCACGGAAGTTTGCGCTTTCAAATTAGTGCGGAAAAGGACAGTCCCAAAATTTTTCAGGAGAACCACTAAATATGTGGATTTTAAACATCGTGGCTATCGATAGACTGTGGATTTTCTGTAATTATGACAAAATTTAAGAACACTGTCAGCATCAACTTACTAAAATTGATAAATTTTAATACACACATCAGATATTATACAAACTTGGAAGAATTCGATCTAGTTATTTTCGCAATACCTGCACAAAATCTGTACGAATTTATTTCCGCCATAAGTGCATAAAATCCGCAGTCTATTCATCACTAATGAAAATGTTAATGGTTTAAATTATATAAAAATTGACTGGTTTCATCGACTCGTCTACGTATGTATATCATGGTTCCATTCGAAGACTGCGCAGCATTAAGGAAACAAAAATAGTTTGAGACCACTTAAACCGGAGTAGCCTTTCCCAAAGGAATGCATCAATTTAAATCTGCTTACAAGCCCGCTCAACAAGCAATCTACGTCGCATATATCGCTGGGAAGTCTAGAGTCAAAGGTGGATGAGAATAAAAAGGTTGGTATAGAGTATAAGACCTCCTTGTAGGAGGCAGCTGCTCGAGCGAGCTCGGGTATACGGATAGATCAAAAAGCGTCCTGTGACGACACTTCCTCGGAAAACACGGCTAGTATTTAACTGAAAATTCAGTGACGCCTCGCCGGACTCCTTTGAGAGGCATTTTCCATATAAGCTCCTTAAAAAACGCTATGCTTTCGTTCGGCATCAGACGGATTATTACGAGCAACCGCGAGACGGTGCCGCAGTGAGCTTGCTAAGGACCCGGAGACCGGCGAAACGAAATCGTGGGCTGGTTAATCAATCTTCCCTGGTCTGATAAGATGAATCGTGCCGCAGGATAGGCTTGGGCGTGGCGATTAATTAGGGAGCATACAGTTGCCCCGACCGTATCCTTGCTCGTCCTTTTATCCGCAGCCGAGCATTTGTACCTTTCCGAGCTTCTCTTAAGCTTCTTTCCGCTTATCGAGATCGATCGCGTCGCCAGCGCGCAACCGTGAAACCGTTCCTCCCTGATTTCTTCGAATTCCAGCCATTTCTAATTCGAGACCTCGATCATATGGCGAGCTGAGAATCATAGTGGTCTAACAAGGAAAGGTCACAGTGGTGGGGTTGTCGATTTCAATAAAACTGTTTCTGGTGAATCCAGAGCAAAAATAAGGTGACAAATGTCCGAGCGTTTTTGTTAATTAACCCTTTCCACTCCAGCCTAGTGACTCATATAGTACACCAACAACTCCAGTTCAACCTCTTAGCTACATTATATAAAACAAGTTCAAGTTTATAAATCTTCAACAAAATGAAAATTTTATGTTCAAAGTTCATATTTCAAATGTCGCATTATCGGCGACAATGGAGTGCAAAGGGTTATCATTTAATTTTATGATGTCTAGGAAATTTATTCATATACTTCATTTCGTAAAATTAAATGTTAATTATCTTGATGAATAATGAGTCCTGCCGAAAGCGCTCGGACATGGGTCAGCTTATTTTTGTTCTAGATTCGCCAGAAATAGTTTAATTAAAATCGACAACCCAGCCACTGCGTGACCTCTCCTGTGAGTTCAAATTCTGAAGACAGCGTTAATTTGTGCAGAACTTCATTCTTTGCTGAAAGATGGCAGCATATTCTGACACATATGGCTGCCGCCGTATGTCAAAAGTCCCGGTGGCTGACAATCCCGCCGACAAATCGCTCCCACACGGTGGCCCCGCGTCATTTTTCTTTCCGCGTCGTACCCGCCGGTGGCCTTTGGCGCGGAACGCCCCCGCAATCGTCGATTTACGAGGAACCGCGGTCCAACCGGACCTGGTCTTCCGCTCCTCGGCCACCTTCGACCCTTTGTTTCACACGAGTAAACGAGCCACAGACTTGATCTGCGTCGGCAGGCCGTTCCGCCGATCAACTAGATCCAATTTCATCGTCGTTCGTCATTCTTCCCTCCTCGCCTGTTAGACGCTAGGCCCACGGCAACACTCTTGTCGGTGTAATTCGCGGAACAGCCATTTGTCTCGTCATCGCTCGCTCGAGGAAAATCGGTGATCGATCATCTCCAACTGACCCCGCTAGATTGATAGCGAGCCGATCGCTCAGAACACCGACAGATCTTATTCAATTAGATTCGCTCGTTTCGGGGATGTTTTCTGAGGTCTGCGCCAGATCAGTGGAAGATATTGTCCTGTGGCTGGAGAAGTTAGTTTGATCCTGAGATAGCGGCTCTTGGATCTGGTCTGACCTACTGTTAGAGTGGGTGATGCGATTATTAGAGCCACTACTTTAACCCTCTATTGCATGAATTTTTATGAACAGTTCAAAAATATATACAGGGTGTCCAAAACCACCCGTCCAGGGATGTTAACTTCTCAGATAAGCATATTCGGTAAAAATGTTTGCAATAAAAGTTGCAGAGATTAATGGAGGACATATGTCCATGATCTTGTATTTGACCGGATCCATTTTCAAGGTTATTTGGAGGTCAGTACGTATTTTTTAAATGGGAACCTCTACTTTTGACTACGGATTCTGAAAGAGCTCGAAATTTCACGTTCAGATACGTACTTATGTCCTAGATTAAAATGACTACTAGAGGCCATTCAGAGGTCAAATCACTGTTTGGTGATAAATAAAAGATGACAGTAAATACTGGCATCAAGATTGGACGAGGCTTCTGATTCATGAACTTGTCTCCAATGTTAAGCTTGTTCTCCATTTCCAAGGTAATTGAGAGGTCGATTTACGTTATACTTGGCCTCTATGCTTGACCTCGAGTTGCGATAGAATACTAGACCCGACAAGTTTATGAATCAGAAGCCTCGTCCAATCTTGATGCCAGTATTTACTGTCATCTTTTATTTACCCCAACTTTTTGCTTTTATTCAAATAACCCATTTAATAAAAATCCTACATGCTCAAGACTATACATTTTTACCAATATTTATTATAACGTAGCCTATGAGATTATTGAGCCAGAAATTAAGTTTCAAGAACGACGTAAAATGCCTAGGGTTGGGACGGGGTCCGGAAAAAAGATGTTGTTCAAGGGAGGGGCCTCGGACTACATAAGTTTAAAAATCCCTGCAATAGAAGGTTAAGCTCTACTTTAGTTGTAAGATGCACTTACCTGCTATACAAAAGATCCAGTGTACATCTATTTGTAGTACAGAGATCTCGGCTAATTTAAGATGTGACGGAACGACCACGTTTTCATAGTATTGTTCATAGTAGTGTACTATCCTCGGTGATAGCAGTTCTGTAGCTCGGTCTCTTCGGGAACTCTTATCGCAACGGATGAGGATTTCTGGGTCAAAACAGGGTGCCGAGGAAGTGGTGGCAGTTAATGCTAGGTATGATTCTCCGCGGGAACATTTGTAAAGAAAGTCTATCATAAAATGCATCATTTGCTAAGGAGTCATTTTTCGAAATTTTTTCACGGGAACTGTGAGATTAAAAACATATTCACGTATTTAACATGACTGTGAAGTTCAATTGAAAGATACAACTCTATACCTGCCTGCAAAAATTCTTCATAATTTTTAAAAGAATTAATTTGCTGCCGTTTAAATTTTAAAAATTGCGGAAAACGTGGTGTATGCTTTCTCTTTAAAGCTGTTACATAATTCGAAAATGAACCACGGTTTTTGTTGTTGTAAACAGCGTTACGAAGCAATTCTTTTTCAATGTGCGTCCGGTATGCTGTGGAGAATTATACCAAACACCGATAACTATATCTTTTTTAACAGCCTCTACGTGCGGACGGTATATATTACGTTTGCGATGATGTTGAGTCTACCGCATTCCGGACAGCGCGCGATTATTTATACTATAAATATTTCATGTTTGTAAAGTAGAATATATGCGTTACGCAGCATTGTGTTATGTGTATGTCGTGCGCGATATGTCGTGAACACGATATTGTATTACACGTTTCACAGAATGTATTATCTGTACGATACACCGTGACACTTTGTACCGTATAGTTCACATGACATGCAGTTCTAACGCGTTTTACTAAATATTAACCAATGAACGCTAAGTACAAATAACTCTGTTCGTTTTCAACTGGTTAATACTACCCACATTCATTTTTATTCTACAATTTATTTTATCCAATTAATAATATGATAATATACAATCTATAATAAAAATGTCTACACGGGATTACATTGAATTCTGTTTCTATGCTAATTAATTAAGCTTATTGATTGGTAGCTTCGTAAGCTGTCATTTGGTATACAGAACGCACCAGTAACGAAAATTATATTTTATTATTAAAAATGATTTATTACGGCTACGTATTTTCCAACCGAGTTTGAAATGAACTTTCCGGTCGATTTCGAGTAATTTTTGATAAATCATGCACATAAACATAATAAACATAGATCAGATGTATCGTACACAAAATAAGGTGTATGAAATCCATCATACAGTGGGTGCCCAAAAAAATGTATTTTGATAATTCTTCATTAAAAATATATGGAGAAATATCAATTTTTTCAGGTTATTCTGAATAAAAATTCAGGTCGCCCCTTGCTGCGATAATTTAATTCTTGTCTCCAAGAATGACTTTCAATATAAAATTAGCTTGCGTTTAGATTTATTAAAAATTAATAATTCTTCATTTAAAATACACGAAGAAATATTAATTTTTTAATATGCAGCCTTCTGTCGCAATATTTTAATTCTTTGCTCTAAGAATGACTCACGATATAAAATTATTGTTAACTAGACTACTAGGTTGCCATTGAAGAATTCCCTGGTTCAGCTTGAAATCATACATTTATGCCAAGTTCCCTAATAATTTGAGCACCCACCGTACATTTCAGTAACTCGCGGAACTAGCTACATTATCTGGAACGTACAATATACAAATTATACATCTAACTCAATTGCTGCACTGTCGCTGACGTGTACGCATCTGCATTTCAACGGCGACAGTTCCGCCCATAGAATGCGATCTTCCCTGTCGCAAAATATTCCGTTAATAGCATGCGATCGGTGACGTGGCTCCATCGGGATTCCTCTCGACGAGATAATTGCAAGCACGGGAGGGTTTGCACCTCGACGTTGTCTTTTTACGTCGTTTCTGTTTGGCTATGCGAAGGAGCTGGAATGTGACGAGCACGATGACAAGTTGACAAGTGCACGAGCCTATCCCGGCAACAACGGCAGCTTGTAACAACGTTTCGCAGACGAGGATAACTTCGAACGATGCAAGGTTCGCGCGAATCCGGTTCCGTGAGTTTTAATCGAGTCAAGCTCGCCGCGGAGCTCCGATTCGAGGTACGCGTCGCCGAGTCAGTTGAAAAGCTCGAAAGTTGCCAAACATCTTAAACAGTTCCTCGACAGCGTGGCTCTGCTGGTAAACGTCTAAATTCTCCGTGCCCTTCAAACCCGTGCAGGAGTTTCGAGACCTACTCGAAAGATCCTCGATACTTACTCGAAAGATCCCGGCGACAGCTCTCAGGGCTCCCACGAAACGGCGCAAGTGGTCAGCTCAACTTTCCCCTGATCAGCAAACTCGCTTCTGGGAATCTTTGTCCACTCTTGATCACAGTGTTTGCGTTGTGGAGCAGAGGAATTCGTGATTTAAAAATTCCAGGGTTGATCTGCTGAATGTAAATAAACGATCGCAAGCAATTCGAAGTGCCCGATAGTGCCGTGCGAAAAATTAATTCGAAATTGTGGAAGCAGAAGCCTCGAAACGAGCACAGAATAATTCACATACGATTCTTTATCACGCGTTTGCAACATCCAATGCGTAATTTTGACATACGGCGAATACCGAATAATTCATAATTATTAAAAATATTGGACATTAAACACATCCGCTTACATTTGACGTTTGAACTATTGTTGCAATAGTCACGCCTTTGCAACAGTTTCCAATATGTAATGTTTGACATTTAATCTATTAATACAATATTTAAATTATTATTGTACCGGACAAAACCGTTCCGTGGCTGTGTCGGTAGTTTCAGTCGGCCTTGACACGTGTAATAATGCTGGTAGGAAACGTGTTAACCAATGCTTTACGGCATAATTAACACTAAACCTACCACCACCGGTCAAAATGACCGGTTCCAGATTTTTTTATTTTATAATTATTGAAATAGTACAAATGATTCCACAAGAAATAATTGTGTAGATATTTTTAGTAGTATTACAATAGGACGTACTACAATAGGAGCCGCACAAAGTCTAAATAAAATCAATCTTGCCATTTTTATAAGCGAACATGTACCAGCTGCTTTTAAGTAGCCTACCCGGTAGGTTTAGTGTTAAGTACAAGAAGTATTCGAGAGGTTTTTCACATTAAGGGGACGAATTCGTCTACCATTACAGACTTAAACCCGCTATCTACCTAAATTTCTTAGACGTCCGGATACCCACGGACGTTAACGTAACCGGCAAGATCGGGTTCGCGCGAACACACTTAACGCTACTTATCGCGCGCATACCTTTAACTACCCGATCCTTTGAACCCTCGGGACGAAACTTCGCGTAAACTTAGCGAAGTTGTCGTTCGAAAATATCCGGCGTTAGCTCGGGCGGGCTTCGTCGAAATTCCCGTTGACTGGTGGGTTCGGGCCGCCGCGCCGCGCCGCACCCGGTCGGGTCCCGGGAACTTTCAGAATGGCAAGCCCTTTGCAGGAGGCGGGTTTCTTTCCGCTTTGAAAGAAGCCTCGGTGTCCCCTTCTGCCTCGGGTACCCCGGCAAAGATACAAGGCGAGATACGAGTCGATCAATCAGCCGAGTACACAATAGCCAGAATCCTCGAGCGTTCGTCGAGTGGCTGGCTCTGAAGCGGAGCGGAGGCATAAAATCGAACTGTTTACTCGGTGCACCGCGGCGGCGGTTTTTCAGGGCTCAGCCGAGGACTCCAATCAAGTCGAAGAGTCCCACGGGGCATTGCGGTTGGTACTTCGAGCAGCCTCCATTACGTCCGACCACTTCAGCTTGAAGAATGTCCTGCGGCAGTTCCTCGTGTCGCGAGCTCGTCGGTCTGAAAACAACAAGCCTGCAGCCTATATACGTGCATACGTACAGAGGGACGTACACAACGACGATAATAAGGGGGCTTTCTATTCTTATCCGCGATACCGGGACAGCGTAACGAGCTCCACGTATCGCGGGACGACTCGTTAACGAACGGCCATTAAGTCGCCCATCACGAGACGCGATTTCTTCCGGCCAATTTAAGGTCTCGACCACGGGGCTCGGATTCGAGGGCGCTTCGAGAGTCCCGGTAGCTTGGAAAAACTGTGAGCATGGCTCGTTGCATCGTTGTACTGGACTCCGAGCATTGTGTAACAATAAGGCATACACCAGTCTAGCTGCTCGACAGACATTTCATGATCCCGAAGACTATGATTCTAGTACGAGTTTATTGACTTTGTGCACTTAAGAAGCACACTTTGCAGAAAATGCAGGAAGATTCAATTGCCCTTCCGACAAAAGCGACGCAGGTCAGAAAACTATGTTTTTCAGAAACAGCGAGAGACTGCTTCCGACATAATAGAATGTTATACATTTAAGCGTACACTGACTGATAGACAGTGAAGTTAAATTAATACCCTTTTGATGACTTATAGAATAATATTTACAGAATTCATTAATGGTAATAACTCGAACTTTTAACTTGTGTCACTTTTCATCTTCTCTTAAAAATTATCACAATTTTGTATCATATCGAAAAACAATCTCACTATTTTCAAGTGTTCGAAATTAGATCACAAATTGTGTCGTCGACGCGAGGTCCGGATTGAAAGAGAGAAGGAAGGGCCTCGAAGGGCCGGCGCTGTAAACAAATCTCTAGTTTCCGCGGCCGTTCTATGAAATGCTATATTTGCATTAAACATACGCGGTCGAAATGAAGTCGACGAATAAACGAACGCGGGAGCCGAGGTCATCAGCTTGCAAAGTAATTGTTGCAGCCACCGTAAAGGATCGGCGTTTCCCCCGAGAGAAAGAGAGAGAAAATTTTCGAAATTGTACCGGCAAACAACGTTTGTTCTCGCGGATCGCCGTTCGTCTCTCCTTTGACGTAGCTGCAGTGAATTTTGCAACAAATAGCGTGGCGTTGCGGGGATACTCTCTCCGACTCTCTCTCTCTCTCTCTCTCTCTCTTGCGTACACGTGTTCACGGGTCAGGTGTTTTTAAGCAACACGCTCTGATAACGAAATCGCATTGTTTTTCACGGCCGCATCCCCGGAGCGGAATTATTTTTGCGATAAAGCAGAAGGAAGTAGGTGCGCTTTTTTGCGATCTCCTCCCTTTTCTCAAGTTCTTCCAATCTTCCTCGAGCTCGATCGATCCCGAAGTCTAACTAGATCCGAGTCGGAACAACAACGTGCGAATTTTTGCGATCGCGGACGGTACGCGAATCATAAACTCGCCAGAAAACTTGACCAGGAAAATGGAGTCGTTCTGTTCAAATCTATACATATATGTACGTCTCGTTTACGACAGCATCCGTAAATGTTTCTCTCAGGAATTTTCAAAAAATACATTTTCATGGGTATTTTAGAATCTGTATAATAAAAAAGGTCTCACAGGAGGAACACAAACAATGTCTGAACTATGAATTATGTACGCAAATATTACAAACTTAGCCTAATGCGGCATGCCCCGCAGTGGAGGGGATAGGCAATTTTCTTAGACCCTAAAGCTCCCGTTTTCATAGATCAAGACTTCACATATTTTACTCTTTAATTATTGAAATTAGGAAGATCTTTCCATGGGAAGTGATGAATAAATTTTGTTATTCCCACAAGATCTAAATAAATTCAAACTTGTCATTTCTACAAGATGACAATAGCCAGTTTTAATGCGTCAGTTTGGTGTTGAAGGTAAGCGAATATTTATTTGACATAAATGTTCAGGAAATTGTTTTCGAGAACGGGAAATTACCACGTTTTTATTAGCTCCCTTTCTTGTTATATAAATATGGTCGGTATACATACGAGGGAAGAAATTCTGTTTATTTCCATCCAATTTTCCCCGCGGACCTGCCACAAATCCTCAATTACCACCTTTTAACCTTTTAAGACAACATTGGATTCCGAGTGGTTTTAAGCTCGCCGACTGACCTGGAATTCCTTGGATTCAATTTCTGGATGAACTGCGCGATGCTCAACGGAAATTTGAGACATTCGAATTGTTACACAAATTGTTATAATTTCATCTCCTTCCGTTTTTCATTCATTGTTCCCCGGACGAGAGACAGGCCTGATTTCGCGATACCGGATGCCGCTATTTAAACATTTTTTGCAAAAATGTTCAGCAGACGTTTTCTAATATTCCATCATTTTCGTTGTTTTACAAAATGAAAAGAATCATATGCAATGGAATTATTCTAGATCGGAAGAAACGTTTAATTTTCAAGTTAAAATAGCTCCAACTGCAAGTGGTTAAAACCGTTTGTTCTTTCCTCTTTTGACTTCTGTTTTTATACGCGCGTTTCTTTCATTTCCATCTGCTTTGTTCATTATTTTCAATTTTTCCGTATAACCAGGGGGCACCATAAACCAAATTACCATCATTATCATTGAAATTGAATGTCGAGTACGCCCCTGCGTACGGTCGCAAACGTTTACGCAACTTGCGAATTTTTAGATTAAACAGAAAGAACACGATAAACCGTACGGACTGTTTCGGCCCGGTGAACTCGAGCCATCCGCGTGCGCCGTAAATAAATGCATAAACATTGGAATTTTACCGAACAATGGTACGTGTGGCACGGGGACGACGCGTCCGCGGAAGAGAAGAGAAAATAACCAGTCCTCCCATGATTTTTTCATACCTTCTTAGCCGGTACTATTCCCTCAAATTACCCGTGAGACCAGACGGAAGAGTTTCCCCAGCAAGGACAATGCATCCTGCGCGCGTCTTCTCGCGATAACAACTTCAACGGCAAAACAAACCTCATTTGCAATTTTTATTTTCCTCTCGCAAAAACCGTTCCGCTCTTCCCCCTCTCTCTTTCCAACCCCCTCCGTTTCTTTCTCTGCTTGACTGTATTTCTCTTGGTCCGCGTTTTCTTTTCCCCAGCGCGGCCGGCCGGTTGCAGCCGCGATTTTCCTTTCATGAATCACCGCGGGTTCCTTTTCCGTCGAGGAAACTTTGAGAACGTTCTTTCTAAGGCTCGCAATAATAATTTAACACGCGGCCTCTGTATCGCGGTGCTTTGTGCGCCCGTATAAGTGAAAAACTGAATAGAGCGGATCTCTCTCGGCCCATCGTGGTTATACTGATCGATCTAAGAAAGTGGGCTCTGGAAACGGCGCGGTGTAGAAGCTCGGGCGATCGCGGACCGAGAGACATTACTTGTGTTCTGCTAACTTGAAAACCGTAAAGGTAAAAAAGTTTTGAACCTTTATCAAAGGTGGAAACCGAACCGAAACGTCAGGAAAGAAGTAAAAAAGTTTTTGCAAAATTGTTATTTAGTAATTGATCGAAACAGTAGCGCCAAAAACATCTACAAGTTTGATATTCAACATTTACAATCGATAATAAAAATTATTCTACGATCGAAATATTTAAAGACGTAAACATTGCACTTTTCATGAGGGCATAGCGATTCTCGAAAATTTCGGGATTCTCAAGAATTTTCGAGAACCCGTCCCGATTCGACATTGTCGGGTCCTCGCACAGCTCTATCCGAAGCGCGCAAGCGGCCGCAAGCTCGACGAAGGAACGCGGATATCGTGACCGTCCGTACGGCGCGAGGCGTCGCGGCGCCGCCCATAAATGATCCAAAAACGCGGAGAAAAAACGTTCTCGACGGTCCTAGTTCTAATACACGCTCCCTCCCCGACAGGGCCAGTCCATTTTCTACCTCGTAGCCGGGAAACCGCTCGGAAATTCCCCGACGAGGAGGATGTAGGACGTCGTCGACGCGGAGGACGACGACAATGCGCCGTCACGGGCCGCCTGCGGGTCCTCTTTTTTTATTCATACGTCCCTGGCTCGAGAGTTTATCCACCCGTGATGGTTCTCTCGCGAGCGCACCTACACACACAAGCGCGCGCGCACACACATTGAACGGAAAAGCTTTACTGGGATGATGCAAGAGAGCGAGCGCGGTCGTGCGCGCAAGCTCGCAAGAGAAACGGAAAGAAGAGTTGGCTGACAGGCGAGAGGAGGGAGAAGCGAGAATGCTAAACCAAATTTGCTTTTCTACACGGCCCCTGTGTATCTACTCCAATTTGCGCCGCCTTCGACCGGCCAAAAAAAGGTCTCCGGCTAGAATTTGTTCTTTTCCATCTTCGCCGCGCGAAAAGGAGGTCGCGCCGACGAAATTTCCTGCCCCAGAGTCCTTACCCGCCCGAGCGCGGCACGCTTCGCGCGAACAATGCCACTCGCGACGGTCGTGCACCCGAGGATGTGGTGAGCGGACTCCAGACAGCCATCGAAACGGTTCCGAAAATCATTGTTAATAATATCCACTATCAAAAACATTTTTTTAACCCTTTGCACTCGGAGATATTTTAACTCTCAAAATTAAACATCTCTTCCGACCTAGAATATTTCCATTCCCTATGATTTTTTCAATTTTATCGATATGAAATTGGTACAATACCTCATACAATACCTAAATGTTTAGTAAGTGATTGAGAGTGCGGATGTTTATGCAATTTGCAATTTTCGTAGACGAATTTGAGAAAAACTCGAATGAAATAAAATCTCGTTTCCCGTGGTGATAGCCTTTTTAGCACTGAAAGAAATTGAAATCGTACTAAATTCTGTCATGTTTTATATCGTAGCATTTTTTGAAAATTTTTAAGAGCCATAATTGCATAAAGATCCGCAGTCTAGTGATTAGATACCGACATATTTAATAATGTAAACAATATTTTGAATAATGGTACAGCAATTTTTAGTGGCGCCTCTCAGAGTCATCGTTCGAGTGTTAAGGGTTAAAGAAGTCAATAAACTTCCCTCGTACAACTCAGAAAGACTGTGTTCAAAAAGGTCGAAAAAATTACTTTAAAAAATTATTTATTTAAAACCTCATTAAATTCTACATTATCGCCTTCAAGGCACTCTCCTTCAACACCTATACACGTGCACGGATTCCGGGAAACCTGTCGCTGATTGGTCCCTGTATTTCGTTGATAACTCCTTAACGAAGCCACACAACACATTTTCGCAAAGCAGAAAATGGCTTGAAATGACCTCGAGAATCATCCTTTTCGAGGAAATGCAACATTTTTGGGACACCTTGTATATTTCAATTTTCTACATTCCATATAATAAAGTTCCACAAAGACGTAAAAATATTGAAAGAATCCGCGATTCCACATTTATACAAATTATCCAATTTCAGGACTCTCGAAAGCGAATGGTCTCTTAAAATGAGCGGTTTTATTCGGGCATTCGAGGTGCGGCATGAGAAACGTTTCACGATCCTTATTCCGGTTATGGTTGCGCCCGTCGGAGGAATCGCGGCGGAAAAAGTTGGGCGTTTAGCGGATTAGGGAAACGCAGGGAACTTACGTGAAGATCACGTGCAGAATGTCACCGATGAGCCCGTTATGTCTCAGGGTGTGCTCCGAAGTTTCGCAAATTGCCCTCAGCAGACACTCGTGACCCTGATACCCGTAGCTGCGCAGAAACCGTGGAAGCAAAGCGAAAAATAAAATAAGACTGTCTCTGACCCACTGCGACTTCTAGGTCACCGGTCTCTGTACATGTGTCTATACGTTTCTGTACGCGTAACAGTTTCGTTGGTCCGCCCGCGCGCGCGAACGCAAGGGAACCAACGCGGCCGCAAGCTTAAGCAGCGAGAAGCTAATTGAAAAAAAGACAGGGCACACCGGCCGCGAGTTCACCTGATAAACTTGTTCTCGACGACCTGGTAAACCGTGGCTCTGTCCAGGTTTCTTCTTGTTCGCCTCTTCTTTCTCGCAAGCTCTGTTTCCGTCCAGAGAAGCTCGTCGGTTGCGTTCGTTGGAAGGGCGTAGCTAGCTTCGAAGAAATTCGCCAGAGAGATCGATTTATACGGATCCGACAGAGGCACTGCCAATGCCAAGAACAACTAAAACGAACATTGTAGGTGAAGATTATTCACGCACTGATATGACGAATCTAATTTGCACTTCAGTAAGAGAAATGATCAAAATGATACAGTAAATTCTCTATAGACGCGACAGGGGGATTTGGTCGCAAATCGTAAATAAACAAAGTAAATAAACTCTATCGAGTAAAAATTCTCTAAAATTCTATCGAGTTTAATGAGAGGTATCACAATAACAAAAAATCAATACTACTTGGAACGAAAGTATTTTTTTTATTATGCTATAAAACCCCTGGAACGAAAGTTCGTAGCGTTTCTAAATTCAAGTTCAAAGATAAATTAATAGAACAGAATGTGAAATATGTTAATAAAAATATTGAAGTTTTGTAATTGGATTGATTTGTAATGCTGTACACCTTTATACCCGACCCGTATCCGATTACGCGGCGTGTTTACGCTTTACACTGCTCGGCGAGGCAGTTTCTTGAGCCCGCAGTGAAGGGGATATTCGTTTATCTTATACTGTACAGTTCCCGTTTTCTTAGATCAAAATGTTACAATATCAGAATTAGATTCTACGATCCCAAAAACCGTTCTGTATGTAATTAATAATGTATAATTAACAGAGACACGAATTTTCTCAAACTTTTTGCGATTCTGGCACATTATGCGTCGTGAGTACTTACACCGCTTTGGCTTTCCTCGGGAAACGTCAGAGCCCGGATCGGTCGGCGAAGAACTTCGGCGAGCTCCGAATTCGTGGACTTGGAACAAACCCGGCAGAGTAACAGCGCCAGATTGAACGTGAGAAACCTGCAAAAAGAGGTTCACTTTCCTTCGGAATAGTAAAAAGTACGCTGCCCGTGCCACGCCGTGCCGCGAGGCGCGACGGTTCGGTTCGTTCTCGTAAAGCGGATTCGGCGAAGCGACGCGTAAAAGTTTACACGCACGAGTACCGTGCGAAAATAGAAAACAGAGTCAATGGGAGAATGCAAATAGCTTCGGACCCGGTCTCTAATGCGCCGCGATATATCGCGGCTGCCGCGGGAAGCACCCTTAATTAGCATTACAAATGAACGACCGGTACGAAATTAAAGCTTCTTCGACCCGAGGGGATGAAAATTCATCGGACAAAGTTCAGACTCGCCGTTTCTTCGCTCCCTTTACGAACTTTTAACGTGTCAACTTCCTTCACCATTGTACTTTTTAAGGGATCCTTCACAGCGACAACGTCGAAAAATCGATTTCTTTTTACATGCTGCTTCTCGAGCGTCACTCGCGTAGGATACGATATTTCTTCTTTCAGATGACACTATTCTTCTCTCTTTTTATTTTAGTTCCGACAATAGTCACGCTCATGGAAATTGGGAATTTCTGAAGCCTTTTACGAACGTTGCGAAAACAATTGTAATGATTTTCTTGTTCCAATTTTTATATTTCTAGTCGAAGTAATTAAAGATTAAAATGATTGAAAAAAGAGATACATTTTCATCTAATTTCTATGCTTATTTTACATAAATAAGTCTAATTCATAATATGCTATGCCGATGAAAAGTTTGAAATCACTTGCTCGCTTTTATATAAATGTTATTTTAATAACAAGTTTTATAACGGGTATTTGCTGAAGTATAAGAGTATTCGCGTCGGACATTGGCTATCGACATCGCCGGTTTTTTCATCTTCTTCGTTCAGTCAAACATTAAATGGGAAATGAATATTTATAAAGAATTGCCAATAAAAATTATATTCAGATCGTTGCTTCTCTCGCAGACCCTTTGTGTCGATCACAATCGTGTCAAACTAAATGAATGAAAAATACTGCCCCCTTTCTATTTAATTGGGAATCGAATCGTTATTATCGATCAGTATGTATATATTAACTTGACGATCTCCAGTTTTTAATAACATTAGAGAAACAATTGGTCAGTAACAGGAAACAAATATTTACCTTGTCCGCAATTACTCAAATTGGTCAATTTAACGAGCGTAACTCCGTTCCTATCAATTTGCGGAATGATTTCAAACTTTCTGTTGGCAATTAATTACAGAAAACTTGTGGCGAATATCGGAGAGGATCGAATGAACGTTTAATGTGAAACGTACGGAAGTATTTCTCGAAGGCTGGACATCGCATGAACCAGGATCCACAACCATAAGCTCCAACGAAAGGCACTGATCTACGAGTTGCGGCTACGGATCCACGTTCGAGGAGAGACCGGTTCCAAGGTGTTAATCTTTTGTTGTAACATCGAATCGAACAACGGTACCAATCAGCAGTTCGTTATAGACGTAGGTGGGGAGAGGCTGAAAGAATTCTCCCAGGACATTGTGCTTGTAATTAGTGATTTACAATAGATATTTGATTGGACAATAAATACAATTTTTCGAGTAATATATACATTTATTTCTTCTTATTTTGTTAATTTTCTTATTTCGAAAAAATGCATTTAAAAATCGTATTCCAAAGGAAACATTATAACAGAATACTCTTCATTAGCGCATGCACAATGAACTTGTTTGATAGGACCTGACGAATTGACTAACATAATACTAGTAGTCTAATAGTAAACAAGCCCTGCCATCGCATCGTACGCAAACACCGTTACAGTAGCGAACTGCTGTAAATGCAAATCCGTAATGCTAACAATTAGGATGCGGATTTTATGCACCTACGACAAAACTGAATTACGCGAGCTCTAAAACAACAGGAAGATTAGCAGAATTTAACATCGATGTATGCCATTTCGAACCGACCAAAATTATTTGAATTGATTGACTTCTTGGAATCGATGATGAAAACATTAATTTCGTGGAAATATCCACTGTCTAATAACTCTAAACGAATTTTTTAGAAATGGAGTAGACAGTTATCACATCATTGGTATCTTCTTTCGAAAAACAGGATACTCGACTGTTCTTCAAATTTTCTTAAAAAACGAAGCCATCAACATAATTCCATTTTCCCAACTTCCAAATAATCAGACTGCGACCTCCATGTAACATGAAAATTTTCTGTAGGAATTGATGCGCAGAAATGTATTTCTTATCTCGTAATAATTTCAATTTGTCCAACATAATTTGAAAATGATCGTCAAAAATACAATGCCACTGTATATCAATTTATTAATACCGAGATAGGAACTAGATTATAGCGTAAGATTAAAGATTTTCGTGAAACTATTTCTCTAACAAGGAGAAACGGACTTGAGCCCCTCTCGTTGCCCATTTCAACCCTAATTCAAGCATCCGGACAGAACGTGTTCTCGTAAACGGAGCGTTTCGCTAGGCTATGGATCGCGAGAATGCAATTGCGATCGCGAGATCGTGAGTATACCGGTTGCGTTGATGAAAAAACTTCACCGATTTCGCGGTAGCTCGCGCGGAGAAACAAAAATACGGCGAGAGAGTGGGTCGTGGTTAAAATGCTGGGCCGGGGTGAAACCGTGCATGCGTAAATGAGGCCACTTTGCCGGGATTATTCTCGTTTTTAATTCTCTTTCTCGTTTACATCAATACACGCCGTCCCGCGCGCGCGGCAACGTTCTCAGCGAACGAGCCACGCGCGTCCGCTTAACGACTCGAACACGATAATAAACTGTAACACACACGAGCAAATCCCCGAAGGAGTCCGTTGTTGTTGCGAGCCGAGCTTCGACCGCCGACAAGAGAAAAATGTGTATCGACATCCGAAAGCAGTTCCCTTCGTCGTCGTGATTCGATTAATCGACGCGAAACTTGCCCACGCAAGTGTACACACGGGGAAACCGTCGCGTCGTTCGTCGCTCCGGCCGCGAGGATGTTTGCGAGTTCGACGAAATGCGATTAATTTGAGGAAATCTCTCGCGCATTCAACACCAACGATCATAATAACTACATAATAACATTTTCACAGACGCAATTCTAGTAACCCCTGAAGATGATCTAAACAAAGATCGAGACGTCGGAATTACTCCGTTTGTTTGCAAAATTGCTTTGTAAATTAAGTAACAATTGATCGAACCTTGCGCTGAAAGCATTAATATTTCTGAATCATAATAACTGTCCGACTCACTCGCATCGCTCATATACTGTAAGCCGAATGTAATTCCAGCTAGCAGGGTGCTGTTATGGTTGTTAACCCCTTGCCGTATCATTTTCTTTACAGTTACAGTGATTGAAACGTTTTTATGCAGAAAAATGTCGTAGAAGGGAAAAGAAAATGTATATCTTTTGTATGGCTACATTTATTTTAATGCTCAAATATTGATTACAAACGAATCAAATTTTATTTCATCTAAAATGAAACGCGTAACATTCATATTTGTTAGACCTTGTTAAGAACCTTCATCACGAGTCTGGCTCGTCAAAATACGGCAAGGGGTTAATGCAAGCCTCCGAGCCTTCTTCTCAAGCTAGACTGCGTAATTATTTACATTACCGATTTCTGTGAACTTGAAATAAATATTTATTATGTTCCCAGGGTCACTATTTTAAACACCTTCCGTGTATACATACAGCGGCTCTTACGAGGCTACCTCACTGACTGATGCACACCGATTTCGACGAGACCTTGCACAACTGTCCATTAGACTTACCTAAGAAATCAATCCTTCCATCCGAACCCACCCTTCTGCGTAAGTGCTTATAAATCGCAAACGACGAAAGGTACCAAAAAGTGGTTGAAACAAAAGCTATATCGTATCTGTGGGACCATCAATCTGTGCGAACATTTTTTTGAAAAAAGCATTTCCAAAATTTCTATTTCCAAAAAAATTATTTTTTCAAAAAATATATCAGACAGATTTATGGAATCCAAGATACGGTATAACTTTTGCTTCAATCATTCTTTGACATCTTCTGTGGTTTGCGATTTATAGGCATTTACCTAACAGCATAGAAGGGTTGATTCCTTCCATAAAGTAAACGACGGGCACGAAGGAAATACGGCTGAATTGTTAGATGGGTTTAATGAACACTTGCGCAAACTTTCGTTAAAGTCGGCGTAGTCGCCGGGGTTCCTTTGTTATTTGGACACGCATAATAAAAATCGTGGAAATACGTTCCGCCCGTCGGAAACACGAATCGTTTCTCAACCGATTACGAAATTTCCAGGGCGTGAGCTCTCTCTGTTCTCGCGTGGATCGCGAAGGCGAGAGGCTGTACCGAGCCACAGCCCCCGTCATTGTAAACCACCCACGAATATGGTTCGTGTTCGCCCGGCGTCGTTGGATTTTCGTCCTGTTACACAACGCCCACGTACGGAGTCCCGCCGGGGTCTGTAATTTCCTCCCAGCCGCGGACTATTCTAATTTCAATGATAGAGATGTAACGCGTCCGCACGGCCTGTCCTCGGGGACCGCGGAGAATCTGCTCAAAGGCGGTGTCGCCACTTCGCGCCGCGGTGCGGTGGTCCGAAATTACGATCCATACCGGTGGTCCCACACAGTAATTTAACGTACTCGAATCCGCCGAGATCTCCTCCATGTACTCACCGCTGCAATTTTTACTTCCCAGGATTTCTATGCTCTAGCGCGAAAGCGTCAAATAAAATTATCAAATATCTCGTGAAGTATTTCTATGACCTTGGATTAGTGCTTTTATACAGATGAATTTGAGATGAATGCAGAATGATGAAACGGACCGATTGGTTCAAGAAAAAAAATTGGGCTGCTTTAAAGAATGAAGTGCAATTGCACCTGGCGGGTGCATCAGTGCAACCATATAAAAAATAAGGTCGTAAGAAGTTAGGACGTATTATGCCATATGATTTTTTTCTGATTTTTACTTGAAACTATGGCGATTTCACACCTTGCTGTTTCTCGCTCGCTCGGCTCCCCCGAATATACCCGAATAGCGTTTCACCTCGGAGCGTAACGGATCAGACGCATTCACTACCCAGCAACCTGTCCTGGTTCCATATTTTCCGTGACCCTAGACATTTTGTTCGTTCACCGGTCGTCGGATGCGCCGGACGGAAAGGTTAACCGCAGTTGCACGAGACAAATATGAATTCTATCGTTGGTTCAAAGATGGAACTTTTTCCGGGATCCTCGGCGATCCTCGACTCGCGGCATTCCAAGGACAGAAACTATCTCCCGCAGAGAAAGTAAAGCAGTATTTCTCGTGCTTCCGGTCCAGATGGGAATAGATCGCCGCTGAAATAAACTGGATTCGCAGCTGGAGTCGTAAAAGCGTTCATCGGACCGCGGTGAAGATGAATGAACCGGTAACCGAGAAACCAGGCGCGATCAAGACGCGAACGGGACTCGAGAGCAGCGTCGTGTCTCCACCCACGGAAATGAAATTACTCGTCTCTTCCCTTCTCGCGTTTTGGTCTCGAGCGGCTGCCGAAGTGTCCCGCACCTATCCTAAATCAGAGATCCTCTGGTTTCCTTGGGGAAACGAGCAATAAACGTCAACGGAGACACCTCGATCGGTGCTCACGCGATAATCGCTTCTCGCGCAGCCTGCTTTTTTCGCCATTATTATGGCCTATGTGCTGCCAGCTATTCGTGAGAACCCGCCGCGGTATTACCTTTCTCGCTCGAATCAATCCCCAGGGCACTCGGCTAGGATATATATATATATACATATACATATATTCCTCTCCGGTATGTTTGCGGGCCGTTGTTAAGAAGATTTACGACCGTGGCGGACGTTCTGGGACGCGCGAGGCCGAGCGTAATACGAAAATAATGCAAATGTCGTGCGAACGCGACGATACAATTGGAAAAGAGTCGCAATGTCTGACGCGACGGAGCTGCGAATGCGATCACAGTCTGCGAACACCAGACGGCGGAAGGTGGAATTTCCCAAACGCGTCAGACCGCGCAGTGCGCAGTGTCCGAAACACAAAAATAAAATAATCAACTTTTACGGTAGCACACGTACCAACCTCACAGCAGTGTTCCTCGGTAACAAAGATAAGTGTATCATACAGTATATAGGGTGTCCCAGCTGAAAAAATCCACCTAAGAATTTCCATTGTTTTTTGTGACATGAAAAATATTCGTAGCACCATTCGAATGGTGTCAGCTAAGGAATACTCTGAAAAGAACAATTTTTCGTCGGACACTTTGTTCGTGTTTCTTCAATGTCACTCACATTTTTCATTAGAAAACGTGTATTTTTCTGTATATTGGATTTTGTAGTAGACGAGGATGTATTCGACGAATTATGACCTTCAGATGACCTTGAACACCAGTAATGTGATCAAATTGTTGGATAATCGCAAATGACGAATCGAAAATGACGGGTTCTAATATTTTTTAGAAATAGATGAAGATTAATAGTCAAACTACACGAGTTAAGTGTTAGCTTGCATTGTTACACCTGCGTTTTACCACGTTTTTATTAACTCGCTTTCTTGTCTGTCTGTTCGGTACTTTTGCAATTGATTCTAAACTAACTTCCCGATGAGCTAGAGACTTGAAACTTTAGACATAGCTCAGAACTGGATGACAATGCAATATTAACTCGCTTGCTTGTCTGTCTGTTCGTCTAAAAAGCAGAAAATATTTATTTAAATAAAAAAAATTTTTTAATGTACCGCCATACAGATTCCTAACTCCATAAAGATAGTCCAAAATACTTGTAAGACTTAAAACGAAAAACGTGGGGCGTATTATAATCTTATAAGATCTTATAAGAGAAAACTCACACAACAATGACTTAGGTGATCTATTCATGCATCAATTATCTATTGCATACGCCCCACGTTTTTCGTTTTAAATCTTTTCATAGCTATTAAAAATTGACAATCACAAATTTTCAGGACTATCTGTATGGGGTTCGGAATCTGTATGGGGCTAGGAAAAATCATTTTATACTTTTTAGTCCGTCTTAAAAACGTGGTATATTAGTAATTTTTCTTTATTTAATTAGATCCTTCTGAATACTTACGAAAGGTACAGTAGTGACTTGATAGAAGCTTCGCCGACTGTATTTGGAGTAGTCCGCATTAAGTTGGCTGCGTTCTATTCGACCTCCCCCGGTCGTGTCGTTTCATTCGGCCGTTTGGGTGTTCGAGATTGAAACTCGACCCGAAAACTCTTCCGGCTCCAAAGCGCTGGTTCTAACGATAAGCTCCGCTTACGATCTTATGTAGATTTCGCAGATTTCGGCGTGGCGTTCGACTGCATCGAGCGCTCTCTCGGCTCTTATCTCCGATCTTCATTTCCGCGAGAGGGAAAAATGCCGGGGCTACGCTACGCTTCGAAGCCCGTTAATTGATTCGACGCATTAATTGCAGCCCACGCTCGAAAAGTTTATGTCCGCAGGCCTTCGGAGCGGTGAATAGGAGCTGATCGCTGCATTAACCTCGCTGTGGGCGCCTTGCTGCAGTTTCAATGCAGCCTGTCCGTCCAGTGAGCACACCTTCGACCACGGTAATAGGAACCAAGCGATCGAAACCGGTTCATTATTCGCAGAACTCGCGATAACGAACTAATTGCCGCTATTAACGAGTCTCTCCTCTGTGTCTAGCCCTGTCCATTGCACCGTGCGCTAGTACCAGTCGCTACGGTTAGATGATACGCATGGTAAACATGCGCTACGAAATTCTGATCGTGATCATTTTTTTCGCGTTCCGCGGCGGGAGTTGTCTTGATCGCGGAAAACGGTACCTGGTGTTCCCCATACCTCGGGGCAATGCGCCGACGAAAGTGCAGGTATTTTGTTTAGCAGTACAGTTTCTTTTTTTTTTATTGTTTAAAGTGCAGGGTGTAAAATATGTTATATACAGTGGCCGGAATTAATATTCGGACACTCTAGAAAACACGATAACTTTTCTAATATTGTATTATACGATTTGAACTTTTTTGGGAAGTTAGAGCAATCAGTTTACTACAGGATGTGAAAAGAAATTTTATCAATAAATTCCAATAGATCAAAATTGTAGAGAAAATACTAAAAGTTGCATTTTACAGTTTTTTTATGTGGGCCTATATTGAAAGTTTAAAAAATACGTTCTGTAGATCTGTGTGAATTAAACACGAGCTACAAAGATTTAAAGATGGTAAAATTTCAGATTTTCAAGATTTTCGGCCTCTAACTGCAATAAATCTAAGGATTCTTACATCTTTCAATGCCTGTCGTTTTTTCCCGCACCAACCGATTTCGATGAAACTTTCACAGTGCATATAATTGACACAGACCTACAAAACGTATTTTTTAAATTTTCAATATTGGCTCACATAAAAAGATTGTAAAATGCAACTTTTAGTATTTTTTCTACAATTCCGATCGATTGAAATTTTTGAAAAAATTTCTTTTCGCATCCTGTAGTAAACTAATTGGTCTAACTTCCCAAAAAAGTTCAAATCGTATAGTATGATATTAAAAAAGTTATCGTCTTTTTTAGAGCGTCCGAATATTAATTCCGGCCACTGTACATGCCCCGAGATCATCTTAACCTAGGCGTGTGTGGGAGTCCCCAGCATAGACCCCGAAAATTACGAGGAGCTATGTGCAATGCCCAAGGTGAACCCGTTTGGACTAAGTGCAATGTCCGAACGAGTTCACGGGGTATACCCACTAACTCTCACCCTACACTTGGATCCTTGACCACAATTGGGAGGTCAAGCCGGAACTGCCGGAAGCTATACTTTGGCTAGTACAGTTTAGATTAGCATTGATTTCTAATAGTAAAGCTTTGACCTAACAAAAATGGGGTCCGTGTTGTTTCTTAGATTTCCGAACGTAGAAAATGACATACCGCCGTAATTTTTCTTAGATCGTACAGTTTCCTTCTTCTTAGATCAAGGCTTCACTGTATTTCATCCCAGTAGGCATTAAAAATTCAATATTCGGATATTTCATATTCTGTATGTATAGTATACAGTGGGTGTATAAAGTGTTCGTACATCTCTTAAAATAGAATAACTTTTTGTGATTGATGATTTTTTATAATCAACTAGAACCATTAGTTTACGAAATGATATGAAAAAAAGATTTCCCAAAAATTACAATTTACAAGGTTACAAGCAAAAATAAAAAAGGCATTTTTTAAAACCTTTTTGTTTGGGCCCTTAATGAAAATTTAAAATATATGTTTTGTAGATCTATGTTAGTTATACGCATACCGAAAATTTCATCGAAATCAGTTGACGCAGAAAAAAAACGACATGCATCGAAAGATGTAAGAATCTGTGAATTTTAAGCAGAAACTGACCAAAAGTCGCGGAAAACTGTGATTTTCACCACATTTAACCACTTGTAGCTCTTCGGTATGTTAATTGATGTGGATGAAATTTTCAGCATGTGTATAACTAACGTAGATCTGCATAACATATATTTTAAATTTTCATTAAGGGCCCAAATAAAAAAATTTTTTAAAATGCCTTTTTTAATTTTGCATGTAAATTATAATTTTTGGAAAACCTTTCTGCATATCATTTCGCAAACTAATGGTTCTAATTGATTATAAAAAACCAGGTCGTTTGGTACAATTATAAAAAAGTTATTCTATTTTAAGAGGTGTACGAACACTTTGTACAGCCATTGTATATCTAACTTTCCAAAATCAGAAACTTGAACACTTTACTATACCTAAATACTTTCGCGACAGAGTTAGTTTACTGGAGAAGGACGAAAAAAAACTTGTGTGAAGAGGCTTCGCGCCAGAAAAGTTTCGAAAATATGACCTATTTGCACCGGCGAAGCTTAAAAATTGTTTTTCGCGAGACCGCGGAATTTTGTATCCGGGAGAACATTTGGAAATTGAAACAGTGGTATTTCGCAGCGGATTGCGGGATTTCAGGTGAGCACAGTTGCGCGGCGGCTCTTTCGATTGCACCGGTAATGTCTCACGCACACCTAAATCCGAAAATTGCCTGAGATAGAAACGATCTCGTCCGCGTTCCCCCGAATTTCACTGTGCCTACATTTCCCGATCTAATTTCATCCAGTTGAATGTCAGTCTCGAATGAGCCTGCCAATTGGAATTCGATTGGCGGTTATTATAAACGATCGATGACACCTTCGTGCATTTGAAAACCGTTCCAGTTAATCCTCGGCCTCGGTTTACCCATGGAAGTCGATGTCAGCCTGATTATCGGATATGTGATGAAATTTAATTACGTCCTACCCTATAACGCCTCCTACTTGACGGACTCATACATTCGGTATGACAGATCGATCAGCAGCGGTGTCGAAGCCGACGAGGATGACGACCACTCGCTGGATTACGAAGGTACACGACCTCGCTTCTTTGCGGAATACCTTCTTTCTTCTTTCACTTTCAATAAGTTTCCCTACAAAGTTGGATAATTTCGTTTTTACTGATTTTTGGCCAAAGCACTTCACTGTGGACACACTGGTGCTCCCCCACTCTCTAATTCGTCATAAATGTATAAAGCGGGCTGCCGACGCTCGAGCCGCTACTCCCACTACCGAGAGAGTGGGAGAGGAACTTGCTTACTAACAAAGCGCGATAGTGGGGAGTAGCGGCTCGAACGTCGACACCTCGTGAGCAAGAAGTTGCCAGCTGGCATACAGTAACCTTCACTAATTCGTCAAAACAATCGAACGTTAGCATCGGCTCTTGTGGGTAATGCTCTGCGAGGGTTAATATTGACCTGCAGGAAACTGGTTCGAATATATATAAACAAAATTGATACATAGGAATTTGAATGAATCTAGACATGTCTGTTATGAAACTAATTGTGAAATTAAACATATACATTTTAGAAATTTTCTGAATATGATACTAAAATATTAGAAAGTCCCACTATTCCTTTATATCAAAGCACCCAATTGCGGGGTTGTCTTAATGAGTTCTACTTTGTTTATTGAATATACATTATCCTGCAAGCTGCATAAAAATATAATCGATGCTGTCCACATTTGTATACGTCCGTAGTAAAAATCCTGATGAAACCGGAGGTGCATAAGGGTTAATAAAATGTTCGGTTCGGTATTAGCAACAAAAGTATCGTATCGCGGGAGAAGAAGCGATCCGAACGGTTCTGAATAGAGCTCGGCCGTAACAATCCGATTCTTCTAAATCCGCGGGAGTAACCCGGGGCTTCAGGCTGGTCGAGGGACGAAGTCTGAACACGAAGGAGAGATCCTCTTCCTTTACATATTAACGAGGCTACTTTTGTTGCGTGCCTTCTAACGCCGTTCCCGAGCACAATGCCGGAAGCTGTCTGCCTTTTATCTGCTGATGCCCGGCCGTCTCCTTCTCTCACGGTATTTTTAGCAGTCCTTCCTTCCCGACAGGCAGAGAGTATCACGTCATTTCCAGGTGGGAAATTTACGAAATCTTGGAATCGGTGCTCGGCGACTCGCAGACAGGGAAAGCCTGCCTTCTGAGAGCGATCTGCGAGGTGTCCGCGGTTCCTTTCACCAACGGCGTTCACGGTCTCAGCTCGCAGCTCGTCCATCTTCTCCTCACGTGAGTACGGAAACCCACGGTTGTCAGAGTCGCATCCTAATGCTCGGAAACCCTGGCCACTTACGTATTCGACCTACCAATTTCCCTCCTCTTTACTCTATTGCAACGCTCAGCTGGTGACTTTTCCTTTTGTTAACCCCAAAAAAATTCTTAGTTTTTTTTCAAAGATGACTTTCCGTGTTCCCAGCCCTTCGACGACTTCAGAACCTGTCAGAACCGACTTCGATCGAATGTATCATGCTGCTGAAATGCTAGGACGAAGTGCATCATGGAACTGCGACAGTTTTTTTCCGGAATGTGAAGAGAGTCCCTTGGAATATTTCACAGAAGTGCATGATCAGTAGCGGATTTGTGGCGTTTATGACGAAAGTGAGTAGGTGCACTTTGGAACAATAAATACGTTCGAAGAATTACAATGTACTGTTACATTATTTTCAATCTATTCAATATATTAAGCAATGAAATTTCTACTTCATTGCAATTTGTTGCAATGTCACAGTTGATATTGTCAAAAACAAGCACAGAAGTTTCCCAAGAAAATATTTCTACAACATCACGAATTGAGACCGAAGTGAAAACTTCTATGGCGATCGCACGTCTGTCTACCGGAAGTTTACTCGAGTAGCGTTTCATTTCGTAGCGTGACGGATCAGACTCGTTCACTGCCCAGCGAATGTGCACGCGGTGCGTCTAAAGAAGTTTTCGCTTCAACAAGGGAAAGTGAATTAGGATTTTAGTGGAAGACATAAAATAAAAAAAAGAATTGTATAGAATTCGTCCCGTTAACGAATCCCGAACAGGGATCTCCGGACGTTGGAAGAACCGAACGGTTAAGGCAAGGCCGGGGAGAATCTGTGGCTGAAACGAAACACCATATCGAGAGACCGTGCTGGGTAATTTATGTGTCCGGATGTCGTACGATATTAGAAATATCAAGGGAAGAAAGCACGGCCGGCGGTGGGTCGCGCGGCGAGTGCGGGGGTGCAGAGAAGAGGAGGCGGGAGTAGAGAAAGGGACGAGGGTTGGATGGTAGGCGGCGAGGGTGGCCGGGAACTCGCGGCGAAACGTGACGCAGTTATCCGGCGTTATTGGCAGTTCTCTCGTTCAATAACAGGTACACGTAAAAGAGAAAATACTCCGGTTGAAATTTATAGAGGGCGTAGAACGAGCGCAGAGCGGGGAGTAAAAAAAATGGCCCGTGACGCTGCGCCGGTGACCGAGAGAACCGGCCGCGAGAGAGAGCGAGAAAGAGAGAAAGATTGGGGGCGAGACGGGGAGAATGGTTTCCCAGGGCAAAGCCATTCGTGGTAATTAACACGGGCCGACAATGTACGATTTTACTTCCGCGTCGTTACAACGCCACCGAGGCCGAATACCTTTGAGCTTCGCGGTCTCTCTTGCTCCTTCTCTCTACCTCTTCTCTCTTTCTCGCTGTCCTGCTATCTATCCGTATATTTCTCCTATCTCGTTCTTTTTCCCATCATTCCATCGCACGTCCCCAAACCTGTCTCGCCTCGTTTCTCTCGTCCCAGCAGCCACATTGAGTTAATCGTCAATGATTCTCGTCACATGAAAATGACGAACCCTCGACGATACACGAAAAAAATCACAAGGACGATCTTCTGGCGAGCTATTGGCTTATTTTCCTCCCCACTGACATTCCTCTTTGCGAACTCGTTCTTCTGTTTTGCGCACGTCGCATCCCGTCGGTTAATTGCACTGCGAGGAGAACGGAAGTCTTTTCTTTTTGTTGCATTTCTGTCGATCATCGATTTGGGACAAGAGTAGTTAATTGCAGTATAATCTCGTTTATCCGAACACATCGGCGGGGTACATACACCACAGTCCAGAGTAGTTTGGAATTTCCATAGGCTGGTTTAAGGTTCTCGCTCCACTCGCCCTGGTAATTCGCCAAGAGTCAGGATGTCGATGCACATTTTTCAAACCATCAAATGCACGAACGAGTATCCATACGTCCGCGATGACTGGGCCGAAATTTTTAATAAAGTTCCCGCTGGTTCGACAGCCGACGCAAAATTTGCTGAACTCTTCGAGCCGTTTACGGATTTCTTCGAACTACAATTTCACGGATTTTACGATGACGTATTCGAAGAGTTCCCATGGCTTGGATCGGTTATCATAGCTTATAGTGCCTGTAAGCTGATAGCCAAAATTAATTATCGCCGCGGAGAGTTTTTCGAACTATCCCGTCGCGTCGGCTCAGAAGTTCAACAAGGATGCAGAATTCTTCCGTTTGCTCGTGATTACACGATTTCTGGCTGGCTTGAATGCGTCCAGGAGAAAATCCATTATAACAATTATTATGCGCCCGATTTTGTTCAAAGAAGAAAACGTTCTATGTAGACTACGGTCTTTTTGATATCTCAATTATTCCATTATTTGTAAACATTTGAAGTATAATACGTATTTCCTCATAGAAGCAGGCGTTTTTAATCGAAACAAAATATTTTCTTGAACGACCTTGAGATAGTACAGAGATGTATTGAGACCTATTAGATAGTACATAGAAAAGTTTAACATTCTAATTCAAAAAACGGAGTTGAAACTATTAACACGAAACCAAGCAAGTTTCAAGTGGCCTGTTTTAAATGCCTGACCCTGTATCTTGTCCATTAATTATCCGACTGGTAGTTTTCTGTCGCAGTGTCGTTGCCGATTCATTGAAATCCACCCATCGATTTTTTTCGTAGCGAGACAAGCTTTCGATTTCCTGCTCGAACGTCTCGGCCAGGCGGATAAGGAACGACAAATGGACATCGTTTAACCCACATAGATAAAAGCCGGGTATGCGTGCTCGCGTTCGCCCGAGAAAAGATTCGTGTACATAACTACAGAAGAAGAGGGAGAACAGGAGAGAGCTGGGGGAGAGACAGAGAAGCTAAGAGGAAGGGAGAGTTTTACGATGCCCGTTCAGGGGTTGTAATTCAATTTAATGCCGGGTTTGCAGACTGTCAGGCGCTTCGAGAACATTTCACCTTGCCTCCAAATTACGGCCGCATACACTATACACTTACTCTGTTTGGGACTGTATAGCAGCACCCTGGAGAACATCTACACTTACACCATATCTCCATTGGAAATAAGTAGAGCGCAAACCACTTGCCGGATAAATTGCATCGTCGCCTTATAATCGGTTCACTCTGCTAAGATGATTACTGAAGATCTCATGTTTGACTCCCAACAGCCGGCTGTAAGATCGTTCGCTCTTGGACACGTCTTTTGAGCTGCTTGGCTACTGAAGAGCCGGATACCCGCTAAATAAGAGACGTCTACTTTACTCGATTAGTTAACAGGTTCACTGCCACGCCAGTTATCAATGGCACTCGTTTTCACCATGGGGCCGTGGCGGTAGTGCAAGAAATTTTAAAAAATCAGAACAATATGAATATCAGAAATAATTCATTTTGTGGAAGACGTTCTTCAATAGATCAACAGAGAAATATGGATTCAATATTTCTCACGATTTCATATTACATATTAATCTTTTATTTCCGTATGAAACTTGCACGACAGAGTCAGAGAAATAACTAACAATAGGATCCACATGCACCCAGTGTGCAGATCTCCAAGACCACTTCGGTTCAACCATGGCAACTCTGACGTGTCGATAGTCCGCTGGTACCTCGTCCTCAAGAACCTGAGCGTCCGCGTTCGCAGGTAAATTCGTAACTCAAACAAAGACTAATCAAAGACTGACAGCAGAATGTCCCCAGAGAGAGGCTTGCTAACGAGGCTTCCCGTTACGAGCAAAGTCTCCTCGGCGGAGTTGGCAGATGGGGCCATCGGTGCGAATTACAGTCAATTGAACGAGCAAACGGCTGGGTGACGAGCCCTGTGTCCTCCGACGAGGCATTATTGCCAATCGCTCGGTTAGCCTACAACGGGATGAATCGGTTATTCCTCGGTTGACCGGTATCGCGATCGTTTCTTTCCCGGCTATCTCTGTTGAACGCTCGCTCGGGGCGTTTTTCGGTTCGGTTTGAAGCTGGACGAGACTGAGCTGAGCTGCTTCGAGTATATTCCCGTCGCTCGGGGCTTAAGCTCCGTTCCGATGACTGGGGCGAGCATTTTCCTGACGCTGTTGCTCGTTTGCCTGTCCCGGTGTCTGCACCAGACTCGAGCCAACGTCGACGGCGACGACGACGGAACCGACGCAGGCGTCGTCAACGATTTCACGGCGAACAACGGCACCAGGCTGATCGAAAGTCCCTCACGGCGAGCCAGGGCCCTTATTTTCCCTCGCGAGGCGCAGCTGCTGGTACGTATACCCGCCAAGCCCTCCTCGACGAGGCTAATCAACCGTCTCTGCGCCCAATCGAGGATTCAGTCGCGCGTTTCTTAAGTGCTCGGCATTGGCTCCTTCCATTGGCGTCTCTTCCACTGCTCGAGTGGAATCCGTAGACTCGCGGTATCGGCAAAGTCGAGGATCTTTGCTCTCCCTGGCTATTAGCTACCTGGACCATTGCGCGAGACTTATTCCAGGATATATCGCCTGCTTCCGAAACACACTTATCGTTAATCGATTATAATTGTTTCCCGATTATCTTCGTCGACCGAGTTATCACCTACACACCTTTCCTCTTTTTCTCTCTCGATCTTTACCGATCTTTACTCGATGTTACCGTTGGATTCTATTCGTCGTGTTTGAATTCGAGGTCTATGTCTAATTCGCTCGAGCTTGTCCTCACCGCTACTGCGATGGGCCACGAATGACTCCGGCACAGCATACGAAGGGTTAAAAAGGGGTGTTCGGTGAAAAAAGAACTACCTGTTATAGTGTTGTTTATATAGCGCGACGAGATTTTTAAAATATTAAACATAAAGGTGTATAAAACGATCAATAATTTTGCGAGAATTTTTTACAGAAAGTAAATGATGTAAATTTAACTTTTCTCGAGCTGTGGGTTTGAGGATCCTCCTGTAGTATTCCTAGGATTAACACTGAACCTACCGAGCACTAAAACCGATTAAAATATTTTAGCATACAGAAATGACAAGGCTCTATTTATTTAGATTTCATGCAATTTTTATTACGATATGTGTGCTTGGATAAAGAAATTTATCGAATCAATTTCCGTAAGCCTTCATGTTCAACTTCTGTAAGCCACTTCATAATTTCAATAATTATAAGATGAGAAATATAAAACCGGTCATTTGACCGGCAGTGGTAGGTTTAGTGTTAAAAAAGTAATTTTCTTGCCTTAAGAGGTGTGCGAACGCCTATCCTCACTGCATAATTTGATGCGTAGCCGACACATTTTCGAAAATCGTGCGCCAGAGCGGAAACCGAGTCGAAACTTCGGAGCATCATTGTTTTGGGCCGTCGACGAGGATCGAACCTCGCGCAGGAAAGAAACTCCCGGCGGACAACTAATTCAAGTTTTTGCGGGACTGTCCGGTCGGTTCGCTCAATTCCTCGACCGCACAAAGCGGAATCCGGTGGTCCGAGCGTTGCGGGGGCGGGTGGGGCGATTTTAACTCGGAGATTCGTGAGCTTGCTGGCTACGGTCTTGTTCATCCTATCAAACCGCCGTGGCGGTTGTAATCCTAACGGCGACTATTCCCAAACACACTGGATGGAAAATTGGATGAGCCTCGGACATGTGGCTCGGCCCGGGGAATTATTCAAGAAGCGGTCGCACCGTAAACGCCGCGGCGTACGGTTTCGAGCGACACCGTTACTAAACCCTCGAACCCGTTTCTCTTTCGGAATAATTGAGGGAGCGGGATAATAATCGAGCGTTGATCCGCCGCGGGTGCCGACCGAAACGCTCCGGGCGACATCCGCGAAAGCTTTTCAGCTTCCAGTTTCCCGGCACTCGATGCTAATGGTACTCGTTTTTAAGGCGAGAAGATCGCTCGTTATTGTTCGCTCCTGGGCCTTCCGTGGGAACGGGATCGTATACTCTCGTCCCTCGCGATAACAACAATCTTTTCTTCTATTAAACGTCTGACGAACCTGGAATTTGCCTCGGCCGCGTTCAATGGCTAGCAAAAGTATGTGGATTCATATGAATGTTCATAATTAGACAGCGGATCTTTACACAAAATAAGTTTTCTACCTGAATTGCAACAAACTGGAGTGAAATGGAATTTTATTTTCTTTCTTAACATATTTAGTGGGTTGAAAATAATATGACAGTATTGTAAAATTCTTCTAATGTATACTATTTTATATTACAACTACTCATCTTCATAAATGCATAAATAGAGAAGGAACGAGAATATCTTCGACCGCTTACTTCATCATTACATCGCGGATGTATATGCAATTTGCAATTTGTGTAGACGAATTTTAAGAAAGTGGGGTCGAATAAAATCTTATTTTCAGTGATAGTATCTTTTGTAGATCCGAAATAAATAAAAATCGTACCAAATTCTGCCAAGTTTTATATTCTAGTATTTTTTGAAAATTTTCAGGAGCCATAAAGATTCGCACTCTATTTATTATACTTCGCACGGTCAAATTGTTTGCCAGTCCATAAACGTTTACTTTATTACACATTTTTCCATTGGCACAGCGTTCGAAAGAAGAGGAGACACTCCGTCTGTGTAACGAGCGAAATTTAACACCTGCGACACGATGTTGTTACACTATCTCACCCTGAAGGATCGCGAGTTCATGTGCAATACATTTTTCTGTGCCGTGTAGACACTTTGTTTGGAACCGGCGCGAGAAGAGATTTTATCTATGGAAAATAATAATGAATGTTCAGATTCAGATTCATTCTTGAATGGAACGATCTCAAAATTATTATATAGCAGATATTATATAAAGAAGGATAAACTTATTCGACGAATTAATATCGATAAGAATTTATATTTTTTAAAGTTCCAGGCAAGCGATGAAGACATTTTTCAAAATATTTCATAGATCCATGTCTTAAATAATCCATTGTATATTAAGAAGTTTCATAACTCCTTCGATTTCTGTCGGGGAGTCAATGACATGAGGCAAAGCAAAGATTCTCACAATTTGGAGAAGGTTGACGAGTGGTTGCTACATAACAAATCGCGAGCGATTTACCGCGGAACGGCCGGGAGAAGGATCCAATAAACTGCTCGAATGCCGGGCGTATAACAAGAGGTCGAATGTCCATCGGCGATCGGGTGCATTGCGGAAAATCTATTTCGCCCGTTAAAGATCGCAATCGGTGGGCCGGCCGCGCGAGTAATAATAACCGGTCCCGGAAGACTTTGCTGACGTGGGTTCGATTCCCATCTTTCGTGGCTGGATATCGCGTTCCTGCTAACGCGTTCCACCTGACCTTTCCAGAGCTCATCCAATTTCTGCGCCAGGTGGATATATCACGCTGTTCGAAGCGCGCGCGGCCGCTCGCGCGCACGTGTACCGCCGTATACATATTCATGCACACGTGCACGCGGCATCGTGGCCCGGTATGAATTTTCGATAAAACCGCGAATTTCCACGGAGAATCGTTTCGGGCCGCACGTCTGGGGAGGACAGTTTAACGAGATTCGCGGAGGGCTCGGTGGAAGGGCGTCAAGCGTTTTTCCATCGAGCTCCGGCCCGCTGCCAATCGAGATCGATACAACACCGAGAGCCGGCCTCGTGCCATCCCGATCCTACCAATCCGTTCCAGTTACTGTAATAACGGTAATGATAACAGGCCAGATGCGGTTCAGTCTCCCAGACAACGGTTTTGTATATCCCTGCTATGCCCTTAATCAACGAAGAAACGTTTGTTAGTTTATCATGTAGACTTTTAATTTAATTTTGGTAACCTTCATTCACCCCACAATTTCAAGCTGCACCGATCTAATTTCATGTTTATGAATTTTAATTTCTAAGTGGGTAGAAACGACACAGTAGAAGATGAAATCGTTTAATACTGGATCATGTCATATCGCCTTTATGTGCACATCCATTTTTGCTGATATTTAGCTGCAACATTATTTATTAATAAATATCGCGTTTTTTATCCAATAACATTTACATATTAAGGAAATGACATTGAAAGTCGATACTAATATTTCCAAAACAAACACACACGTGTCCGGATACTGTTGGACAGTAATTAAAATTAATTTCACCGCCTATCAACAACGACCAGCTGAAAGTCTATCACTTAGGTAATTATAAAATTATGAAATTTCCTTTGACATATTCTTTAAGTATCAAAGAAGTAAAATAATTTTCAAAAAAGATTTTTTGAAAGATCTAGACCGGAAACCTCCCGTTAACTGAGGATCGAGCAGTTATGTGCGCGAAGCATTGAAAAATGTCTCGCTCGTTTGTCACCGATCGAAGTCGGTCGGGATCTTAAACGCAATAAAGACGTATCTCCGGAGTATCGAGAAGATGATGACCCAAGAGTGATTTCTCTGGTTCGGAAGAAGCGTAGCATCCGTAAACATCCCTGACACGATTTTCCCGCGGGCTTCTGGATCCCTCTGGCGAACGCTCGACGGAAATGCGGTCGAGATACCGCGGCGAAGCGGTATTTCTCGATTCTAGCTTCTAGCACCGGCGCGGCCCAGCCCGGCTTGGACACTGTTGGACCGTGCACCCTGATCTCATCTGAGTTCATCCAATTTCCGCTTTGGACCGGACGCCCCCTATGAATAACCACCATAACCGCGACTTTTCTGATCAAATCTCGCGACCCACATTCACACCGATATCTGGACTTAGTGCCTCGGCCCGACGGATTTCACGGAAACGCTCCGCGGAAAGAGTTTAAAGGCGACGTACCACCTGCAGAAACTGAGATAGCGTATAAAATAAACGTTCCTGAGCTTCTTATTATTCGTTCGAACGCCCAGCTCGATCGTAGACTCCTCGTGACCGATCGTTCTGTCTTACGAAATCGTTCATCTTGGATTTCGAGCATTTATGAAGGGAACGTCTCGTATTGTTCACAGTTGATCTTCGGACTTGGAACACCGTTGCAGCTGGATCGCGAGAGCGTGATTGTTGGATACTTCGCGAAGATCGTGTACGACATGCCCGCCAATGCTACGGATTTCACTGAACCTGGCATTTATTATTCTCGTGAGCAGAAGAGTAGGTGGAGCATTTACAGGTAGTTGTTAAACGAACTCAATTTCCTAAAATCACGGTACGGTATGGAACAAGTGGCAACGTAATCTGTAAGTAATTTGATTACGAGGCACAGTGAAGCCTTGATCTAAGAAAACCCATCGGGTCCGTGCTGTTTCTTAGATCGTGTAATACTACTATTGGGTTGGAAAGAAAGTTCGTAATATTTATTCATATATTTATTCAATAACACGAGAAGTTACCTCGAAAATGGCAAAAACTAATAGAACAAAATATGTTATATATTGAATAAATCTATTTTAATTTTAATTTTATTTTAATTTTAATTTAAAAACGCTACGAACTTTCGTTCCAACCCAATATTTCGATTGAGTACTTACTACCTGATTGGATTGCAGTTCTGCATTTCATCTGAATCTATTATGAATGAATAAGAACAAT
Organism: Lasioglossum marginatum; assembly: GCA_028455795.1. NCBI lineage: Eukaryota > Metazoa > Arthropoda > Insecta > Hymenoptera > Halictidae > Lasioglossum > Lasioglossum marginatum. Next base: position 3,151,149 of record CM052265.1, read on the forward strand.
TGTAAAAATTCGAAGGAAGGTTTATCTTTTCATATTTACAGTATCATTCGTACAAAGATCGCCTTGGATCGATTACAATGGGACACTCTGTATCAACACGTCGAAATACAAATGTCAGTCACGTGTTACTAGTCGTAATTGTATTTGAATACAAATCAAAGATAATAGATTGATAGATATTGACGTGGCAGTTATTCGTTGCAATATATCCTAAATTGTTGACAAATGTACCCACGATAAATTCATTCACAGAATATCAATTTGAAACATGAACGCGTCGCTATGGCATCAAACAAGTCTCACAAGATTCTTCGTGAAAGGAATCAAAGCCTATTTTTTAACGTACTTTTTAACCAGGTGAATCCTTGAGAAATTCGTTTGCTAGAATTTGAACATTTAAATATTTTCGCTGTAATTAATGGTTTCCCAGATAAATATGACAGACCAAATATGCTTTGCGTAGCCAACTTTGGGGGCTATTTCCACCCCTTGAATAAGAATGATGACCGCGAAAAAAGGAATACGTGTCGAATATTTTTCCGAGTCCTATATTGTATGTACTGTATACAGGGTGCGTCGTTTATCTTGTTTGCCTTAATATCTTCCTACCTCTAGCCGATAGGGAATGTGCCAAATTAAAGACATTTGTTTCAGAATGACGAATTTTATGATTTTTCCTTTTTTATCAGATAAATGAGAACGTAATTTCCATGAAAATCAGGAGGCAGTTGAGAAGCGTTCCTTCACCCGATTCTCATCCGTAGGATGCTCGAGAAGGCCGCAGGCTTGTACGGTTTCGGCGGCAAGGCGTGCGTGATGAAGGCGATTTGCGAGGCGGCGTCGACACCGTTCGACGACAGGCACAGTCTATTGGGACAGCTGTTGCAAGTACTTTTCAAGTAAGTAGACCGCATGAATAGGAATTACGGGTAGCTGGGAACACGTGCGGGGTAGCATCAGGCAACGGGGACAACACGACAACGTGGCGGCGTTAAATCAATGCCCCGAATTTCGTAATGCGGGACGCGACCGGTGGATTAGAACCGGGCGACGGCTGCAGGATTGAACAGTGTCCGCGGAATGTGGAGGATCAATTAACGGGTACCCGAGGGAGGCGCGAAATAACTTGGCGGGCTTTTCGCGTATCCGCTCGTATTATTGATCCCACGAACTCCACGAACGCAAGCCCCTGCAACACCCACCCCCCGTCCGCCCCCGAATTCTTTTCCGCCCCGTTTCTCGCGGCCCGAGAGAGCCCGCGCCCGGCCCGATCTGGCCCGACCCAGCACCGGTCCGATCTCTCTCGCGGACCGATCGATTCTAATTCTTCGCAAGACTACCGAGCCTGAATCCTGTGGAATTCCAGGCCCTCCAGCACCGAGGAACGGTACGAGGAATACGGGGACAGGGAGTACAGAGCGGCCGAGCGCTTGGGCGAGCAGGTGTCGACCGAAAACTGCCACGCCCTTTATCCAGAATGCCGCAGAAGTGTGCTCGACGTGTTCTCCACGGTGATCTCGTGAGCACCGACACCGAAAATACGGAGCCCAGATGGAACAGGCGCACGCCACCAGAACAGCCACGCCTCGAATCCTCGGCCTTTTCGAGGGCACGAACCGCTCTCTCTCTCTCCTCTCTCAGTCTCTCTCTCTCTCTCTCCCTCTCTCACTTCGCAAGCTCTCTATCCGCTTTTGCTACGCTCTCCTCGAGCAAGGATCAGACCAGTCGATCACCGGAAGCATCTACCGTTGCTTTCTTCTTCTGTTAGAACTTTATGTACACCGGCGAAATAGTGAAGGTTAATTTTATTTCACCGCCCCGAAGGAGGGGTGTTGTATCGAAACTGGCTGTGTCACTCTAAATCAATTTCCTCGTTCAGGCTACTTGATGTTTTAGTAAAAACTCATGTGTCAGCATTAACTATATCATTATATTATCGATCGATAAGAAACTCGATTTTATATACAGTCTGTCTGATAATCGATGGCAGACACTTGAAATCAGAATCACTTTATTGTAAATGGGCCAAACAATTTCAGATGACAATAAAAGTTTCGGAAAAGTTGCGTTTAGTCTGAATTACGAGTTTTTAGAATAACAGGTTTTTACTACCTTTTTATTGGGACTAATAAGGGAGATTTAAAAAATGTGTTCTATAGGTTCGTATGTTCAGAACACAATAAGTGATGTTAAACTAAAAATTGTAAGAAATATATTAACATTTCTCAAAAATTGATGTCACAAATTTTTACATTGTACCCCTCCAATGTAGTCGATGCTGAACGGAGTTTAATCGTTCGGTGACGGAATCTCGTGTGTCGAAGGTATTGGAATTTTATTGTTGTCCTTTGTCCCGGCATAGAGGGATTATTTTGACGCAGGCATTAAAACTATCGTATAACAATCGGATTCTTCAAAATAATGATGCGAGCTTAAAAGGATATATACTTTGACAGTAGAAAATACCTGCGATTGACATTTTCTCAAATAAGATTACTAAACGTTTCGATGTCAAACTTTGTAAACGGATTTATGAATCTGTAGAAAATGTACAACAATTTTTCAACCGAGAACTTCTTTAATACGCATGCCAATGTATATTCGTGTTCTGAATCGTTATTGCTTTATATATGTTTGCAGCATTGTTTCCCAACTTTAAAGATGGATCCTCGAGTAGCAAGTTGAAAAAGAGTAAACTTTATCTTGCATAAATCATATAAGTACAACAATTCAAAAATGGGCTCGCAAACTTTTGCTGATGAATTCTCAACGATAACGAAGTTAAAACTCGAAATAAAACCAAAGCAACTTCAAAACTACCATTTCGTGTCTAGCACTTTTTATGAAGGCATCACTGCAAAAATATTCAAGTTGAATTTTATCTAGCTGCTGCAACGTTTAACGCAAGCGTTTATACCGTGACCAAAATAAATAATGAAATAAATATTCATCGTGATTTTAGTAACAACTTAAATAATGTTTAATTTTTTTAGGATTAATTATAAATGAACACACAACATGTTTAGTAATACAGTAAAGCCTTGATCTAAGGAAAACACTCGGGTCCGCGCTGTTTCTTAGATCGCGTAGTTATACTATGTTTTGATTTATTGATGAAAATTGATTACTGAAGATTCTGGATTTATGTCGACGACCCTATACAGTGCCAACAGGTTAAAAACTTGATGAACAAAGGTTCCACGCGGTCGGATCTAACGAATAGCTCGTACGCGAAGGAACACTAATGATTCCGGAAGGTTGAGCGGTTCGACGGTCGATTGTGTTTCAAATGCGGCGAAAATTCATCTGTTCGAGCGGGCCCGTAGTTCCTCAAGGTGTCGGCCGCCGTGAAAGCATTTCTTAACTCCACGCGGCTTCCGCGAGCATTTTCACCGCGAGCTCGCCCTGCCCCAGAGTTTCATTTCCCTAAAAGTACCCGCAGCAATCGTCGAGTTCCGACCAGAGCGGCGCGGCAGCAAGCCGGTTCTCCTTGGAATCTGAAATTAAAGAATCCCCGTGTATCCGCAGGGTTGGTTTGCTTCAAACGAGCCGGCTTGCGGTCTCGATTAGAATACCGGATACACGGCCAACCTTGGTTGCGTCTCTTAAATAAGAAACAAAACTGCCGACGAGGTCGGCGAGCGAATGTGCGCGATCCTAGGTTACGTGTCGAGCAGCAAAACAGTATACATGGTCTGTCCAAGAAGTTTCCGGAAATTATTCATAAAAATCATTTATTTACATCTTCTTCGAAATCTACGTTATAGCCTTCAAAATTGAATATAATAGTTTCAAACATTTCAAGCAAAATTGAATCTAAAGTCTAACAAATATGAATGTTACGCGTTTCATTTTAGATGAGATAAAATTCGATTCGTTTGTAATCAATATTTAAGCATTCAAATAAATGCAGCCATACAAAAAATATATCTTTTCCCTTCTACGACATTTTTGTGCATAAAGACGTTTTAATCACTGTAACTATAAAGAAAAAGGTACGGCAAGGGATTAAGTATCCTCATTAGATTAAATTCATGATTAAATTCATTTTCTACCTTTCAATAAGAGAAAATACATTTTCGATGGTTTTTGTTTTGCATAGAGATCCGCAGTCTAATCATCTTATATTTTAAGGAAAATTCAAGTGTCCGGACGTTTATGAGCAGGAGTGTACGTAAAAATGGAATAATCGTGAGTGCAATGGTTTGTAATCGTAAAAATAACTGTCGGAACGACGCCGATGGTAAGGGACGTGATAAAATCGAACGATTCTTGTTTTCATAGAGAGACGCGTAACGCGTCACTGAAGATCTGTATCGAGTTTCATCGATTGCATCGTGGAGCAGATGAAAACTGTATCCGAGGAAGTTCCATCGCGCCGGACTCCGCTGAACCGGTTGCAAAACGATAATAGCCGGTGTTATAGCACTTTAAAAAGCATAGTCCATTATCGTGCAGGGTGAGCCAAGTAGCGTAACGCTTAAAAGCCCGAAGGAAAGTATGTCAGAGAGAGAGAAGAAGCGAACGAGAGAGAAAGCGAGAGGGAGAGAGAAAGAGAGATCGACGTCTATAGATATGCAAAATGATATTCTCGCCGGAGAAGGATGTTTGCTCCAGGATACAAGAGATTAACGCCAATTATCCTTTCGTTAATTTATTCACTTCGGGACAGAGAGTTTCACGCTCGGGTACTGTTTACAAACGAATATTTCAATTTCGAGATGGAATACTTTTTTAAATACTCGACCTTGGAACGCGCTACATTTTAACGAATAAATTTTAATTAAAAAAATGCGAAGACTTTATTTGCGCTTGCAATAAAATACTGTTTGATCTAGAATCTGCTTTTCGATATTACGCTACCCTATAATTTCTGCTAATTTTATTACTATTTAATTCTACATAGGATGAAACCTTTTGGCCCCTCGCGGAGTATGCCCCGCAATGGAGGGGCGTATTCCTTTTCCTTAGTTTGTACAGTTCTCGCTTCCTTCGATCAAGACTTTACTGTATACTATTTTGTGACAATATATTTTTGCAAACACGATTTGCCCTTTGCTTATATTTACTGAAAATACTTGTAAGATTTAAAACGAAAAACGTGGGTCGCATGCAACAGATAATTGATGCATGAATAGTTCAGTCACTAACAATTTGATTGCACTGCAAATGATACGAACTGTTATGCGAGTTTTCTCAACGGCAGCTACTCTCTACACTCCTTACTATTATCTTGCGCCCCACGTTTTTCGTTTTAAATCTTACAAGTATTTTCATAGCTATTCAAAATTCACAATCACAAATTTTCAGGACTGTCTGTATGGGGTTAGGAATCTGAATGGGGCTAGGAAAAATTATTTTGTCTGTCTTATAAACATGGTATATTAAACATTTCTTTTTATTTAAATAATTATTTTAGTAAAATAATAATAAAAGGATACAGTAAATATAAGCAAAGGGCAAATCGTGTTTGCAAAAATATATTATAAACGTGGTATAATAAAAATTCATTTTTATTTAAATAATTATTTTCTGCTTTCCAGACGAACAGACAGACAAGAAAGCGAATTAATATTGCATTGTCATCCAGTTCTGAGCTATGTTTAAAGTTTCAAGTCACATCGGGAAGTTTAAAATCAATTGCAAAATATTTGTACCGAACAGACAAATGGACAGACAAGAAAGCGAGTTAATAAAAACGTGGTAATAATTGCCGTCAGCAATATCGACGCAACTGTACATCTACAATCAACAGGAAGATTCCTGTAGATACCTGCGTGAATTTCTGGGTTTCATGGCGAAAGAGGTCTCGCTTCCCCGCATTAAACGACGATGAAATAAAAGCGTTCGACTGTTACAGCCCTGAGCAACAATGTTTATCATTCGGAGCGGGAATTCCGTGGGGGGGACACAAATCTCGTGTCATTACGCGGGTCCGCGCGATCGCGCATAATTTCCGCAGGATCCCGCGGTAGGTTTCCGCGTTGGAATGCGCGTGCATGCACAGAGGCGCGGGAGTGTACATATATCGCGGAAAATAGAAAAAGGATCGGTTTGTAATCCGACACTGCGAACTGGCGCGCGTGAAAATACTGAATATTTCGCGAGACCACTCGTTTTCACGAGCGACGACACCGGTTCCCATGCACCGGATAAACTTTTTTCGTTCGGAACTCGTTCCCGTAAATTTCACGTCCTTCTCGAGTCTTGTGCATCTGCGCGCCGTGATCTCTTATCTCCGCGCGGAACGCAGCCCTATCGCGAGCAACGAAAAGAAACTGCGAGTTCTCATACCTGTCTGCTAAAATCGATGCTGTAACTGCTGTAACGGAAATGTGAAAGAAAGAGGGAGAGGAGAAAAGCGTTTACTTCGTCTTGAGTTTTCCAAAGAACGCATCTGGTAAGACTATATGTCTTCCTTTAATAAAAGTTGAATCCTGTGTACCAATAATTTTTTTTAATCACTACGCTGTTTCAAAGAAATGTGCCATATCCGCAATCAAGTGACGACAGTACATTAGAATATATTATTGACGGACTTTTTTTTATCACCCGGTATAGGAATAGCGTATTTTCATCGTTTTTCTTTATTTGTAATGTAACAAGTATCTAAAAGTTATAACCCTCCCGTATCGAAAATAGGAAGCGCTTCGAGAATGCAAAATTCACTAGACCCCGTTGGATGCGACGGTTTGCCTGGTCATTATTATTCCAAAACAGTTGACGGCCGAACCAAAAGCCCGGCTTGTTAATAAATAAATTCAATTACCAACGAGGTCGGACCCTTCGAAAGGAATCGTCGCATGTCATCAATGGCAGCCAATGGCAAACAATCAGTGGCAGTTCCCTTGAAAAGAAGCGAACCGGCTGCCTGCAGGGTCGTCAACGAGAAACATAATCGATGGAGTCTTTTGAAACTTGAAAGATCTGACGAAAGTATGAAATGAAAAAGTATTGAAAATTTTCGGGGCTCGTGAAAACCAGTTTTGGCAATATTCATATTTGTTACACAATACCTTATATACAGGGTGAACCACGAATCGTGATCAGTAGAAGTCACAAGTTATTAGAAGTCCGATCGAAAATGTTTTTAGCAGTTATAGCATGGTTTCAAGAGAGCTTTCACGTGATTATAGCAAATTTTTCGTCAACTCTATTTTTTTTCATGATTTTTCAAGATCACCTTCAATTTTTTGCAAATACACCTATAATTTTTTTACGCCTATTTATTAGAGGATTTCAAGACGAATTCGATAAGTATCATAGCATAAAAAAATTGTAAAAAAATAGCAAAAAATTGCTTTTTTTAATAACACAATAATCTCTACTGGTCACGATTCGTGGTTCACTGTATACATTTCTCTTTTCAATTTCTCTTTTGAGCATTACGCGAAGGTAACAACCCGTAAATTAAAAAGCGTTATATCGAATGAATTAATACATCGAGTGCGAAAGGTTAATATGACGAATAAACAAATGGTTAAATAAAATAAAAAAGTGGGGCAATAATTTTTAAGCGACGAGAGTGAAAATCAGTCAAACTCCGATCGACTGGTCTAGTTTGTTCATTACTATTCCGCTCTGCTACGAAGCCACGATAGTGCGAACGACTCCGTGAGACGTGCTCCTTCCACTGTATTTTCATTCGAGTTCTCCGGAACGCTGCCAGAAAGTAACGATGGAAGAATGGAGAGGAAAGGTGGCTGGAGAAAACGAGAACCACCCTTCGCGAAAGGGCACATCGGGCTCTTCGGCAGACTACGAGATGCTTCTGCGAAAAAAGCTACGGTCCTCTTTTACCGGCGAGTTTTATTATCATTATCATGTTGCCTTTATTGCGCGATACATAATTCGGCGTCAACACACAGTGGCTGCTGAAATTACTAACCCCTTGCGTGTAATAACGAGTCACTACTCCCGACGTACTTTTAGGACGAAATAAAATATAGAGGGAACCCCGCAGTTGGATCTCGATTATCCGAACCTCCGATGTCTGGTCTTTAGTATCCTACCATGCTTCAGATGTAAATTAGCTTAACCCTCATGTAGCCAACCAAAATGTATAGATGATTTGAAATCAAAAATTCTCATTTTGAGACTATAAATTAATATATTAACGAGCAAAGAATGGACATTCGGAGAAATTTTGTAATATGAAATATGTAAAATGCAGTAAGTGGGCACATATGCAACACTATTTATTGTACAGGGTGTACAAAAAGTATTGGTCATCCGTCCTAGGGGTGAATCTACATCTCCGGACGTTTGTAAAACAAACTTGCCGTAAAATTGTTCACAACAAAGAAAATTGTTGTTGAAGCTCTTTTCACATCGAAAAGCATATTCTTTTTCGAAGATCGTACGAATCTTAATGGAATAGATCCTTTACTTTTGCGCTCGTGACCTGGTGTTACATCCCGAGAAGCATCTCGCATCGGGAAGTCAACTGAAATCTATCTCCTCGTCGAGCATATCCGTGCGCATCGGCGCGCTGTCGAATTCAATTTCGCCGGCCGTGGATTCCAGCGTCGCCGGCGAGTCTCGTGTAGAATGAAAATTCTACTCGAGTTGCAAATGGCTGTGCATTCGTTTGTCGCGTTCCTGCCAGAGAACATCCGTCGCGTTGTCCGAGGGTTAACCGATCGACGAGCGTCGGAACGCTTTCCGAATTCGCCGTTTCCGCGAACACACGAAGAAGCAACGTTTTCGTAAGAGGTAGCTAGCGAAGCGGCAAATCTCGCGAAAACTATTATCCGGGGCTGAAATATTCAAGAAATGCATCGCAGCAGCGGCGTGGGTTGCGAGAGTGGTAAAGCACAGGAGGGAGAACGTGCCCTTCGATCGAACAACGAACGGTCCGGCGGAACGATCCCCCGACCAGTAAGCTATCGTAATTTACGACGGGACCCTGAAGGAACTGTCTTCCGCCGGGTGCAGTGTAATCGGATCACGTCGTGTCGCGCTTCTAAAATTCAGGACCTTCGAAATGTCTCTTTCCTGTCTTCTTCCAATTACCGTCCCTGGAGATTTTCAGTTTTTCAGCCCTTTGCATTCCGCGCGCCACCAAACTGACTCCCCGGCTTCGACAATATACTCGAGATCCCACGAGGCTCACGCCCGATTCCAACTAGGGTCTGCTACGGAAACTTCCATTACCTTTTTTAAGGGCGTATGTGTGGAGCAAAACAGTCACTACCGATTTCGACGAGCTTGTTGTCAAAAGTCAAAAAATAACCAGCCACAATTTTTTGATGTTCTTTCTCCGTGATAAACTGTATCCCAAAAATGTATTTCCTTGCAAGGGGTGATAATTTGAAGTAACTTTTCCCTTTACGGAAATGTTCTTCGCCGCTTTGTGACAGAGTTAATAACGAATTACGGACCAATCAGAGTCGGAGTTCATCCCTACTAGCCACGCCCTGATTGGTCTGTATTTTTCGGTAATAACTCCTTAATTCCTTGCCGTATTTTAACGAGTCACACTCGTCACGAACATTTTAAACAAAGTCTAACAAATACGAATGTTACGCCTTTCTTTTTAAATGAAATAAAATTTGATTCGCTTGTTATGAACAGTTAAGCATTATGTAGCCTTGCAAAAATTTTCTTTTCTCTTCTACAATATTTTTAGGGATAAAGACGTTTCAATCACTGTAACTGTAAAGAAAATGATACGGCAAGGGGTTAACGAAGCTACGGAGAGGAAAAAGTTACTTGAAATGACCTCGGGAATCACCCCTCTCACGGAAGTACATTTTTGGTAGATCCTGTATACACTGTTAATAAACTGTTATAGTACAAGGACTCGATAGGCTTGTGCAAAATTCTAAATTCTTTTATTTCCATGTTGCCAGCCCTTCCTTGTCGGTATATTTCGTTCAGATTGCATTGTTTTACGCTTCCGTACAGCTTAAAACAGGTGCCGTGTAAACAATTTTTGATTCGAGTATCTACATTTTGTTTTACCCGAGCACAATCCCGTCGATCCACGGGAGAATTTCAATTTCTCTCCAAAAAAAATAAAACCTCCGACAGAGGGGCGGAGCGAGCCTGTTCTAGCAATGCGTACAATTGGAGTCCGTCTGCAAAACAACAAAGGCGCGATAGAAGGCGAAGAGGAAAATAAACAGCGGCGAACCGTGACAAACTTGAAAACAGACTTTCTTTTTCTGTTTTGAACAGAGAGGAAAGTCAGATGTCCCATATATAGCATGAGGTGCGTTTACAAAACAATGAAACGGGTGCCGCACAATTTTTTATTAACAACTGAGCCACAAGGGGTCATCATGCCGTTGAAAGCAATTCCTTGGGAAGCCATGCACCGTCAAGGACATTGTTGCCACTTCTGGTAACGGTGTTGGAAGACTTCAAGAAGGAGCGCCAACAAGTTTTCCATAACTTTTTGGATGATATTTTCAATTTCGACATGACGTACTTTTATTGAAGTTTAGGAACCGGAGAGAAGTTGAAATCTCATTGAAATATGACCGTACGATTTTTCAACGCGTTCGAGAAGATCTGGGTTCGGTGTCCTGAGGACACTGTCCTCATAAATTGATCTATGCAACAAAATGACATATTTATTTCTTCGGTCTGTAATTTGAATAAGTCCAAAATGACTTTTTGAACATCTTCACAATTTACCTTCCCCTTCTATTCTCCACACTCTCGCGGCCTCGTCACGTGACGCGTTTCGTCTCCGTCGTGCAAGTTGTCCAGTACTGGCAGAGAGAGGGGAACTTTTCCCCTTAATTCATGCTCCTTCCCTTCGTATTTTACAAAACGTATTTTTTAAATTTTTAATATAGGCCCACATAACAAAGTTGTAAAATGTTACTTTTAGTATTTTTTCTACAATTTCGATCTATTGCAAAGTTTGGAAAAATTTCTTTTCACATCCTTTTCAAATCGTATAGTACAATATTAAAAAAGTTATCGTGTTTTTCCGAATATTAAATCCGGCCACTGTATGTCAGTCTTCATAAGACGATGTTTGCTAAACGATCACAGGTAAATACACCGATCGTTGATCATCCTGTGCACGCGTTTCAAGGCGTGAATTTAATAGAACAGCTTTTGTGTTCGCTGCGTTTCCCAAAGGCACGCGTACCAACGCACACGGTCATGCTTCTTCTTTAATCGAGGTCGCTCTCCCCGACGCCTCATTTTACGTTCGTCGGGACCGTAAATGCCGTAATGACACGCAATAAAAGCGCCATCCATGCCGGAAGTAATACGTTCCCGTCTGGGAAAAATAGTAAAAACGATGCCATTTATCTTTATTCCGCGTCGACGCACTTGTTTGCTCGTTCCTCGGCTTGTTTTATCCTCTCGCCTCCGCACTCGCCCCGAAGTGAACGACCGTTACAGAGAACTGTTGCTCGATAGCGGGGGCTGGATTTTCTCGGGAACAATCATCATGTAATTATGGATCTGGGTGCCTATTTGATCCATTGAAAAGTTGTTGTCGCCGTCCACGGCGACGAGAATTTTCTAGCGATTTGATTTTTAATTATACTTTTTAGTCCGCCTTAAAAGCGTGGTATACTAAAAATTTTTTTTATTTAAATAATTATTTTCTGCTTTTTAGACGAACAGACAGACAAGAAAGCGAGTTAATATTGCATTGTCATTCAGTTCTGAGCTACGTTTAAAGTTTCAAGTCTCTAGCTCATCGGGAAGTTAGTTTAAAATCAATTGCAAGATTTGTACCGAACACAGACAGACAAGAAAGCAAGTTAATAAAAACGTGGTAAAATGGATTTTATGATAGAGGGATATTTTCACCTCCTCAACATGAATGTCAGCAGCTAAAAATACGTGTCAAGAGAAGAAGAGAGGATAGAGATTTATAATGAGATGTTAATTTCCATCACATCTTACTTTTAATTACTTATCCGTAATAAAAAATGATATATTTTATTCTTTGTACGAATCGTGAAAATATGTTGAGTCGGAAGTTGGTAATTCATTGTTTGTAAAAATCCTTATCCTTTTACTAAACCTGGCTAAAGTATCCATCGATACGTTCCGTACGATCTTCGCTGTACAACAGAGTCGGAGAGAAAGAGATGAAATTCTTTCTGATACGCAAAGACAAAGCACGGTTCAAATACTCTTGAACGACGGTGTATATGTACTTGATTTTTATGTACACTTTCGCACAATGAACGCCAGTTGCGAAAAGGGGAATAAAGATCGGGTCCTTCTGCGGAAGAAGCGCGGAACTTCCGAGCTTATGAACCTGCGACCCTCTTTCCCTCGTTATTACATTGCTCGGTGGTTCCGGGCATTGTATCCGCGTTATTTTATTTATCGCCAGCCCTCCCGATAGCGTTCTCGTTAGTCTCGCGAAATAATAAACGGCGGGAGCGAAGAGGAACAAATACAGAGAACGATCGAGCGATAAAGAAACGGCAAAAACGAAAATAATAATAATAATTCAAAGAAGGAAATACTCTGCGTGAGACGAGCCGTCGATTAAATTTGCTTGTCGGGAGCTTCTAAACGGAATAATGAAACTCGGAGCTGACTTATCCCGGATTCCTTTCGAAAGAAGAAAAACCAGTGGAAGAACAAGCAGGCGAAGAAGACGAAGAAGAAAGAAGAAGCAACGACGGAAGAGATACGAACGCGCAAAGTCAAAAAGAAGAAGCTAAATTAAAATACAAGTCGAAGACCTCTCGGTTTCCAGTTTATCGATGCTCTTTGCATCGGGGACGAGAGAGAGAGATGCATTCGTGCGACTGCATACATGCTTTACATGTGTGCGCGCACCAACTAGAGCGCTCTGAAGCGTGCGCGCGCGCGTTATCTGCAGCCCTAACTCACTTCGGAATTGATTCCCCGCAAAGGGTAGCAAGGTCGCTTTCGAATGTCCAAGGGATGAGAGATCGGGCTGCTCCTTGCATTTCCCGGCAAATTTCCGTGAACCTCGAGAAGACGGAATACGCGACAGAGAAGAACAGAAAGGGAGTAGGAGAGGAACACGAGACGGCAGAGGGACACGAATCAAATGGATCAGGTGGCTCGTTATTCGTAGCCAATCGCCGTGATCTACCGACGATGTCGTCCCGTTCCTTTAGAAACGATTCGCAGAGCGATAGCGCTCCTCCCACTTGTAAAAGGTGAGGCACATTCTTTGCGCTGTCGCGAAAAGCGCCAAGGAATAAACTAAACCTGAAACGAAGAGATCGCAGCGGAGAGAGGAGCACCATCGCCAGCGAGTGTCCCCCGATGAGATTTTAATTCAACTCCGTTAATCGTGCCACGCTGGAAACGGAATTAATTAAAGCTGCTTAACGGTCCCGGCCTGGGCAATTATTGGATTTACAACACTATCGCTGGCAGGGGTTAAGCCGATGCGCCGATGAATCGCTCGCTGGTTTTCCAAGCAGCCTACGGTATGATAACGCGGAACCGTGTCAGTCCGCCTCCTCGCAAATCAATGTGTCTGCTATAGAGAAATTATAATCGAATCATGTCTTTTGATGGAGGACGACATGGTAGGGAATAAGACGATTCCTTTAGGTTTGTCTACTCGCTGTTGGTAAATACCTGCGTGATCCGAGTCGACGCTAGCGTTCGATTGTTTTGGCGATTAGAGAAGATTACTTTATACCAGGTCTGGACACCTGATTGCTCGCGAGGCGCAAGCGCTAACCGATCTGGTCCGAATACTCGAAAAAACCGAGCAGCTCGAAAGAATTCCATTTATTTTATCTATAAAATTATTAAAAAATTTCTGTTAAAAGTTTCCCAGAACTTTTAGCATCGTTAACTAATTTAAACAGTAGGATCGAGATAGATAACGTATCGGACGAGTCAGCCACCCAAATACGATCGATCGGACTGCGCTAGGCGAACGAGACTGCGGATGTTTATACTAATAGCCGTTGATTCTGCGGATTAATTCGCCGATACTGATGCCGAACAGGGAAGTTCTTCGTGGCATCGAGGATTTCAGTGGGCTCTGGACGGAATAAAAGTTTCATGGAATCCGCAGGCCGCTACGCCGCGCCGGTATAACCGGCAAGCGAAGGTACCGTGCGATTCGTACAACAGTACATTTCGAAACGGGCGGCGTTAATCAAGAGCTCCGTGTTCCCGTAATCGCGATCAAAACGTGTGCAAATTTTCAAAGGATTCGTTAGCGACCGTTTGAAAATTCCGGAAAAAATCGCTCGATAATTCGCCCCCAGGGATCGGCCCCCGGGATTTTTCACCGGCACGTAATTTACGGTTACAAAGGTTTGCGGAGCGCAAACATCGCGCCGGGTCGCGAGTTCCAGCGTTCATTATCGCGTCGCCATTAATTCGTGGACACGTGCGCCAACGCTGCTATCCGTGGCCAGTTCGTTGACCAGTGACCTCCGGAAACGGGAATCAAACGCTCCTGCCAGACGTTTCGCTAACCACCACGATTCTCGAGCCGTCCACCAGCAACATGGCTCCATCCTTGCGCTTGCTGGCTCCGCTGGTTCTGGTCTCTCTCGCAGCCAACGGTGACTCCGTTCTGTTGTACCCGCAGAGGACCTTGTTTCAGGTAAGACGTCTTTCCATTGTGACATCACCGCAATTTTACACTTCATTTAACCCATTGCACTTCGTTGTCGCCGATAATGCGACATTTCAGATATGAACTTTAAATCCATAAATAATTCATTTTGCTGAAGATTTATATAACTTGAACTTGTTTTATACAGGGTGTCCCGAAAAATGTGGTACAACAAATAAATGGAAAAAAAGAATAACATTTTTTCATTTAATACTTAGGTTTTGAAAAAAATGATATCTCTATATTAGTTGCAAGTTTCGAAATATGAAACTCCTGTTTCTAGAATAAAGGAAAGTAGTAATCGATATCACGGTAATAAGATCGTAAGAATAACCGGAAGCAAATTACGACATTTAATAACGCAAACATCGATGTTTAATAACACAAACACGGGTAGAAACAAAAGTTCCATACTTCGAAACTTACAGGTAGTACAAAGGTACCTGACGGATATTCGAACTCATTTTTTTCAAAAACTAAGCATTAAATGAAAAAATGTTATTCTTTTTTTCCCACTTATTTTTACATGTAGAATTACCACCTGACCGGTTGTACCACGATTTTCGGGACACCTTGTATAATGTAGCTAAGGAATAAATATTTTGTTTTATTGCAGCAACCGTATTTTTTTATATACATATACACTTGTAACTAATACATAGTGCTGGATCTGTTGGTGTACTATATTGATCACTAGGCTAGAGTGCAATGAGTTAAAGAAAATTAAACTACATATTATTGTCGTCTTACCGAATTATTAGAGCCACAGTACGATGATTACATTTTTTGAACTTGTAATCAGGTACTTTAACCCAGTTGCCATAATTGCTATAGATATAGTCGCCATGAAATAAACTCGCCCCATCCTTCCCCAAGATGTTTCCATCAAGCCCACAAAGTTTTAAGAAGCTTGAAATTTTTTAGTTATCGAAGTTCCTTTGTTAGTAGAATGAACGCTCGGCGCGAACAATGAATGGTTGGTTGACTATAATTGACTTCAGACGCGAGAGGGTAAATCGGTTCGAATTTCAGATTTCTCCTCGCGAATTTCGGTCTTTGTTCTTCGGCAATGGTCGCTCTTCGATTTTTCTAGCGTTTGTCTCAGACAAACGGGAAGACGATTCGGGACAAACCGAGTTGTAACCTCGGTCCTTATCTCCGTAGACAGCTCACGAAACTTATTAAGCCCGTTGCCTGGATAACGAGCACTCCTTTGCCAGTTCCCCTCTAATTAGATTGCGCCTCTGTTTGTATTGAATTCATAATGCTGCCTGACTAAGACGGCCGAAGACGACGGCGACGATGAAGACGACGGCGACGACGACGAAGAAGAAGAAGGAACTCGACGCGAATCCGGCAGAGTGCTTGTCGATTCTCGGCTGCGACGAAAGACCAAGGAACCGGACGATTTCTTCTTAATAAGGGGTTTTCATGGAACGTTTGAATAAGCAATCTCGAGAATGAAGCTTAAAGGTGTGTTCGCAGCTAGCTCCGCGAACGCCGAGAAGGCGGCTTTTAAATAAACCAGCCGAAACTCGTCGAGTAGGCACCGGGTTAGATGAAAGATTACCTTTTACCAGTCCCTCGAAAGCAGTTACTCGCCACTTGACAAGACACTATCGGTTACTAAGTATTCGACAAGATATCCCCGCCTTTTGGCTCCGCCTCCGGTGAGCCATCCTCCTTTTCATCTCTTTAATTGGATTCTTTCCGGCCATGGCTTAGCTTCGCCACGATCTTTCCGGTAACGAGCGGAACTGCCAATTCGCAGTGTGACTTTTTAAAACGCGACTCGAGATTCTCGCGAATTTATCGCGGGAAAACATCCTGTTTACAAATACGGTAAAATAATGTCTCCCAAATAGTTTGTAAACCAGACTCATGATTCGAAGATAATATCTGTTTTTATGTAGAAATTAGGAAAAATTGGTCTACTAGGAAATTCTTAAGAGGTTCTAATCATTAGCTCCAAGGAAAGAATAGTATCCTGACCCTCCTCGTTTCCTCTAAAGTAGGAAAAAATATCCTCTCAGTGATTTTTCGAGTTTGACGAAACCCATTAGCCGAACTATGCCCGAACAGCAATTCCTCAGTTAGACGCAAGAAAAGGACGTCGCGTCGGGGCTTAGACGTATGACGAGGGAGATCTCCATAAAACTCGAGCAGGCGGCGCGATCTACATAGCCTTGCGTCAAACTTTCGCAGCGACTTCGGTTCCAGCATCGAACCAAGCCAACCATCCATACGACAGACCACCGTGCAGCCTCGTTCCCCAACAAATTCTTTCGCGCAGCTTGAAAACTTGTTTCGCGAAAACGGATCGTTTCCTGCTGATCCGCGTCTGCTCGTTCCATTTTCCAGTTCACGTTCGGCGTCTCGGTACCGGTAACCATGAACAAAAGGGGCGGCGTGGTGTTCTCCTCCGCATTTCAATTAAATTATAAACTTCCTTCGAACTTATCGGAGCTCGAGCCTACAATAATACCGGCTCGCCAGATGAGGGACTTGCATCTCCAGGACACTTACGAGGTCATCGAAAGTATATTCAACCGGTGAGTTTCCACGACTCCTCTCACTATCTCTCTCTCTCTCTCTGTCTATGTCTCTATCGCTCATGATTACATTGTGGATTTTATGCAAAATACAAATTTTATAAATGAACACATTTTTGAACATCACAATTTTGTACTTCACCTAAATACTCATTTTACTAGACAACAGATTTTATGCATTTATGACAAACTTGAGTAGGTGTAAATCAAAACAGTAAAACCATTAGAATAATTTGAAAATACTGTTACATTATTCTCAACCTAATAAACATATTAAGAAAGAAAATGAATTTCTATATCACTCCAGTTTCTTGTAATTCAAGCAGAAAATTTTTATTTTCATAAAGATCACTGCTTACGAAGAGTACTTCAAATGTAGCTCCCACTGACTTCAATAAAATTTATCCTGATGATACTATAGCAATAGTAAATTAGGTTCGAAGTTTGATGTCACAAATCGTTCCATAATAAGGACATTGTAGTTCGCAACAAGTACAGCTTCGCGAAATACTCCTTAGTAAATCATAATGTTCTTATCTAAATTTTAATTCTCATAGAAACAGGCAGTCGCGCGTCGTACCTGAAGTATCGAATAAATCACTTCGACAGAGGAACACGGTGAGCCAATTAAATTTCTCGAAATTCGAACAAGCACTCGTTTTTCTGAAAATTAGCTGGCCATCGGAGGACACAATTTTAAAGCTGGTCAATAATAAAAATAGGTATATCATCGCAGCGTGTTCATTGAAATCGGAGGGTTGGCCACACCTGAAGCACGCTCCTTGTTTGCATTCGGCGTCGAGTCGCTGAAACGCTCGGATTCACCTCACGACGAACAATGGCCGATTTGCACGCGGAGTCGAAAATTGCCCGATGAAGCGTGGTAAACACTGCCAGAAACGAACGAATAAACTCGCAATTATCTCGGGGAACGGAACCGGTCGTGACCGGGGCCGGTAACGCTTAATGAAAGCCCATTTTCTAGCTGAGAATCATCCGCGACCGGCTCCTGCCACATTCGCGTTTATCGTCGACAGACCGTACAATGAGTCGCTGATTACGCGAAACAAACGGCAGACGAGGCTTTATCGCGCGCTCCGTGGCACGGCGGCTCGCACTCGAAAACGCGTTTTATGAACCGGGCGACGCGGCCGGTTCTTGATACGAGTACGCCTATGTATCCATCGGAAATTGCGCGGGACGCGTTGCGAATATTCTGCGGGCCACCGCGTTTCCGTTGAAAAGCCTCTCGTTAGTTCGACAGCCACGCCAATCTCTGTCGAAGGAGACACTGAGCGAGATCAATCCCGCACACCGTGGATCTTTCTGTTTCACTATTGTCACCTTTATAATTTGAGGAAGGCTTCTCGTGTAATTTTTTTTCTTTTTTATTAAGCATTTCAGATCTCAACTGAGATCTATTTCTGCTGCACTAAGGTAAATTACAGTAAATACATATTCATATATACCTAGTCTACTTTAAATCAAATTAAATTCGTAGTTTACACTTGTTCTTCTCGTGTAATGGCACTGGCAACATGTGATTTTTAATAATTTTCTTTTGGAGATATGTACAGGCGGTTTTGATGTACAAGAGGTTTCTTTTTAGTTCAATACTTATTATCAAACATTTATTGTATTGCAAAAAACTAGTGATCGACTTCGGACGGAGCTTCGCGAGAAACTTGAAGATAGAAGAAAATGTTCGAGAGAAAAGTTGTACTTGTTCTGAAGGTCATCGATGGTCTTTAAAAGACACCATATATTTTTAACTTCATAATATTGTAGCTGATTGCGAGACGAGTTCGATGATGTGGTACACTATGGCCTTCAAATGACCTTGAACTAGAAAATTTATGATAAAGCAATGATAACTTCTTTGAATGAAATTAAACGTTTTTGAAGGCTATATCTTTTTTCACATCCTGTAGCAAACTAATTGCTATAGCTTCCCAATAAAAGTTCAAATCGTATAGTACAATATTTAAAAAGTTATTGTCTTGTTAAGAGTGTCCGAATATTAATGGGAGTCACTGTATATAATAAAACTGTCTAGTTTTGTCTAGTTCTGTCTAGTTTAGACTAGTGAAGAATCACTAGTAAGAAAAAGGTGGAACTAATGCAGATTGGACAGTATCAAGTAATAATGTTTATACAAATTACGAATGACAGTTGGATCCCGATGTTCTCTATAGACGTCGCCGTGCTTCGATTCCGTTGAGTTTTTCGTCGGATTGACAATGAACACTGGCCGCCAAGGTTCTCCGGCAACAATATGGCGTCAGGTTTAGGCAAAGCAGGAACGGTTCTCGCGTAGGTCCGCGATGCTTTGCTGTGCGGTGCCTCGAATTGCTATGAAATGCAATTGCTCGTCGAGGCAACAAAAGACGTTCTCGCCCGAGATTGAGCGAGCCTCGCGTGCCACGGAGATCAAAGAGCGAGGGGCTACGGGACCCAGAACTCGAACGTAAATTAATTGGGACGTAAGGAAATTACTCGGGCGCCGTGGATACGGGAAGACACAAAGTGTAGGTAACAAGGGAACGAGTCCGCTTTGAAAGTTACGAAAGTGTCAGGGGTGATTCGGTACAGGCTACGAGGAGACGCGACGTCACCAGAAATTGATCGTTAGCTTTGGTTTCTGACGAGCCGAGGAAACAGGCTGAGAGAGGGAAAGAAAAAGAAAGAGAAGTGTTTCGTAAATTTCGTTGAATTTCGCGGCGATTTTTTTCGGATAGCAGCCGAGCCGCGCGGAAGGAGGATGATGAATTTCTTAACCTCAGGAAACGGGAACGGGATGACTTAACGCGTTTAAGAATTCTCTTTCCGCCCGTTTTTGTAAAACCGATACCGTCTTGGGCCGTTGCTCGGCTCGCCGTGGAACTTCCTAATAAAATTACTACCGTGCCGCATTTGAAATACGAGGGAAACAGAACGGAGACCGGTTAGATGGAGAGGGGCAAAAAAAAGATGGAGGCGAAAACGGGAGCAGCGAGGCGAAGCCGTGTGCGGCGCGGCGCAGTGGCAAAAATAAATACGCGACGCGAGGGAGGGTTGAGCTCTGGTCTGAAATGAAAATTGAAACGTTCGGTGTGCGCAGGCATGGCTGGCGGGACGGCAAGAACTGTCTTTTAAGGACCATTTGCGAGCTCGCGGAGACACCATTTGGCAGGACACGGGGCCAGGACGTCCTCGAGGAGGTGATCCACTTAATTTTAACGTAAGTTCGTTGCGAGGAATCGCGCCACCGTTCGTCGGGCTGGGCCGGGCTGGGACAGGCCGAGACAGGCCGCGCACGCGCCTCTCTCGACCCAAACGAAATTCATTTCTCGAGGAGCTTCCGGTTAATGAATTCCGTTGGAAGTCCTTAATGGCTGTCCTGCTCCCTCGCGATAAAGTGGGACATCGTGCCGGCCGAGGCACGAGCGCCGGCTACACTCCGAGAATTTAGTAAATCGACGCAGCGCGGAAACAGCCCCGTCCGAGAACGATGGAGGTCGTCGTTAGAGACACCTGCGTGGGTGTCTGTCGCGCGTAAATATCGCGATGCTGTTCCCTGAGCGGTTAATAGGGCACTCTACTTTGAACGACTGAAAAGACTAATTTTTTCTTGTTGCATTTTCTTGCAACTCGTCTGCGAATCTCGGACGCGTGCAGTCCCTTAAATCGCAATAGTCGTTACTACAATTGAAGACATTGTCGCTGAAACCGGGCGAGTCCATTTTTCAATGAAATTCTACTCGGTGAAGTTTTAAATATTTTGATTAGGCTGCTATACAAATAGAAGAGAATAGCTTTCTTGAAATTAAACCAAACAATTGGTTTACTAGGTAAGATGAAAAATTAAAGTTTTGAAAAAATAGCAAATAATATATTTTGAACGAAGACTAAACTTTCCGGAAATCGTGAAAACCCGTGATTTTCACCGTCACTAACCGCTCAGCGCTAAAACTGTTGCGTACATCTTGTAGCTCGTTTACAACTGGTTTCAACAAGTCCAAAGTAGAGTAAAATTCCTCGCCTTTATCTAAACTTTCTCTTTTTAACGTCTTTTGGAAATTTTTATGCACTGCGAATGCACGAAGTTCCGCAATCTGCTTATAATGCCGCGCGGTTTATGGGCCAAACACGACGAACACGATGAACCTCGTGGATTCTGTTTTGAACGTATTTTTCACTGCTAATTAGCGTCTTATGAAGGTTCTTATTAATATCTTCCTTAGCTTCAATCTACACACAGTGCTGTTTTTAGGGGCTTTTTGTGCATACTTCTGAACCAGCATGGTTTATAAAACGATTCAATTTTCAATCCTCTGTGTACGATTCACCGAATTCTGGAAAAAGTATTACTATTAAAAAGGAATTCTACTGCCGCGTTGGTCACGTGATCTAAATCAGTTATAAAGGAACGATACGATAGGCGAAATACAGTATATCATAGATACACATTTTCAGCATCAGAATCCTCAAAATAAAACCTGAATCAAAATAACTAATCAAGTCTCATCCACAATATTTTACTTACAAAAAATATTTTCAAATTAATAAAAACAATATACCGGTTAATTGAAAGTTTTCATATGGTCCGTTTAAAAACAACATATTCTTCCTACTAGACCTTCACATCCGCAATCGATCCGCTAGCTTTCGGATGCACTATGTATTTTACACGCTTTTTCTAAACGATTTATTCGGGGAGCTGTACACCGTGTAAACAAGAATTGCGACCATTTAAACAACAGGTACACATTGTTTAAAAAAAAGATATACATGAAAAAACCGTTTCCCCAGGTATAAAAATCAGAGGAGCGTGTTGACACTACCTCCCAAACCTACAGACACCACCTCTAGTTAATTATAAGTACTTTAAAAAAACTTTATACTTAAAAAAAAAAGTTTTAAATATTATCAAAGACTTGAACAAACTTTTATTTGTTTACCTTTAAAATGATTGGTTTTACCATATACTTTAATGAATTTTTGAGAATTTAATCATTACTAGACAGTGGATTTTATACATTTATTACAAAACTAAGTAGGTGCAATTTGAAACAGTAAAAATATTAGAAGAATTTAAAGGTACTGTTATATTATTTTCAAGTTATTGAACATACAGTGGCCGGATTTAATATTCGGACACTCTAAAAAACACGATAATTTTTTTAGGTATTGTACTATACGATTTGAACTTTTTTTGGAAGCTAGAGCAATTAGTTTGCTACAGGATGTGAAAAGAAATTTTTTAGTGTCCGAATATTAAATCCGGCCACTGTATTAAGAAAGAATATAAATTTCTATTTCACTCCAGCTTGTTACAATTCAGGTAGAACATTTTTGCATAAAGATCCGCTGTCTAATAATTACATTATAGCCTCTGCGTTCCATTAGCTTTTATTTTTCTACTTTTGCACTCTCAGACAACCAATTTTCCCCACGGTGCGTCGTCGGCGTCAGAGTCGTGTTTCTGGTACGTCGTTGTGCCCTTTGGCATGTGAAACGAGCGGCGTTCCATAGACGTCGGTTCTCGTCAAAGGGTGAACGCAGGGTGAACAAGGATTTCCGCGATTCGAACGAAGAACAGAGATCTAATTAGTGGCCGATCGACGGGCACCGGTTGCGAGCACGGAGGTGTTCGTCGGACACGGACGATCGGATCTCTGACGGTGGTAAAATCTGGGCACGTATTTGCTATTCGAAACGCGGCCGCGTGTACTCGAAAGGAAATTGTAACCGAGCCAGAGCGCGGCGACGGCGGCGGCGTTCTAATTGCGATGAAGTTAGGCGCTTGCATTAAGCGTCTAATGGAAGGTGTTTCGTGTAGGTTTTCGCTTTGCCGTGTTCCCTGCTGTGTACACGCGTCACCGTCGAATTTCTACAAACGTAATCCCGGCGAAACACCCGCGGAACAATCGGCCAATTATACCACCAAATGTCAATAATACCAACAATATTTGCTGTTCATATGTTGCTCGCAATGCTACGACCTTCTTTAACCGATCACCGACACCGTCTTCACCTCCGTTCTCGAGATTCGACGTATACCGGACAATTATACTATTTGCACTGACAATTCGTGCCAGCTCAAGGGGCGCCCTCTAGTTTCACGTTTTGTAAAAATTTTTTTACCTTGCCTTACCTTTCTTAGCACTTTCAGAAGTGTTTTTGTTCTGAACATTCTTTTTGCATATTCTTAGGAATAAGTATTCTTGAACATGTGTACAAAACTATTGCAATGATGTCTTGATATTGTTTCTTTTACGAAACATTTTCAAAGATATTTGTGACATTTTTTTGAATAAAATGAGACCATAATCGAGGTTCTACTAAATCGTCAATAGCGCAAGTATGTATACTTCGACGTATGTTTCATGTTCGGTTTCATTATAATCAGAGAAATATCACAAGTATGTTGGTAAAAGTTTTATAGAAAAATAAAAGCGATACATTTCACGATGTAAAAATGTTTTTCCGCTGTACAGCGTTCGAGTGGCAGGTTATAGCCACCATTAGAGTGTAAAGAATTAATGAACCGTTCGTAGAACCGTGCTCAGATGGAAACTCGTCTTTTTCAATTAGACCGACCGAAGACTTGCCAGGGACAGCTAATTCCACTCACCGCAGCGTCGACGAATTGTATCGGGAAGCGGAACGATTGGGAAGATCTGGCGGTGACTGCATCTTGGCCTATCCCGATTGCATCGAGTCACCTTTGGAATCATTCACGGAGATCGCATTCCCCTAGGGGATCCGGGATTTAAACGTCTGCCTGCCTGCCTGCCTATCTTCCTCAAGGATGGAACCACTGTCGTTTATTTGTCCGACGCCTTCGGAATCTACTAAAGTTCCACCGCGCGAGTTTCACGTGAACTTATATCAGCACGATAAAAAATTCATTCGTCCATTCGATTTTCTAAACTGAACTTCTTCCTTCCCGTCAAATTGGCACAACTATCAAAAATTCAGTATAAGCCAGTTCACTTTTTCATCGCAACCGAAAAATTAAACTTAACAAGCCCGAGGTTTTTGCTTCGTTTTGGACATGATATGCAGTAATGAATTATAGGAAAAATATTTTAAATAGTTTCTCTGTGATACAAAAAAAATATGAACAGTACACATTCGATTTAAAATGAAATACATGGTATATTATTTATTATATTGAACAATATTTTACCCAGCTCTCTCCCTTACAGTTTCAAATCTAATATTGTTAAAAGTTAGAAATTGGAGCAAATTCCTGATCGATTCTAGTCCCTCGAAACTAATCTATAAAAATATTCGCGTCCTGGTTATTATAAAAAGTAAGCAGAAGCGGTCCCAAGTGAACTATTCTCAATACAAGGTACCAAACAACAGTAAACAATACCCAGAAACGCTGCGAAACGATCTCGAATGGCAATCAAATAGAAAATGAACCACTATTTCCGGAACAACACTATAAATTACTTGTAACCCGGAGTCATGCGGCGCGATAATAGCCGCAGAATTTTTATACACAGTGGAAATTTCTCGGCGGGCTGCCTATCGATCAAAGTTCTCAAATAACGGCGGAGTGACAGTGATCGAAACGGTATTTGAAACGAGCAATCGACGCGCGAGCAATTCACGTGGCAAAGAGTAGTAGACGATAACATTTCGTTCGACATACAATTCGACTGATCGATAAGAGCAGCCCGCCTTTTGTGATACCTTTCTCGACCGCGCGCAACCATAAGTCGGCTCGATTTTAACCGGGCGATCGAACCTTCTCGGCCGTGCCACGTCCACAAAAGTGGAAGGAGGAAAGGAGACAAGGAGGAAAGTCCTAAGTAAATTTCGCTGTCGAGACACACGGTAAAATGGCCGGGAACGCGACATAAGCCCGCCGATCTTTTTTCCGGACCAACCACAATCCCACTCTCTCTCCATCTCGCGCCAGAGCAGCGATCGCGTTTTCTCCGCTCGCGTGGCCGTTTGTCACGATTTTCAATCGCGTTCGCTCTCTCCGCGTTCCGCGCGTTTTCCGCTTCGAACTGTTTGCTTTTTTCCCCCGTCCGCCATTCTCCGCGATTCGCGTTTTTCGCCGGGCTCTTACGAATAGAATGTGTATGTTGCTTTGTGATCGAGAATCCTCCAAACTTCAATACGGATATTTCTCGAGCGGCCGACGCGCGACGGCGAGGAAGATACAGCTACTTTTGAAATGCTATAATCCCTAGCAACGTCTGCCACGATTGCCTGATGAAAAATCTCCCTTTCTTCGATTCTGTTTGCCCGTCCCGCCGCGCGCCGATATCTCAGACCGCCGGAAACGTTTCGAACGGAATTCTTCTTCCGGTCGGAGAAGATCGACGTCGTAACTTCTTCTTGAACCCGTAATCGTCTACTTCGGTGGCGCGTCTATCTTCTCGACAACTTAGCTTCCTTCTCCTTCCTTTTCCTCTTCCTCTTTCGCGTACACGTCTTCCTTCGCGTCTTGTTTATACGCGCGAGATTTCTGTCCCTTTGTCATCGCGCACACCAATGTCGCGTCGTTGTCGCGCCGCCAAGTTTCAACTCGCAATCCCCGCGTTCCCGAGACTTGTCCTGTGCACCGCTACTTATTTCGAAGTTGTCTGCGTCCTCTAGTCACCTGGAGGATAGTTAGACGCTTACTCGACAACTTCCGGCGACCTACCGTGATCTCTCCGCGAGCGACTCTGACAAACGCTCGTGACAACGGAAGGTCGACAAAGAAACGTCGATAAAAACTGGAAGAGGTAACGGATTTTCGATTCGGCTGGTCCGAGTTGCGTATCTTTATGCAAAATAAAAATATTCTTTCTTTCTTTAATGATTTGAGCAGTTCGTTTTTAATTCAGCCTGGTCCGTAATTCACGGTAGAAATTAAATCACAAATATGTCTAACAGAATTAATCAAAAAGTCCACTGGGAATAGATACACTATCTTTACAGACTCAAAGAGTGCTATCACGGCCATTGAAGATTTGGAAACAACCGATGAGTGTATTCAGGAAATACAAGGAAGTTATAACTCGGCTGTTGAAACCGGCAAATCCATTACATTTTGCTGGATTCCATCGCATATGGGTATACAGGGTAATGAAAACGCTGATAGAGCAGCCAAATTGGCAGCCTGCAACACAAAAATGAAACGGATCAGCCATTATACCAGACTAAACGATCTTAAAAACCACCTAAATGAAATCTTTAGGAAACACGTATTTCACAAAATTAAAAGAAATTACACACAAAAATATCATAACGAAGGAGCGGATCTTGAATGGCAAAAGTTTCCAAGTCCAGTGGATCGTCAAATTCGAACTTCAATTTCTAGAATCAGAATTGGGCACTCAGAAATAACCCAGTCATTTTTGTTAAATAAAAAAGAAAACACGAAGCATCTAATAATAGAATGCAAAAAATACGAAAATGAAAGGAAAAATGCTAAGTTGCCTGAATCCTTACCCATTCTGTTAGGTTCTGAGGAACATATCGTCAGTCTTGCCCAGTATATCAAGGATACAAATATGTACAAAATATTGTAAAATAATGTACCGTGTTGCTAATGATCTTTGATGTTGAAGCAACATTAAACAAATAAATAATAATAATAATAAAATAATAAATGTAAAAACGGTTTCAGAAATTTCCAAGTAGTATTCTCAACAATATTTTGAACAGAAAAAGTGATACCGCTTGAAACACATCAGATGTCTTTGAATGCTTCATTATTTTTAGAACAGGTGGTGTTTGGAGTGTACAAGCAATTACGGTAATAATTACCACCTGTCTGAGGACTGCATGATTACCTGGCTACAAATATTTGTCAAACAGGCACTCACAGGTACAGCACGTTCCGGTCACTGTCGTCGCAAACCCGTCGCCGTCAGAAACAAAAAAATGTTGTTCGACCACGATAAACCTGTCGTTTTCGTTTCTCATTAGCGTGACGAGGAGGCCAAAGGCAAGAAAGCGGCTTGCTTTATAAATTCGAAAGATTAACGGATAAGAGGAACGGTTCGGGACGGTGTTCTCGGTTGAATCCGCTGGAAAATTAGCTCGTTTAGCTCCCTACAGTCAGCCGCAGAGGCCTGCCGGTGTAACTATGCTGCGAGTTGACGGATGACACGTTAATTTCGCCGAGGAACTGCAAGTTCTAGCGGCCGGGCCGGGTTGCTCGGCAGACAAGAGGCTGCGAGTTTGCCGGCAGCTGCGAGATCCTTTGTGCCTCAAGGAACGAACCGTAACTGGTTTCTTGATTTCGACTGGGTCATCTTTCGGCTAAAGAGGTGAGTGACGTCGCGTTCCCAACAATTCGAGAGCCACTCTGCTATCCGCGTTTCTCCTTGTGTCGCTGCAAATGGGGGATAATGAACACGCGGGGCGAACATATTTATTCAGATGCATGCGGAGTGGACAGTGCTTCTATTGCTGTGCCTCGGGATGGACGGGATTTCGGGCCGCGTCGGCGAGCAAGCCCGTGAGAAGAGACAACTGCTGTATCCTCCGCCACTTGTTAACCCTTTCGGCGGCACATTCAAGGTATTTATTCGCATTTCGATGAATGCTAACGCGTCGTGGTGAGTTCTCCTAGAAATACACTATGACAAGTGCACGTACGGTTACAGCTGTAAGTGTCGAGTTGATACTGTGCGATCCACCGTGTGACGGATTGCCAATCTGACGGAGCATTTACTGCATTTATCAGTTGATGTTCAGACCTGGATCTCTTTTCACGGTATTTCTTGGAACGATTCTTAAAAAATTTGTTGTACTATAATAGAAAGCGACGTAATTAATAGTGATTAATTGTGAAGCAACAAGAGTAGATTAGTTAGAATTATTTTCCAATTTACTAGGGATCGCAGTATACTACAAGTGGTCCTCGTCGTTGAAGGGTGAAGGGGTAAAAAGAAATGGTCAGAAAGCTTGTCAAACACTACTGACTCTCGGGATCAGATATCCCGAATCAGCAGGCTTTCGTAACTCGTTTCACTGAAAAATGCCCGAGGGGAAACTTCGATGGAGAGTCGAATGAACTTCGCAATGGTCTAGCCGAATGAACTGATTAGAAGACGGCTGGTGCAATTTATACGTCTTTTGCACCCATTCCGTCGGCGCGGCGGTTCCGCCCTTCATTTTTCCTGGCGAGGCCGCGGCCGAAAGTCCATATTCAACGTTCGGAATAGTTTTTGGAGGTGGTGGGGGGAAAAAACGGTAAAAACTCGGAAGGCATTGCCACGACGACGAAGTTGCTCGGTGGCCAGAGAGACTGATTCCCCCTTCCGCAATTAACATCTCCGATGTCGGACTCGTCAGGGAGGAATTAATTAGACGACCGTTAAACGCTTTACCCGTGGTGGCTTGATTCTGCAGAACGGACATAAAGGGAATCGGTAGCCGGAAACGGTACACAAACTGAACCGAACTCGAGAGTTCGACGCCGAGACTTAGAACAGCGACGCGTTTAACCCAACCCTCTCTCTTCCGACCACGTCGAAACGGGAAATAGCGGAAACTTTAAATAGAGCGAAACGTCTTGGCTTGCCATTCTCCGAGCCGATCCGCGGCCAATAATTAACTCGAGCTGTACCCAAAGTCCACGTCTGAAATTTCCTAATTAAATCGGGCAACTCTTTCTGTAGCTCTCATTCAAACTCGTCGCGGCTCAGAGCAAAATGTCCTGTTTGCCTTGGCGACCGTCGTTGGCGTTGGCATTCCCAATTACTCGCGGCTCCCGTTCCAGTTGCACCGGATTTCTAGAGGATCGCGGACCGCGGAAATATGCCGTTCACACTCTAACTGCTGCCTCTCGTCGGGATAACACAATTAATAATACAACACCGTTCGAAAAGTTCGCAAATGTCTGACTAGTATCACTGTTACAATTCCTGTTCGACTAATATCACTGCTATAATTCCTGTCTGACTTATACAGTTTATTCTACTGGTCCGATTTAAGCACAACTATTCTCCGTTCCTTATTTGTAGGATCTACTTGTTTGATCAAGATCGTCCCAACAGCGATTGTCTGACTAATATCACTGTTATAATTCCTGTCTGACTTATACAGTTTATTCTACTGGTCTGATTTAAGACACAACTATTTTCTGTTCCTTATTTACAGGATCTGCTTGTTTGGTCTGGTCAATATCACAATTCTTGTCTGACTTAAGCAATTTATTCTGCTTGTACAATTCGAACATCTCGCAACAGAATTTCGTGGCTACACGAATTATACAACAATTAGATAATTTCTGACAAAAAAAATCTGTTTCAGGACAAATGTAAATACGAAATTAATTTTCGTACCAAAAGATCATGTAAAACTACGTAATGTGATCTGAAGAAAGTATAATTACTAATTGATTTCTAGCCGAACGCTGTCCTTTGAAGTACTCGGTTGACATTTTGCAGCTCGATCGGACCAGTTTTGTGCGTTCACGGCACAGAAGGGACGCGTGCTTGATCATTTAATTGTTCCTCGAGCAAGACCTCAGAGCCGAGTCTCGGCGCGCGTACTCGTTTGCGCGAAGAGACAGAAGTAATTGAAAGTCGTTGCGCTTCTTCGCGGCGCTCTCCGCCGTTCCGTCCTCCTCCTTCTCGCCGGTGTTTCTTCTTTCTCGTCGCGCTTTGATGTCGCGCTTTTTGACGCAGTGCAGGCTCCGTCTGTTTAGATACACACTGACCCAGAAACGGTGGATTTTATTTCCCGTCCCCGGCCTCTTCCTTAATGCGAGCATCGAAATATTTGCTGTGCCGAGCAGAGCCGCGCGAAATCCCCCAATCAGCTGCTCCCCCCCGCCGCCTCTCCGTCGATCAGACAGGGTAAGACGATTTTATACCCCCCTGCCTCTCGACAAATTGCTGCGACACGCTCCTGCTTGCTTCGTGCCTGCGCATTGACCCGGGAGTGTCGGGTTCTCGATACTTCGATCGCTTCTCTCGTTTCTTTCATGCTTTTCCGCATTCTAACGATCAGTTATGCTCCCCATAGTACGCGTTATCGAACCCTGAACTCGTTCTTTTGCAAGTTTCCTCCGAAAGCTCATACAGAGAGATTTGTGTGACACCTGTTAGTTGAACATTTTTATTTGAGCATTACTGTACGAACAATAC
The DNA here is from genome assembly GCA_028455795.1 of Lasioglossum marginatum. Lineage (NCBI taxonomy): Eukaryota > Metazoa > Arthropoda > Insecta > Hymenoptera > Halictidae > Lasioglossum > Lasioglossum marginatum. The sequence goes on from CM052265.1 coordinate 3,181,358, forward strand.
TCATACTAAACAGAGCAAACAAAACATCGACGATAATTCAGTGATAATTCTTGTTTGTTTCTCATTGTTTCATTGTACAACTTTTACCAACAGATTCCTGAAACGTTCCCGATTAAAGCACGACACAATTACTCGTTTAATCCACGGTACAGTGGAACCTCGATCATCCGTACCGATCTGTATTCCGCATTATTGTATGGCGTTGAAATAATAAAGCGAGAGACAACAGTAAGATTTTCAGCGCTATTTTGAAGGGAATATCATCGAATTTTGTGACTCGGAAAAATTTGAAACGTCAGACTGGCCGCTCGACCGAAAATTTCGCGGAAATCGGACGGTAGCGATTCGCGATACAAGTTGGGAAGCAAATGGAGAGCCGAGCAGAAGGAGTGGGTGGAATAAAGGTTCGGGGAGTGGAGAAGCGAAGGAAGGAGCACCAGGAAGAAAGAAAGTTCACCGACGCCGTAATATCTTGGAAACGAATGGGGGTTAAGCGGTTTTTCAAAAGTTGAAATACGAGGACTGCGTTCGCGGAGGCCGGCTAAATTTCCCACGAATGGGAAAAAAGGGCCGCGGCCCCGCTGTAATTTTCCGTTCCCTCTTGCTCCCACCCTTTGTCGGGCTTTATTTCATTTCTCCCCCTTGTGTCTTCCTATCAGCCCAGCCGGGGCCGCTCGAAACGCGAGGAGGTTCTTCGCGTTTCCCGTGCTTCGTATATCCGTTCCCTGCTCGTGCCGAGGTGTCGAGATTTCCCGGCGCCGCCGCTTCCCTTTGAATCCTTTTGCACAAATAGAACGAACCGTACGGTTATAAGATGGCGCATCGCTCTCGGCGAGCAACTCGAATTCAAGCGTGCTAGAGCCTTGAATAAACGACATAACGTCGTAGAGTCGGGAGAAATAGTGAAAACGATGTTATTCGTTATCCACGGTCTGTTTAACAAGTCGGCGCCCGATTTCTACCTGGTTGACGATGATTTAAACATTCGGGTCGTCCCAACGGGTTATTCCAATGCTGAATCCTATGTTTTACATCAACTTCGTCATTCCTTCATCGTACACCCTGCGACAAAACTGTATTACATATAACAAAATCAATGAAAAGTATATTCCACTAAGAATTTCACTAGATTTACGAGACAAAATAACGCGTTCTAATACTTTTAATTTCCGATTATTCAGCGGATTTATTTCTTTGAGTGTATCTTATAAAAAAAGTATAGAAATTTGGATAGACAGATTATCGTTATTTTTATAAAGTAATGTAAAACAGTCACGGAACATTGAACTAGCAGAACGATGTTGTGTGGATCACGCCGTGCGCCAGCTTTTTAAAGGACAGTTTTTGGAATAGGGCGGATTTGGATCGAGCGATTGATTAAGGACGCGCTGATATTAAAGCAGGCCTGGCGACGGCGGTTCTTTGCGTAAGAAAAGTAATTGCCAGATAGAGAGGATCCGCGGGAGAAGGGAAACTTCTCTCGCCTGCGAACTTTGCAGGATTGTTAAACGGAACTTTTGCAAGTGTAAAGAATTCGACGACCGGAAGGTGAAGAGCGGACGGGGTAGAGTCGGGTTCAGGGTGTGGGAAGGAATCCCGAAAGGAACTGGATAGAGAAAGAAGTTCTTCCCTTGCCCCTTAACCCCCGCGGACTAACCGCGCACCGTCTTTGAAGCGTCGCGGAAGGAGGATAAATGTGCTGGATGTAATGAAATGAGAAGTCTGGGGAAACGGAATCAAAGGAACAGCAAAAATGGCCTTGCTCGACGGGCAAAAGAAATCGTGCTTATTCTGGAATCTGCATGGTATTTTGCGCGTCCCGAGGGACCGACAGAAATAAATGTAGCGGGATAAACGTGGGAGATGCGACTGAGATCGTTCAGGATCTCGAACATTGGACCGCTCTCCCCAGGAAAAGTCAGGAAAACATATTTGTTGGAAGATGAACGAAGCGGTCTATCCACGGTATAAAGCGGACGATGGCAAACGCTGAACTAGGGTTCCCTGGAAAATAGTGCGCCTTGGATCAAACAATATCAGACGGTTGTTTTCTGAAACTGGGCACACATTTTCTTCTATCAACTAGATGGTTGAAGATAGAAATTCGATGAATTAAGTGTAGACATACTTGCACCAGTTCGTGATTTTATCTTTTATACTAAATTAACCGTGTCATTACATCTCATACAGCACCATGCCGAATAAGTTATAAAGAAAGAAGAGCTCTTTAACTTCTTTTAGCTTATACTAGTCTAGTTAATAAAAAATGTACAGTAAAGCCTCTATCTAAGAAAAACCATCGTGTGCGTGCTCTTTCTGATCGTGTAATTCCACTATTTTTTGTGATCTTGCCGACCGCGCCGAACGTAGAAAAATTAAATCTTGTAAATGGCGTCCACAGTCCATTGTCTCTTTCGCAGAGGTACGCAGCGGCCATCTTTTCTCTCGGCTAACGTTTTCGCAATGGACCCTTCGATTCGTTTAGCTCGTGTAACCGAGCCCGCTTTTATCGACGACGGCAAAGGAGACGCGAAACGTTATTGCATTCGTTCGTGTTGCTGTGGTCCTTTTGCGCTTGGCTTCTTTTGACGGTCACGCCCATGCTGGTGCCCGAGCCCGGGCCGAAGACCGAGTAAAAACAGGAGAGCGTCATCGTCAAACTTCTAGACGATCCGGTTTCTCCCGGGCCAAAGAAAGCCGGATTACGGCCGGCTTTTATTCTCCGGCTGTTTTACACGCTTACGTACTTTCGGTGATGAATTTTTTCGCCCGGACTCCCTTTCAACCGATGAATGGGCCTCCGTCGCGGACAAATTGCTCCATCGCGTATGAAAATGAACGGGCTGAAAGTGGCTGGAACTGGAGCCCAGCTCGTTTGTTTCTTCCGTTCCCATCGATCCTTCTCTCCTTCGTCGATCCTTTCCCCGCACCGAACCTCGGCGCCCGAACTTATTTTTCTATTCACTCGGAATCAAGAGAGATGTTCGCCGGCGAACCGATAAACACGGTCAGCTTCCTGGCATTCGACGGCCGGAGCTACTCGAGTTCAATCTCCCGATGCTCTAGTCAAATTCTATCTACAAAGTTCTTATGACTTCTTCTTATAACTTTTTTATGAATGTCTTGAGCTAGTCGGATTAGCTCAATGTAATGTTTTGGAAGAATTAAGTGTTAGCCTGAATTACAAAAGAAAATAGTAAAAATTGTTTTTCACACCGAGTTTATTTGGGCTGGTAACGGAAATTTGGAAAATGCGTTTTGTAAATCCATGTAGAAAATTTCATCAGACTTGGTAAATTGGTATACGAGTTGTAAACGATCAAGAATGGTGAAAATCGCGAAGAACTCGTGACTTTCGTTTGTGTTTTTAAGCTGCTGATCGGAGTCGCAGTGCCGGTGCAACTATCTGGTAGGACCTTGGTCTACGGCCAGAACGTACAATTCCAATACAGCCTGCCCGACAACGCGACCTTCTTCACCAATTTCTTCGAGGGCTTGTCGCGACGACGGAGAAATGCCGGTTGGAACGAGAGAGCAGCTGTCTATGATATCCTCAAGAGCGAACTGGACAGGTGAGAACCTTATTCGATTTGAACTGGATGTCGAATTTAGAGGAAACCGGGATTACGGCTTTGGGAGATTGAATTTTTAGCGTTCTCTTACAGCTTTACATCTTGAAAACTAATTTCCAATGTTTTACAATTGAATTACGAATCAGATCTTTCTGTTAATTTCACGTGAACTTCAACTCACGTGTTCACAATTTTCTAGGCTGATTATAATAATAAAAATGGATATGAAAGAATGAATTAATCTTAATAATTTAAATATAGATATTCATAATATATATATATATATAAATTTTCTGGCAAATTTTAAATCATTCTTCATAGCAAGAAATAAATAATCATTTTTGGAATGCTTTAATGCAAATAATGCTTACAGCTGGAACTCAGTAATAAATTCCAGTAAAATGTTGAGATCTGATTATGCCGCTCGATAAAACGTTTTCAGCAAAGGTGTCGACGGGAAAAGTTGCCTGAAAAGGGACATCTGTGAAGCAGCAGCAACACCGCTGAAAGATGAGGGTCTGATTGGTGAACTGTTGCACTTGCTGCTCAGGTAAAATGGATCAATAACTTTTATGCACCGAGAAGCTATAATCGCGGAATTCGTTTCTAGTCCAGACGACGGGAACACTTTGGATATGGATCAAGAATATTTGGATGCAACGGCTGCTGGAAGGAGACATGAAAACTGTTCGACCATCTATTCTTTGTGTCCCGACGGTCTCGGGATTTTGGATCGAATTTCTACCGTTTATGAACAATTCATTTAAGACCACGCCAAGGTGGCATCTTCTGTACCGACCCAGCTGCTCCTTTCATCCCGGCATGCGTCAGTCTTCCTTTCAACGGGAATAAATCTTTTTCCGTCTTACGTTTCACGTTGTTAGAAGCGCATCAAGTCCTGTCTATTCCAACACTGAGCATGATTTATCGAAAATCGTCGGACGCTTTATATCTGTTACGGATATCTACTGGAGTTACACAATCGAAAAATACTATCTAGATCATCTATAATCATTGTTAAACACCGCCGTGACGTGTGCGAACATTTAATAAAACGTTTTTGTATAACATCATTACAATATAATAACAATATATTCTTCGATTTCAAATTTATTATAGAATATGTTATCACATGTTTAACATGCGCCATCGATGATACACGCGGCACGGAACGTGTTAAACAGACATCAGCGTCCGATTATGGCGTGCCTATTCTACTTCTTATAGATACTACAGGTCATTATTATTCAAAAATGAAGTGTGACAACATTTTTTTTATAATAATTTTGTACAACTCTCCTCATTCAGAACTCCCATATTTTTTCCCGCAGAACAATGAATCAAAAATTTTTGAAATCTACATTCCAAAAGTTAGAGCAGTACGTACGGTTTTTTTTATGGTGCATACTTTCTTTGTCACAAGCAATATTTCACCGACTTTGTTCGCTGAAAATTTAACAAGTGTTTTTCAAAAATGTGTATCATTTTTGCAATATATATTGTCTATATCTGTATATATTGCAATTTCCGTCGGTACTTCTCTAGGCAAAAAATTGCGAGAGTTATCTTTCCGGTCGCGGAGCACTCGGAGAGCTCCGTCATTTTATAACCAGATTAATACAAAAAATTTCTCTCTTCGCATTTAAAAACCTGTAAATAAATTGGTCATTTATTTCAGCATTAGCCGTACAAAATTCGCAAAATTGTTTTTTGTGATTTAGAGTATACCCTCCAGGTACAAGATATTTTTTATTTAACTGATTAGCTACACGAACGACGAAGAAATTATAGTATTTCTACCAGAAATTATAGCGGGGTACTAGTGTTTTATGCAGTGTCGATATTAAATAATTTAATAATTTAATAATAAAATAATTTCTTATTAAACGGCGGTTTACCGTCAAGCTGCGCAAGTCTCATTCGCGACCCGAGCCGAGCCGAGCCGGTTTAACAGGTCGGTGAAGTCACTCTAATCAATGGTAACTAACTGCAAAGACACCAATTGCCGGCTGACAGACCGGTCCGACTCCCGGGAATTATTTCGTCGCCGATTCCGCGAGAACGGTCTTGTCGTGGGAGAAGTGCAGCTAAATGCATTTGCCCAAGTTTAATGAACTGTCTTGTTCGATAAGTACGATCCTAACCGTTTACAATCCGACCCTTGTCGAACCGATGCTCCGAGGATGTTCAGTTAGAGCCAACTTTCCGATCCTGAACAATAAAAAATGCTTTCTTGCATTAACGTCTTATAATTCACTGAACTTGAAAGTTGCAACGAAATTTTCTTACCCAACGTTTTGCTAATCGCATCCTCACAAGACTCTTCGTTAATATTCATTCATTTTCGTTTTACCCGTTATATCATACTTTAAACAAATGCACAATGGATGACGAAAATATTAAACCCGCTTGCATAAGCCGACAATTTTCCATTACAATAATCAATTTGTGTACAAAAATAAAATGTACATTTAGCAGCATTATGAATTGTACCTCTATGAATTATGACAAATTCATAGAGAAATAAAAAGTTTTGCAAGATCTACAATCAGTCTCATAATTGGTGGCACACACTTTAAATCTGAATAACTTTTCTATTGACATAGCTATGTATATTACGCATACCATTTTGAATCGCTTATAATTAGGCTGCGGATGTTTATGCAATTTTCAATTTTTATAGACCAATTTCAAGAAAGTGGAATCAAATGAAATTCGATTTTGAATGAGAACAGCCTGTGTGGATCCCAAATAAATAAAAATTGTACTAAATTCTATCGACTTTTATATTCTGGCATTTTTTGAAAATTTTCATAAGCCTTAAGTGCATAAAGATCCACAGCCTATTTATAACACAGAACCCAATTAACCAATTTCGGTGAAATTTTCCGCATGTATAACTACAAGCTCTTTTATAATTCAGACTGAGCTTAATTTTCCCAAAATCTTCATTACATATCATCCAGTAAACTAATCTATCTAGCTTGTCAGAAAATCTGAAATCGATTGTTCCATTAATAAAAATGTTATCCCGATTTAGTACGCAATTCATCCGAGGAGCGTACGAAAATTAATAGTAGCGCCGAACGGACGTGTGTCAGACATCAGTCGGCGATCCATGTAATTATGTTTCCCAGGAATGTGCGAGCACATTGATAGCAGCAATAATAATAACACTCGATGTTACGGTGGGTCAGTTGCGTCTCATTCTGTGGATCGATAGACAAATCACTTCTAGTATATGTACCGACTCGATACCTCAGACGGTGGAGTGTCGGTTGTAAAATGGCTCAGAGATAGAGAAAGAGAACAAGGTGGGAAAGGGAGAGAGGGGGAGGGAGAGTAGAACGCAAGATCGCTTCGTGTTCCAGGCAGTTTAGTAGTTTACCGAGGAGAGTCTCGGTATTCGAGCGAGAGGTACTGGCATGTTCCATATTTCAGACAAAGGAGCATCTGATGCTTTGGACCGAGGAAATTCAGCGTGTCTCGCGTTTTCGACAGAGCCACATCGTAGACAAATTGTAATCGTTTAGCCAAATTCACTATCTCGTAACAAAGGTGGAGAATGAAGCTGTATGTATTAACGGAAAGGAACAGGTGATAGCGCCGAAACGCGAAAACGTAAACGGTTAGCTAAATACAGGTTGTCCCAAAAATTCTGTACTTCCTTGAAAGAACTGTACGTCATTCTGTACGTCATTGGAAGTAACTTTTTCCTTTGCGGAAATGTTCGCCGCGACTTTGTTAAGAAGTTATTAACGAAAAAGCACTGATCGGTCCGTGTTTCTCGCCAATAAATCTTCAACAAAACCGAGGCGGACATTTTCGCTAAGAAAAAAGTTACTTGATATGCACTCATGAACCTTTCTCTCTAGAGTAATTGGAAAAAAATAAATTTTAATGTACGTCACGCGATGCGATATGAAGTGGTAGTGGTAATCATCTCAGCAAATATAGAAAATGCGTGTGACCCAACTGTGTACGCCTGACCAATTAGACGGTTCTTTTGTGAACACCTTCCGCATTCGTTCCGTGTATTTTCTTATGAGACGCGGACGGTACGTGGCAGAAAATTTTTGTAAACATATTATGTAAATTATGTCACCATACCAGCATTTATCGCGTGTGTAACACGTGCCATCGATGATACACGTGGCACGGAACGTGTTGAACATACGTCATCTACTGCGTCTGACCATTGCGGGCTTATTCTACTTCTTATAGATACCAATGCACGAGAACGTCACGAATTTTTAAATTCAATTTTCTCGAAATCGAAGTCCTGCTTAAAAAAATGTTATTCTGTATTGCCGACTTACTTTTTAATTGTAGAATCATCCCCTTCTCGGTTGTACCACCGGTCACCCTGTGTTCAGTGAGAACAGCGTTCTTCGAACATCGTTATTCTTACGAATTTAAACAAATTCAGACATCCTTCTAAAGACATGTGCTCTAAGAAAATGCTGACTTTTTCAAGGTGCCAGAAGACGCCCTCGAGGTTGAAAGGTCGCCGAAATCGAGAAGATTCCAAAAATAGCTGACTCCGGCCACGCTAATTGATGCGACCAAGCATTCGCGAAGGAGCCGAAGGACCTCGCGAACGTTCGGAATGGAAGAAAGAAGTGGCAATAGTGGGGTCGAAAGAGTACCGTTATCGATATCCCAAAGGCGACGAGCTCGAACCGATTCGATCTCGTCGGACGAGGACATTTCCGGCGAGAGACAGTTCGCACGATCTATAGGCCGAGCTGGTAGCATTGCTGAAAACGGGAGAGAGAAAGAGAGACCGAGAGAAAGAGGACATCTTGGCCCGGGGCCCGACATCTCCTGATTATGCGTCTGTTGTTCTGGAGCATCCTCTGTTTCGGCCTCGTTACCGCGAGCGAATTCGTGGTCGCGGACAGAGCCAGCCGATCCTTGGCATTCCGGAAGGGCAGCTCCTTTTTCGTGAGTATCCGACTCTCTGCCAAGTGCTTTTAACCCGACCGGTAATCGAATTACGTACACAGATAGCCTGTAGAATGCTGAAGCCTGATCGCTATCCGTTGCGTTAGCGCCCGCGATCCTGATCTAGACACGCGGCTCCTTTTCGTGCCGAGCGAATCACCTTGGCAAATGCGATTCGCTCCATATCGTTGACCTCCTATTAGATTATCTTGACAGTCGTGTTGCTCTTTCACGCTTTAAATGCAAAAACCTTGGGACAGTCCAAACTGCTTCTCCCTAAACCATAGCACGGTTACGTCAGTTCATGTTGCAGTGAAGCCGTGATAGCCATTCAGGGACAAAAAGATAGGACATGGGGACACGTGCATGAAAGAGACGAAATGCGTCACGTGACCGGGTTGTGGCGGAACGGTGGGGGAATAGCGTCTTGGGAGGGGAAGGGCATAAGGGAATATGGCGACTCTGGTGTGTGCCACCCACTCTCTAAAGCGCCACAATTATACGTAACGCAACCTTCACTAATTCGTCGAAACAATAATAAATTTAATTTTAAAATAACTTTAATAGTAAATTAATTTAAAATTTGAATTGTGAGAGAATTCAAGATTAAATAAATTTTTAAATATTAACAATCGGACGCGCTGGCGTGGGTCTCTTGTGGGCCTGTGTGGACCCGGTATTCGCCCCAGACGATCCGCCCTGCGAAGGTTGAAATATGACTTGTATTTGATTTTCTTTCGAATCTCTATAATAGTCTTTTTAATAGATTGCACCGGTGCGATCATTTAGTAATGGTTTCGTGATCGCGGTGAGATCGTGTCGGTGAGGTAAAGGTGATCCTCACATCTGCTCCTACCCGTTCCTCGCGACAGAATCTGTTCCAGCGAAATCCGAATGGGCCGAAGACAAATCGCGACAACTTCAGAAATTTACGAACCGTTTCGCCGGTTTCCGCTGTATCCTTCCCTGTAATATTCAAGCCGTGATACCGAAGGTAACGCGTTCGGGACGATCGACGAGCCGTCTCGGTTCGATCGATTCGAGTTATGGCGGGCCAAGTTGCATCACGGAGTGGCCCGGAGCGCGTTCTCGCCGGAGAGGATCGCCTTTTAAAGCGAAAATACGGGGCAACGATCAGTTTGCATTAGTCGCACTACCCCGTACCGTCGTACGACGCATAAATTCCCGCGGTGCATGCCGCAGCCGGTCGCGACCCGTGCCCCATAAACGGGGTCGACAGCGTAAAGTGTACGTATATTGTCGTTCGAGGACAAACATGCAGGCTAATTTCGATGCGGGGCCCAACGGAAATTTGTTCTCAGTCGTTCCCACCCGGCACTATCGCCTAGACAATGGTTTCGGCGCGGAAGTCACCGCGGAATAACGCCAAACACCGTCCTAACATCCACGTCGAAAACACAACTTTGTCCGCCTTGAACATTTCCGTTACTTAACACTTTACTTTACAATAATCGTACCAAAAGAAAGCGTAGAAATTTTCTTTTACATTGCAACCTTAACCCTCATCCGTCTCTCATTTCGCGAACTGAATCTGTCCCTCAAATTGACACAATTATAATTGACACAATATAAAATAAATTGATAAAATAACAAGTCAAACAGTTACTTTTCGATGTTTTTTTCATTCAAATTGATGAGTTAACATTTGCATCTTAGATTTTTGCGGTTATATGTTCCGCATTAAAAAAATAAAAGTCACCAAGCTTCGGACTTTACCTACAAATAACAGAACAGTATAACTTATTCCGGGAAAACTGTGTCAAATTGACACGAGGGACGGATGAGGGTTAAATGAAACTATCAGATGACGTCATTGAGGGTGACTTGTTAGTTCACAATGAAAATTGCTGTTGCTATTGAAGGTTCCATTATAAAGTGTTTAGCCATGTACCACAGATTTCTCAAAATTATGCAATAATCACCGGTCGGTAATTTGTTAATATGAAAAAATGATATATGCAAAAGTTGCATGGTAGAAAGGGGGAAATATCGTGATGTAAACAATTTTCATTTCTTTAACACTAGGTTTACGGGACCCGTCAAAATGACGGCTTCTAATATTCTTAATGTGCGATTATTGAGATTGTAAAGATGTTTCCCTGAGGAATTATTTACCAAATTTATTTCTTTTGGAATACATTATTGGAGAAATGGCCAAAAATTTGGATAGACACATTCTTGTTATGTTTATACAATAATGTGAAATAGTTATTTCTAGAGCTCCGTAAACCTAGTGTTAAATAGAAAGACCTGCCTTCTTTATCATGAATCGATAAAGTATCAAATTCTGCGTAAGAACGTATTGACCTTCAGACGTCCTTCCATTTCAATTTTCCATTTAACGCCTTTTCCAGAAACGCCTTCACTCGCCGTCAATATTTACATCACAATATTTCTCCCTGTACACCATGAAACTTGTACATGTATCATTTTTTCATATTATCGTAAGAAACGGAAATACACAAGATGGGCAAAGTTATTGCCCCACCCTGTATACCTTGTACTTTTGTGCCGAAGTGGAAATGCACTACCCAATTTTCGGGAGGAGTTTGGTTCGGGTAAATTCGTTTTGGTTTATCTTCGGACAGATCGGAACTCGTTCGGCGCGGTTTCGTGACGTCAGACAGGTGCAGGAGATGTAGGAGGACAGGTGAGCCGCGGACGAACGAGCTACCGGTTTTCGGAAACGGTCAAACATTGACATTGACTGATTCTTTCGGGACGGTGGCGTTGACCCGTGCGGAGGACGGTTTCCATTCCATTGTGCTGATCAAACAATTCCCGCGGTCCCGAGACCGCGCTGAAAGATTCAGCGCACGGCGAAATAAAGTTGGCCCCGCGGAGGAAACGGGATGGGAAATTTCCCGAAAGGCGAGGCCACGGAGTTTGACGTCCGTAATTGTTTACGATTTTCGGTACGACGGGACGCGGTGGGATGCGCCAGATGGGACCCGAGCGTCGCGACGCATGCCACCGCACCGCACCGTCGCGCGACGCCGCGCCGTTATCGGTAGGCTGCACTTCCGCCCGTCTCTACACGGAGAACTGAAGAATTACGCGACTACCGATGATCCAGTGCACTTACCGGAAAGTACACGATCCAGCATCGTCGATACGGCCGCAGTCACCTGCATCTATACCCCACACCCCCTTCCTAATACACGGGACTGCGGCTGAATTTCAGATCATCTGCGAATCGATACCACCCGCACACCGTGTCCTGTCATAAAATCTTATTTTCTTCTATACTTTTTTCCAAATTATCCACCTCTGAATTAATGCTTCCATTCCTGACACGAAACGTTATTTAAGGGGGTAGACTCGTTTCTCCAGGATTGCAAGGGTGCGTGATATGCTTTCTCACTTCTCGATAATGCAAAGGTGGGGTTTTTCAGTAGTCAAAAGCGCTAGGTAAAAGATCAATCATAATTTACATTATTCGGAAGCATAAAGCTGCGCAAGTAGCTATTTTCATAAAGCGGCGACAGCTACATGCTGCCGAACAATGCAAATTACGCCTCGTAAACGTAAAAATAGGACTTTTGGGGGCGATTTCGGCCTAGATTGATCTTTTATCTAGTGCTTTTGACTATTAAAAAAATCCATCGCGTGCTTTATCGGAAAATGAGAATGCGCGTTCCGCACCCTTGCAATCCTGGAAACGAGTCTACCTCCTTAAGGGGGCACACAGTGGTCCGGGCGGCCGATATTACGGTCGTTACGTACAGGATGTAAAGATATGTTTGGTCTTGGTCTTGCCATAGGCGTACTCTACATTTTCGGATCGATGAAGATCTGGGAAAAAAAGTTGCCGCGAAATTGACCTTGACCTTGAATTTTAAGGTCAAATTCTTTTTCATTGCACTTTATTCTACACATTCTACGCACTTCTTATAAACGGCATATAAACAACAATATTAACTGCTTGTTTTACTAAAAATAAAAAACAATTTTTCAGAAAAAAAAATAGTATTAATAAAGAGACGGCTATTATTTTTTATGAGAACTATCGAGTTTTGACCCATAGTTCCTTTCACACTTTTTCTCCCCGTGATGCGTAGAATACAATGCATTGACAAAATTTTACCCTGATATTCGTGGTCAAATTTTGCATCCACATTTTTTTACAGACCTTCATCGATCGAAGATGTAAAATACACCTTTCATTACAACCTGTATATTCGAAACGTCTCATAGAACGAAGCAATTCAGCTCCCGCGGCCCAGAAAACAATGGAGCGGACATTTTCCATCGAATTACTCGGACGCTCTTGCTGATACGCTAACGAAGTTCGGAAAGCGAGTACGGGTTCCAGGGAATTTTCCTTAAAACCCCGGACAAAGGGTCAGCTAGTCCACTCCGACCCGAAATCCCCCAATTACCCTCTTGATTATTCTGCGCACGGGCGAAGGATTATTCAATTTACCCGCGCATAACTGGGAAACAGGTTCCGCGAGGTGCAACCACGAATTCTTGGACGCGCGATCCCGGTAACAGAGAAACAGAGCTCACCGAACCAAGAAAAATCCGTTGAACTGATTCAATGCATATACGATTCCCGTGTAGAAATATACTCGGTCGTCGAACCAGAAACGTCCGCAAACTTTCGAAGTCGAATCCGGAAGCTGGAGCCGAAGTGTATCGCGGCGAAACGTCCTCGCGATTCATCATCGTTTCCTTATTCGACAGAGCCGAATGCATTCATACATCCGCTGCCGGGATCCCGGAATCCGTGAAGAAGGTTCCGACGCGATATATTTATTATCTCCCTGCTGCTGAATTGGAAATTTGTCGTGAGATTTTTGCCCGAGTCGACGCTCTTGGGGGCGATAGATTAACAGAGCGGTCTAAAGATAAAGAGTAAATTCGGTTTCGAGGATGTTGGCGGATACACGAAGATCTAAAGAAGCGCGTCGCCGCGCTGCCCAAAGATTCGTGGAACACCGATTCCAACCGTACACAGTCGAGTATTCAAAGGACAGCCTTATTTTCATTCCTATTTCGGCGGGGACGGCCGAGCCCGATGCTCGCCTGACAAACGACATGCCAGATCCAGGTGACACCGCAGTTCGTGGTATTCTGCTCTCCTTAGCCAGGAGTCCGCGTTCGTGTTTACGTGCTGTCCTTCCCCAAGGTCTCAAAAAGATAGTAGAACTACACGATCTAAGAAACAGCACGGACCCGAGTGTTTTTCTTAGATCAAGACTTTTCTGTAACTCGAAGAAGGTGTTTAGGATCACCTCTTTCCACTCTTTCTGGGACAACCTGTAGTGTCTACATTTTATCTCCTATAATACCTTTGCGATATTAAATTATGAATTTCGCTGAAGGATCGATCGCACAATGATCGCGAACAACACGATGGCAGACGACTCGTGTCACCGTTCGCCCAGTTCCCATCGAACGCCGCCTCAGCCTTTATTCTCGAGCATTCGGCAACTATGAACTTCTGGTTTTCAGTTCAGGATGAATTTCAAGATCACCATGTTCCCGTCGTCGACACTGTTCGCCCAGGCGGCCGGCTTCAAGATGGTTTGGGAGCTTCCGACGGGCACCGGTCGGCCAGGCAGGTCGGTCTCCGACGTTCACGAGGCGGCCGAGCTCGTCTACGAGAGGTAATAAATAGTTTAATATGACCAGTGAATAATGCAGGGGCTAGCCAGCCATTCGTGGCAGCAGCCGGCATGGAAGTTGCGGAGCCTGGAAATTGCCGCGGCTCGGCCGAGCCAGGAAAGGTTCACAAAAAGATCTGGATTTCTGGCCCGGACGGTTTCCGGCCTCGTCTACGAATTGGCCAATGGCGCAGTGCCGTCCGTTTCCGCAGTCAACTTCTGCACCCTCTCGGTTCCCCTCTCTTTCTCTCTTTTTCGTTTGCCGCCGTGGTCTGGTCTCCATTTCACTTCGCCAGGTGCGCATCCGATGGGATCTTTTCGGCCCCTACCGTGCGAGACCGAGGCGCCGCCAATGAATCTCTCGCGTCGTTACTTCGCGCGACTTTATTTGCTGAATAAAATACCACCACGAGTCGGCGAGCCCGGTATAACTCGACTGACGGTTTCACACGACCAACCGTTCCCTTTCCAGCAACGGATTCGACGGAAGGGCTTGCCTACTGAAGAACGTCTGCGAGGCTATGGAGTACGCGAGCCACAAAGACGGAGTCATGGCGAAGATATTGAAACTACTCGTCGGGTAAGTGAATCGAGAGCTCTGTCTCCTTGCGACAAAACTATAAAACATATAAGGCTATGAGTGAAATGTGTTTTTGTTCCTTCTAGCTCCTTTCCTGTTATTCGACCTCCTCAATTTTCTTTCACGTCATCCCTTTTTCAGTTCCCTCCTCATCACAGGGTGACCTGTCTAATGAATACCTTCCTTGAATGAACATAATTCATATCGAACGAGAAAATATTATTTATAATACCGATCCTAAAGTGATGCATCTAAAGAAAGCCATTGAAATATCTGTTTCAGTTGCAATAATACAGGGTATTTCGTTTAAAACAGGACAACTAAATATCTCCTCTATCTCCGAAAATACAAGAAATGTTTCTGACGTAATCTAAATGGTTTCAAAAGACGAATCAGATGGAAGAATCGTTTTCTATAAATTGTAATTTTTTAATCGTTTTTTCAAGGTCGCTCGTGTTTTTTACGTACATACACACACTTTTTGTTGTTGTATGTTATAGCAAACATTATTGTGCATTCATCCATGTTTAACAGCATGAAATGACCGTGAAGGCGAAAAAATCAGTTTCAGTTTGAAGAATACAAAAGTAATAAAACGAAAAGGGTAATATCAGCTTATTTTATTAGTTGCTCAAAATGCTGGCCGTCGGCAGAAAGACGCGTCTGTACACGAGTTGTCTAAAAAAAATTTTTAAATCTACTGTTTATAACGAAAGTCCCACGACCGCAAGAGAAGTGAATAACTGAATCGCATTTCTTATGGCGTTTCCGCGATTCATGGTGTAACATGCATTCCGTACTTGTTCTTTCGTTGGACTTGTATAAGTACCTGTGTAACATTTACTAGCAAAACATGCATCTCTTAAATAATGTTATTTTCCGCGGAAATTACTAGTGAAATACAGCCTAGAGTTTTCGAATTTTTTAAAAAGTTAAATTTTTTGTCAGAAATCCCCTTTTTCTCTATTACACGTACAATCGCGTACGTCATGATTTAAAAACGATGTCTCTTGGCTTACATCGTTCCCCGGTTCTCCACGGTCGTGTCTCATAAAAATGCGTGCATCGTAAGGAAAAGAAAGGTATATTACAGAAGAGGAATAAGTTATATTGTTGTCAATATTCACAGAGGAGCGTAACACAGAAAGGGCCATTCACGTCGTAAATTTTACGACAGCGCGCTCGCTCGGAGTTTAAATGCACTGCATCCTCTTTATGAAATATGAACAAAATTTGAGAGAAAGAAAAGTCGTACTTCCTTTGAATATTGCGTTACGCGTTGTAACTAGACGGGGGATATTCCGGCACATTTGTAATTTCTGAAAAGTCGTGTGAAATGTATTCGAGAAAAAATTCATACGAAACTGAATGATCGTTATTTCATAGAACAATAGAACTTTTTAAAACATTCTAAAACACGACGTTCGAAAAAATTAACGAGGTTTCTTACATAAAATCGTTCTCCAATTTTTCGACATTGAAAATCCTGTTCATATTCTATATGAAAATTCAATGTTTTTCATTGTTAGAAGAATCAAATTTTCTTAGGATCTGTTGGTTGCGATAGAGTTAGAAACGTACCGATAAATCCCGACTGTTTTCTAATTTCTGTTTTCTTTTATGGATTAATTAGTATGACAGCTCGCCAACGTGCTAACCTCTTAACTTTCGAGTTTTCCCGGTTCGAATCATTGTACCGAGTAATTTTGATCCAGACTGCAGCTTTGAGACGGACTGCCTCTAAATACACGCATTCCTATACGTGCATATGCTAGAGCGAACAGATGCCATCACGAACGAGGTTTTAGAACCAATTATAGTTCGTTCTAGCATACCTCACTGCACGTGGAAAGCGAGAAACTATAAGCAGGGCCAAAATAGAATCTGTTGTCTCACAATTAATTATCTTACAAATTGCCTGTTCATGCGTTTCCTCGCGTGTACGAAACGATTTATTAACACTTTAACAATAACAATTCTACTGGCCTTCTTCGATTCGCAGGTCGTACGCAAATAACGGAGACACCGCGGAAGACGAAGAACCGATTCTCTGCGACGTTCACGTCAGAAATTGTCCCCTAGAGCTAATCGGGATCGATAGCTTTATCGAGCAATGAACTGTGGCGACTTAACGACTCGGAATGAAGACTGAACACCAAGGAAATTATACGAAGAAATCTAAATAACGTGACCCTAATTGAATCTCCGATTTCTGGCAGCGCGACGCGCTAGAACTATGACTGCTCCATTTTTCACTAATGGCTAATGCCCGTTTTTCTACGAGCCGGGGAATTGTCACTAATATTGTTCACCTGACTGCGAGTATACTTACTCTCTCTTGATTATAGTAGGACCAAAATAAATAAAAATCTCCAGCGTTTTTTGAAAATCTTCGTACGCCATAAAGATCTGCAGTGTATTTATGATGTACACGATTGTCACATTGAACCTCACATATCTCTTAAAAAAATCATTTTCTCACAGACGTAGGTAAACACTTTCTTGTAGAGAACATCAAGATGCACACTGAGTGGCGGAATAAAAAGAAATATATGTTTCCATTGATAAAATCAATGACCTTCGTATGTCCTCTCCACCTACGGAAAATTAGTGGTAATATGTGGCGACCGACCCTGTATATGTTATTAAACAAATCCTGAAATAGTGTATACATATTTCAGTTGCAATGTGAAAATAAATTGTGAACATGTAAATCTTAATTGCTATGATTTTGTCACTATAGCTTTCTGCTGAATATATCGGTGGAGTAGTTAAGGAATAAACAAGAAAATAAATGATAAAAATGTCAATCTTAATAATTTTGTCACTACAGCTTTTTACTTCTCCTAGACTTCTGGACGCGGCTTGGTTGCTCTGAATATATCGGTGGAGCCTGTCACGTACCCCACCCTGTATATATTATTAAACAAATCCTGAAATAGCGTATGTATATTTCAGTTGCAATGTGAAAATAAATTATAAAAATGTCAATCTTAATAATTTTGTCACTATAGCTTTTTACTTCTCCGCATAGACTTCTGGACGCGGCTTGGTTGCTCCGAATATATCGGTGGAGCCAGTCTCGTGCCCCACCCTGTATATATTATTAAACAAATCCTGAAATAGTGTATGTATATATTAGTTGCAATGTGAAAATAAATGATAAAAATGTCAATCTTAATAATTTTGTCACTACAGTTTTTTACTTCTCCTAGACTTCCGGACGCGGCTTGGTTGCTCTGAATATATCGGTGGAGCCGGTCTCGTGCCCCACAGGGCAATCTGCGTCCACGCCTCGTCTGGAATAAGCCCGGTCGGGTGGACAGCTGGCATGAGCGAAATGCTTGGCGTCGCGCTTGCGCGTTATCCTCCGGATTTCCCAGCAACACGGACGACACCCTGGTCACATTCCACGACAGAACGGTTATAATTGCATCCACGGCGGCTACGCGTTAACGAAAAGCATTAATTTAGAATGTTCCGCGGTTTTCTTGCCAGACAGCGTGTGCAGGTGGGGACAACGCGAGCATCCGCGCGCAACTCCCATATGCAATTAACAGACGCTCGTTCCACCGCTATGGGCTGCGAAATGAGGAAATAAGTGTCGCCCGGTGAAAAAGAGCTCCGTCCCCGCTCTCTTCTCCCGTGTCTCTGTCTTTTCCCGCGGTTTTTTTCGCGTCGTCTCTATCCCGGCCCGATTTTTCCCGGAACGGTTACGTTCCACCCGGGCGAAGACAGTATGAATTAATATAAGCGCGCATTTAAATGTACAATGAGGAAGGCTGTCGGCCGCGTTACGTTACATTTGTCCAGTACGGTTTCGCCACTGCTGCCGCGACCCCCGCTCGTCCCCCGGACGTTCATTTATTTTGCAGTTTCATTCGTGACCCGTATTCCGTGCCGCGCGAACCTTTCGAGGGACGAGATTCCCGGGAACAGTTAGATCAACCTGTCCTGGCGAGCGCGAACGACGGTTAAAGGATGCCATGCATTTCGCAACACGGCACAACACCGACCACTTTTCGGCTAGATTTAATGTCGAGCTATCTTCAAAACCCTTCGCAACGGCGAGTTCTCATACCGCGCGACTTAGGGCACGAGTTCAATTTAGCGATCGGATTGATCCAATTTCTTTCAAGTCATTCGGTAATCGAACACTTACGGAAGAATCGAAGCGTATTGAAAAGTACAGTGGAACTCCATTTATCCGGACCAGCATCTTTGGAATGCCCAATTTACCCAGCTCCTATTATGCAAACCGACTCCTTGCAACAGGGTGTATATATTGTTGGATATATTTGGTACGTTATACAAACTACACTTTATACCGTATATACTTTATTAGTATTATAAAGGTGTTTCTCTAATTAACGACACAGCATTCCCGCGTATCCTGTATTTTAACCTTATGTGAATAGTATGATTTAAGTGAATGCTCTTTACAAAGTTGCCATCTGCTCAGGCTAGCTGCTTCTACCAGACTGACTACCAGACTTTATGCCCCCGCCCGGGCTCTTCTGTCCTTGGGAAAAACCGCACCTTACGCCAAAACCCTTATACCTAAGACGCTATGGTATCGTTGAATTCCAACATATATGTATTCGATCTCTGGATCTGTGGAGATTTATAAAAAAAAATTTCCACGAGAATGACCTTGACGTATATTTTCAAGGTCAACTTCTTTTTTCATTGCATCGTATAGTACTCGTCGTGGGCTCCAAGGAAACCATAGCATTCACAAGAAAAGCGACATAAATCAAAAAAAGGAAATCTTACAGGAGAGCCATTTGGAAATTACCTAAAATTGCCAATTTTTTATATTGTATATCACCAACTTAAAAATGTAAAACAGTTTGTTATTATTTAGATACTGGGTTAATTGTCATGTACATTTATTATGAAGTACACCACAATTTATATGTATATTGTTATACATATTTTTAGAAATATATTTTGAATCGTGTCACTTTTCTCATGAATGAATGATGTCTACAGGGTGTCCCAGTATTTGGTACAATCCGTGGAGGGCGGTCTCTTATAAAGTCTGTACGGATTTAATTTAGTCAAGACCCCAGTGTCTCTTATTTCCATAATTATTTCATAAATTTTATCTTGTTTACATAAAAACGATCTTAGAAATATGTGTAATATCTATTAAGTACGTCTAATAAAAATTTGTTCATTATTATTAACACCCAGACGTTTGCACTTCTGAATAACTAGCTCACCCCACTGTGCGGCGCGGTGGCCTAGAAACCGGGAGCTGTCTAAGACGATGATTGGCTGGACTTGATTGAATAAAAGATTGTCGGATTGTGATTCGTATCGCGTTATCCTCTCCTTGGGATCGCGCGATTGGGCACGATCTTTGTGACTAATTAATGGCATCAGACATGTACATGGCGAAGTCAGGACAGACGATCTGGATTGACCGTCGGACGAACGCGCGACGAAAAAGGGGACAAACGGTCTAGTCGGTGGCCAATTTTTCTGTCTCGCTATTAAATAGTTTATCGCTTGGCCGATCGTTTCTTCGCTAAATTGTTAAACGCTGCGGTGGAGAGCGTGGACGCAAACACACAAAACGTCAGGGGAATTTTGGCTAATCACCAAAGTGGGCGTCCGCTCTGCCGCTCTGCTGCTCGGACAATCACTGCGGCATTCAGAATCATTTCTATGGAAAAGTTCATCGATTTTAGGACATTAGGGCTCGTTTCCAAGAAGGAGGCCGTACCTATGCAAATCACCGGTACAACCTCCCGATTTTTCAGACTCCGTGCCGCCCGCCGGAAGCCTTAAACTCTCCAATAATCCTGTTAAAGGGCTATTTATGCTATCGACGAGTCACGCACGAGCTGAACGGAACCCTAGAACCACGCCACGCGCTGACAGTGTTTTATCTCCGATTCTTCATTAACCTTTTCACTAGGATTTTTAATGATGAAAAATATCATGAAGCTATGAGTAGTATGGCATGACAGAGAGAGAGAGAAACTACTTCATGAAATTAATATCTTGCTGTATGAATCTGCAAATCTTTTGTGTAAGGATGAAGGGTTTTATACAGATTGAACTTGCAAGTTTGATTTCCTTTATTTTAATATAAATGTTTGAGGTTCATCAACAATAGTTAACCATTGTTTACCTGTATGTATCGGAACATTTCCATTCGTCGAATGGTTTTTTCGTGCAAGTCGATCTCAAATAAGTGGTTCCGAGAAGTACGCGTCTAAAGTTTGCAGCCAATGCACTGCTGTTTCATGAACTACATCTACATAGTTCGACTTTCTGCCGGAAACTTCGGGGCTGTGTACTACTAATGATTCAAGCAAAAAAAGAAGATTCGAGGTTAAAAGGAATTGAAAATTTAGCCCTTCGACAGTAAAAGTGACAAACATCTTCTTTTAAAAAAACGGATAAGGAGAATAAAATAATTTTAAAAAGTTTTTGAAAGAATCGATGATTGTCTTTTCTCTTGGAAAATCCAGGTGGCCTTGAAATGACCTTGAAGAACACTGTATGGAAAGTGCCTTTCAAAATCATTTAAATTCCACGTTTCAAAATTTTATAAAGTACATGGTTTAATAGTTATTCGCGATAATAGATAACAGACAATTTTTCTTCTGTATAAGAATTCGCAGTGTGATAATAACAATGTATATTCCCTAATTAAGAAAGCAGTACAGTGTCGTCTCGACCAGCACGAGAGACGGGCAGGATCGGCGACTTTTTTGTTTGTCAAAGGAATTATCGAGATCATCGTCTGGCTGACGATTAGAGCCATGGAACATCGCGACTCGTTCCCGTTATCTCAGGCCCCAAAACTATTCCTCATCGTTCATGGGGCGTGTGGTTTAGTGTGTAACGCATTCTAGCGGTGTTCGAATCACTCTTGATTCATCGTCCGATCCGGTGACGTTTCCCGGCGACGAAATCAAACGTGTCCGGAGCCAGTTCAACCGCCAGAACGCTCTCTCTCTCTCTCTTCCGAGGTGTTCGCGGAACAGATCGTGACACAGGTACAAGCGAACGTATGAGATCGGAAAGTCCTTGGCGAAGGGATGCCAGACGTTCGACTTCTGTCCCTGGTTCTCGCGTGCTTCGATTTCCTGATGATCTACGCGAGCGAGAATCCGATCGACACGCCGCCAAGAACACTATCCCGACCAAAGAGGTACTTGATTTTCCCGGAGGGCAGCAACCTGCAGGTAACAGCCACACCGCTCCTCTTTTCCAATTATTTTCGCGTCCCCATTTTCTTTCTCTTTGTTAATTCTCCGTCTTCTATTTTATACACTCGTGGCAAATATCTTGAAAAATATGAACGATGTGAAAAAATCAAGGGTGTGATCCGAAATTACGGGCTCCGGTCGGGTCGGGAATTTTTTCGGGAATTTGAGTGGTTTCGCGAGGAACACATTATGTTATTTATTGGATCTTAAGCTGATCTTGAAAAGGCCTGTGAAGGTCAACTTTGAATTTTTTAATTGGGATTCACATTCCTTATCGTACATAAAATTAACGATCGATTTCATTGTTGGCATATGATAAATATAAACTTCCTTTTTCTTCTAAAAAATTGTAGATGACAAAGTTGTGAAAATAAATCGTAGTGACAATGGGTTAATTTCAGCCCATTAAAACGATTAAAAGAGAGAATCAATTTCCATGTCGAGCCAGTTTGTTTGGAATGAAAGGTAGAACATTTTCATTTGCGCATAAATATCCGCACTCTGGTGATCGCATTAAGCGCGGCGGACACTGTGTTTAATAAAACGAGCCATGCATGTTAATCCGACCGACTTATTGCTTCCGCGTCTCTGTCCCGCGATTAATTTGACGATCGGACGCGACGACAGCCTCTCGTTCGGTAGCGATAGCTCGGAACGGAATCAAATGTACATTTTATTCGGCACGATTGATCGGACAGGAATGTATCGAACGTTTTCTGTCCATGCCAGCTGGTGTTTTGCCTGACGGTCGGAACGTACGCTAGAGAGAACGACGTGGTGATGGGCACGACGGTTGCTTTGGCCTGGGAGCTGCCGAGCAAAATCGACAACAAAATATCGGAATTGCTTCATCGCAGGAGCAGGAGCGTTCTATACCCGAAAATAGAAGCTCTGCTGCAGTCGTAAGTGAATCAGTTCCCCGCAAATACTCCCACTGCAATCTTATCCCATCGTCGCACAGTAGACCGCCTCTATAAAATACGTGGAAATAATTCCGAAATTTCCTGACACCCCATTCAGATCAACTGAAAAGGACACAGACCTTTCTAAGTCTTCAAATTAAGTGGACACTACTTAACAAATTAATATCCTTTTTAAAATTTGACCAAACAACTTGCATTTTCTTTTGAGACGTTCAGAATAATTATTTCGCGGAATTTCGAAAAAAAGTTACGGTCACAATTCTTAACTTTTTAAACACAATTTAAAATATGCCTTTTTTAGACCTAAATAAGGCATACAAGAATTATTAATTGAATTAAGAAGAGAATCAAAAGTTACCGAAACAGATTCACGTTTCTCGCATACCATTGACCTCTACTACTTGAATCACTATATCAGGTTGGTGGAAATGTCCCCTCGCATTTTTTACAGTGGATAAAGGCTGAATTTCAATTGGATAAGTTAAAGTTAATTGAACTGTTACGTTCAAGAATTTTCTGGCCGCTTGCAAGCACATTTTCATTATTCCCTCTCTCAAAAAGCTTTTGGTCTTTTTCTTAATAAGAAGGTCTTACACGTTAAAGAGAAATAAGAGGACCTTTTTATCCAACCTGATACCACTGTAAGTATGTAGTTTACATAACATCGCAGCAAGGTGTGATGCACCAGAAACTTTACTTTAACACCTGATACAAGGACTGAAACTAGGACATGCAGTTTATTTTGCCGGCGAAGATTTAAGCTCTCAAAAGCGAAACTATTTCCGTGTGTAATAACACAGCATGTAATAACGAAGGCAATTTTCTATTAAACATCCACAAAGTAGAGCAGGAGTTCAATCAGTAAATTAATACAATAATACAAAAACTTACACATCATTTTCGAGAATATCAAGTTTGGAGACACGTAACGACAATAATCATGCAGTTGTTTCTTGTACAAGCTTATTCTAAATATAGTTTATCCTTCATTATACAAAAAAGCTTTGATTCAATCTCGTCTCTTTATTAGTTTAGGTGGGACTGCGGATTTTTCTGAGGTTGTATAAAATTATCTTTTCTCTTTTAATGACCTTGAAGTTGAAAATCATATGACAATATTCTTAAACCCTTCTAATGTTGAGTTGTGTATTTAGTATTCATTTTTGGCATAAATGCATAAAAAAAGTGACACAACTCAAAATACATTTCTAAAAAAAGTAATAATAAATATATAAATTGTGTACTCTTTATAACTAATATATATGACTAGACTAGATTAGAAAGATAGACTAGAAAGGATTCGAAAAATTTAAGAATATCGTAATGTTGTTTTTAATGTAACAAAGTCATCAAGGGATGAAATCAATTTTTATTTTATTCCTGCTGCTCACAACCAATAAAGAACATTTTTATTTTGCATCAAGATCCGCAGTCTATACATGACAATTAACCCAGTATCTAAATAACAACAAATTATTTTATATTTCTAAGTTAGTGATATACAATAAAAAAAATTTCTTTTGACTTATGTCACTTTTCTTACGAATGAACAATATAATGGTACACAGTATCGCGACGAGAACGCAGCAGTTCCGACTCGCGTGCAACCGCGTCCTGCCGTTTAGACGGCCGTTGGGTGAACTTGAAACGAAGTATTACCGGCGACCTTTCGCTGGCGTGTTTTCCTTATTCGCGGGTCGCAAATTACGTAGGAAATGGAGTGTCAAACCGCAAAGAAGACGCAAGAATTTCAATTTCTTTTCTTCCATTGTTCCCGGTTACCAGCGCTTTTTGTTTTCGCCGGATCTCACTCCCCTCCCCTCCCCCGCCGCCGCGAAAGCTCGCTTTCATTCGGTTCCGAGGCGTGGTGTAACATGCAAATGGACCCCTTTCTGCCCCCCATCCTCGCCGGCACATGCAAATGCGGGTCAGGCACAGGAATTTTCATGCGAAACGTGTGAGAATAACGAAACAGGAAGACGCCGGGTTCGATTCCGCCGCGTTATACCGGGTGACGCGACAGGAAATATTATACGAACGGAGCACCCACCCTCTTCCCGCCCTCCTGACGTGGGCCAATGACGGATTCTGAGAGCAATTTGCAAGTATGCCGGCGAATGGAAATCTAATTCCGCGCACCGAACTATAATACTTTCACAATTTTTCAACGGGAGAATGCATTCTCACCCTCTTCCCTCGAATCACCTTGTGCAAAGTTTCCGTCTTACTTCAGAGGCCTCGCCGCGATTCATATTTCCGGCCACGAATCGAATTAGGTATCACCCATACGAAAACGGAGGATATTCAATAAACACGCAACTACTTTGGTAACTCACCTAACATGACCTCGGCGCCGTCCATTGTGGCGTTTGTGGAAATTTGAAACGAGCTACAGCGAGGGTTGAAATTATTCAAGTAGACGCGTAAAATACAAGCTGCTCGACTACAGGTGGAAGAAAATTTAACATTAAACCTACCGAGCCTTCAAAGTAACTGGAATATGTTCCTTTATAAATATTTAAATTAAAAAAAATTTTTTATATACCACGTTTTTGAGACGGACTGAGAAGTATTAAATAATTTTTCGTAGCCCGATACAGGTTCCTAACTCCATACAGATAGTCCTGAAAATTTGTGATTGTGAATTTTTAATAACTATGAAAATACTAAAACGAAAATCGTATGGCGCATGTAATAGATAATTGATGAATGAATAGTTCACCTAAGTCACTAACAATTTTATTGTACTGAAAATGATATGAACTGTTGTGCGAGTTTTCTCAACGGCAGCTACTCTCTACACTCCTTACTATTATCTTGCGCCCCACGTTTTTCGTTTTAAATCTTACAAGTATTTTCATAGCTATTCAAAATTCACAATCACTTTTCAGGACTATCTGTATGGAGCTAGGAAAAATTATTTTATACTTTTTAGTCCGTCTTAAAAACGTGGTACTTTTTAAAAATTTATTTTTATTTGAATAATTATTTTCTGCTTTCTGGACAAGAAAGCGAGTGAATATTGCATTGTCATCCAGTTCTGAGCTATGTTTAAACTTTCAAGTCTTCAGCTCATCGGGAAGTTAGTTTAAAATCAATTGCAAAATTTGTACCGAACAGACAAACAAACAGACAAGAATGCGAGTTAATAAAAACGTGGTAAAATGACAAGATTGATTTTATTTAGACTTTGTGTGGCCCCTACTGTAATACTAAAGATATCTATACAACCATTGCTTATGAAATCATTTTTATTATTTCAATAATTGTAAAATAAAAAAATGTGGAACCGGTCATTCTGACCGGTGGTGGTAGATTTAGTGTTAAGGAGTGGTTCTCCATGGATTTCAATATAAGATGAAAATGAAGAATTAAAAAATTGCTTTTTAGTTACCCACAATTAAAGATCACCGTAAAATGCTGCAACCCGATCGACACTGGTGTACGTTACATATTTGTCACTTGATACATGACTATCGCGCGCGCCTGGCGTACGTAACGTGTACACCTCGGTCGGATTGCCGCGTTTCAGGGATATTTCGAATTGTTGATAACTAAAAGACGAAGCAGAAATCGCAATTTTTTCATTCTTTACATTCTCGTGGAGAACCATCCCTTAAATTTTCTCCCAGCTGTAGTCGAACACCCTGTATATGTATGATGTCACACTAAATCAGTGCATTCTCGAAAAAACCGAAGTAGAAAAATATTTTTGTCCAAGCATAATTTAAACGTTACTCGAGTTAGGTGCCTCACCCTAACTCGATCACTTCTGTCGGGTTCAAGTGTAATGTTTCGTCAAAAAAAGCTGCGGATCTTGTTGAAACAGAAAAGTTATCGAAATTTCACGGTAAAACATCGCTATAAGTTAGGTGATACGAGTAGTAAAAAAGTTTTAATCTGTAAAATTTCCGAGGAATATCCATCTGCAGGTTTCCGTCAGCTTTTTACTACGAAAGCGTTTTAAAAATGCAACTTTTAAAGGGTAATGTAAATAACAGCTTCATCCTGTAAAGTGGGCCGGAGTAGATTGACGTCCACATTTTTTAAAAAGTTGCAGCAGCTTAATTATCGACATAAATACTATTTATCCCTAAACATTCTCGATCCGTCCGTACCCTATGTCACATAAAGATCATAATGCCATAGATGATTGAACTGATGCTAATCGCAGCTACTACGATGTGATATAATATGTTTTTAAAAAATATCGACAATCATGAAAACATGACGTTGATAGAAAGCTTTTGTTTCTCACGAAATTGACTGATCGATAGAAACAATTTCCTTAAATTGTTTTCTACCAATAAATATAAAAGACATACATCAGGTAATGCGGTCATGCACTTGTACATTTTATAACTATTGAAGTTACGAAGATCTTTTCATGGGGAATGATCGACTAAATTTATTTATCCAAGCGCGTATAATAACTAAACTGCGGATTTTTATGCAAAATATAAATTGCTTGCTTTATTGCTTTTATTATTTTAATGAAAATTTTTGCCGTAAATGCATAAAATTCACTGTCTAATAATAACTAGTCTAACAAAAAAGAACTGGCTAGAGCAACACACGTCAGTCAGTGTTTAGTGGCCGGCAACGTTCGGCGTTAAAAGTAAACAGAGCATCGGCACGGTCGAGTATATCGAAAAAAAAAGAAGGAATTCCCGTTGACGAGAGGGAGCACTTGATTCAACAGAGTGTCGCTGATTAACGGCACCACGGACAGACCCGGATTTTTCCGGACATAATCGTCCGCGGAGGAATTTAATTAACAATCCTGGAGCGGCTGGAAACCCTCGATTGGCATTCTTCGGCGCGCTGCTCTCTCGGAGAGCCCGCCACCGACAGAGAACACTCTTCGCGCTCTATATTCACGGTAGACGCGTCCACCGACAGGAAACCGAGCGATCTCCAGCATCGTAGTCGTCCAGGGACCGTCGTTTCAAATCCCTGCCTCTACTTCTCCCTCTCTCTCTCAACCACTCTCTCATTCTTGCTGTCTTTCCCGTCTCTCTTTGGTCCACTGGCCGGAGCTTCTTACCGAAAGTTTCCGGGCCGGAAGCAGCCGGGCGAACAACAACGTGTTATACGCATCATCCGACCGGCGTAGTTAAAGTTAAACGCGATTGCGCCCGAGAATGCTGCTCGAGTCGCCGGTAATTGTTTCGACCGCAGGAAGCTCGCTTAAGCCGCGTCCCGTCATCAAAGTTTACGGGCCGGGGAACTGTTTTAAATTAAACTTTATCGACAGCACCGGCATCGATGGCAGAGCCTGCGTGATGAGGGCGCTCTGCGAGGCGGCCCAAAGAGACCCTGCGGACCACGGGCAACGGACCCTCGTGCAAGAACTCCTGCACGCGATTTTCACGTGAGTACACCATTATTTACCCCCTGAAAACGCGCTCGTCAAAACTACGTCATCTCGTAAATTATGTAATCTTGGCTTCAAGGTAATTACCTGAAGCCGGATCTATAAGTATATGTATATGATCTACGTTGCACATCATAACCGTAAACCTCCAAGAGTGCGTTGCCAGATCGAGTCTGGAATAGTAGTGGAGGAAATGCTACAGTCAGAACCTGAAAACGCACTTGTCAAAACTACGTCATCCCGTAAATTATGTAATCTTAGCTTCAAGGTAATTACCTGAAGCCGAATCTATAAATATATATGATCTACGTTGCACATCATAATCGTGAACCTCCAAGAGTGCGTTGCCAGATCGAGTCTGGGATAGTAGTGGGGGAATGCTCAGAACCTGAGTGACGTCACCAAGCTATAGTCTAACCCAGATATTACACATGAGAGTCACCAAAATCGAAAACTGCCATTTGAGCACATTTTATGTCTGACAGAAGTGTATTTAATTCAAGATGTACTAGATTTTTTCAAACAAGAAATGTATTGTTTGCGGAGAACCATTATATGATGAGAACATTTTCTTTGTGGGTGTAGTCGCCTAGGAGATATGAAGATCGCCCTGCTCTTTTTCAATGTAACGGCATATTTTTTTCCTCTCCTATACGATAGCCTCTGTAGAGACGAGTGCAACCATCTGCATTCGACGAAAAGGAGAGAAAGTATTTCTTGAATTCTAATGGCACGGAGTTTTTAAATGATGCATGAAACTCGCATCTTGTGATTAGGTCACATTTTTTATAACGTTTTTATTCATTTATTAACGTTATTTCTTCCAATTAAAATGAAGTGACTTCCATGTCTCCTAAATAACTCAACCCCGCAGAAAGATATATCGCTCTAAGTTAATTTAAATTGTATAGTATCGTCCTGAAGAAATTAATTAATTCAGGTCCGGCTGTCCTCGCGTTGGCTTTTTCCATATCTTGGTCTCCGGTGTGCATTCAGCGGAACGAGCACCGCAACAGACAATATGTTAACTAATTCGAACAACTAGGCAATTAGAGGGGGACGATGAATCGAGGGAATTAATCAAGCGAAACAATTAAATTATTAGTGACAGGCCCGTGTAACCAACTGACTTCGCCCGGGGTTAACCGATCGAGCTGTCCCAGATGAATCATTCAAGTCGCCGTTGCGTCGAACAATCGCTTGTTGTTCCAATGAATTGTTAAACGGCTCGAAGTGCTACGCCGTTGAATTTTAAAAGGTAAAAGGCGGCCCTCGTTTCAGGGGAGAAGAAATCCGCCTGCAGCGGCCCGTTCGAGCCAACGGCAAAGAGATATCGAGGCTACCCTTGAATCTCGAAACGAATTCGTATCGTTTGACGAAGCGATACCCCAATCCGCGTATTTCCGGCTTTCCATTTTCGGGTCACACCGAAATCACAAGTTTCAAGCGCGTCGTTTCGACAGACAAAAATTCACCGAAACCAGACACCGGTGTTCATCGATAGCAATATTCTGCAGCGGAGAACAACATCCAAACCCGCCTATATTTATAAAATTTATATTGGGAAGTACAAACACTTATCAGAAAAATTTGTAGATTCATCCTGACCCACAACAGTCGACTAGCAGTGCACTCGATTATTTTTACGAATTAGTGAAGGTTAATTACATTTGTCTCGGATTAGGCGGGGATTAATACTCTTAAAAAGTTTTCAGTTTTTACAATATTACTACTAAAATATTTTCATTTCTTATCCCTGTTTTTAACGTGCGAGTAAATATAGACTTCATTTCGGTATTACAGAAATATCAGTGATTATATGATAGAGTTAATTTTCACTAGACGCAAAAATGAAAAAGATATGACAATATCATTTTTTTATAATAAAGTTCACCCTTTCATGATACGTATCTTTTATTTCTAGCTATTTTTCAGATATCCAAAGTTTTATAAACATCGAGAAAGGACTGTTAGATGACGTCAGTAGCCAATATTTCTGATTATACTTCCCAGTTCACTCGCGACATATAAAGAAGTATAACCCAGGCCGATTTTAATCAAATGTAACGTGTGATGTAGTTTTTTCCAAGCAAATATTTGATACAAGGTCCCTTTGTGTCCATCCTGAATTGTATCAGAGAGATAAAAACAGCTCTGGATGTGGGAGAAATAAACTTCACGCAATATTACAATTAGCCGAAACATCGTAATTTTACAACTTTTTGCCTAGTGTGTCGTTGAAGCTCTGTAGACTGTGTTGCGTTATATAACGCCTCCAACCTCGTTGGAATGGCGAAATTAAAAATTTCATGGCGTGCATAGTTTTTGTATCAGTTCTTTCAGCTGTTTCTGTTGGATAAAAAATTAGGAGCGTTTGTCGTTAAACCAAGAGCGGTGCCGAAAATAATTGTTTAAAACTGTTTCGTAAAAGATCAAAGTGCTTAATCTAAAGAAAGTAATTTCAAACTATTTTTTCATTCACCATTCACATTCACCAAGCTGGGCATTGGCAGATGTGGGGATTTGCCGGTTTGGACATTTTCTAGTGTGGGCATTTGCCAGTGGGAAATTTTCTTCAGGCATTTTCTACTTTAGACATTTTCTACTGTCGGCATTTGCTATTTTAGACATTTTGTACTGTGGACATTTTCTACTTTAGACATTCTCTATTGTGGACATTTTCCAGTGTGAGCATTTTCTAATTTGGACATTTTCTACTGTGGGCATTTTCCACTATGGACATTTTCTAGTGTGGCCATTTCCCAGTGGGAAATTTTCAACTTCAGACATTTTCTACTTTAGACATTTTCTACTGTCGGCATTTGCTATTTTAGACATTGTGGACATTTTCTATTTTAGACATTCTCTATTGTGGACATTTTCCAGTGTTTGCATTTCCCATTGTGGAAATTTTCTACTTTGGTCATTTTCTATTTTAGACATTTTCCACTGTGAACATTTGTCAGTATGAGCACTATTCAACTGCAACGTAAGCGTATGTGCTGAGTCACGCAATAATGATCGTAACATACAATTTACAACACCCTCTACGATCAGCTCTTGAAGTGAACATGTTCTACACTCTGTGTAGTAGTTATTCCCAGTAATATTTACAACAGTTTCAGTCTTGAATCTCTTAACACTCGCAGGTTGCCGAAGGACGGTGGAGCTTTCGAACGTGAAGAGGACCGAGCTTACGACGACGCGTATCGAGCAACCGAAAATTGCGAGCGATTCTATCCGAGCTGCCGGCACTCCATTTATTCCGTGGATCTCTGAGGCCGGAGACTTTCGCGCATTTCCACCGGAAGTCGATGCGTTCGTATGTGTGTGCAACGTCGACCGGGTTTTGCCCAGGATCCGCCGCTTGCCTGGGGAAACACTGGCTCAAGTTTTCCTGGCCACTCGCCCGAACTTTGGTGATTTTTCAACCTGGACCCCGGCTGCGTCCCCGCATAATCTTCTGGTCCAGCGGAACACGGCCGATCGTTGCCAAGTTGCGTGGATCACCGTGCGGATACATTCGTTACAGCGAATACGCGAACACGGGCCATGCGAAATGTATGCGGCTTGCGCGTTTCACCAATGAGAAATGTTCACCGTTCATCTTTATTCCGCGCTGTGCACCGCGGGCTAAAGCCGAATTTAGACTTTCCACTTTCGATGCATATTGTACACTAGAATGGTCCTTTCGATTTTTTCTGGCCTTACTCCTCTAGATCGCGAGACTCGGTGAGGAGATGAAACATTTTGAAGCGATCGAACGATCGTGCCGCATTTTCAGAAACCACACAAAAGTGTTTCTCTTTATTAATTTTAGTAAGTTGAAGATAACATATGTGTTCTAAAATTGTTGTAATCGTTCCATTGTAAAAAAATTTTATCCAATCAAAGTCTAGTCTACTTGTAATTTGAATATTTGTAATCGTCACCCTTTTTGTGCAACTGTTTGTTTCCTATCGATGTGTTTAAAATAATCAACTTTATGGACTGGTAGTACACCTCGTATGTCGTGTATGAATAAAAGAAAATTGGTATATATTATATTTCATACACTCTTATCATATTCAAGTTGGGCGACATCGGTTCGAGCACCTACTACATATCCAGGTATGTACGTACATGTATAGTAAAGACTCGATCTGAGAAAAACCCTCGGGTCCGTGCTGTTTCTTAGATCGTATAGTTCTACTATTTTTTAGAGGGATATTCGTTTTTCGTGGATCCTACAGTTTCCATTCTCTTAGATCAAAGCTAAAAATGATTTCGATAATATCTCGTTACCTACCGAACTTAGGACGTATGAAGCTCAATGCGTTTTTACGTAACATTTCATACTCTATCGAGATTCGCAATACTAATTTATAATAAATAATTTTATAATAAATAAATTTCAAAGATGACCTTGAAATTCTCGAAAGGCTCTAACCCATATACAAAATGTTTGCGTCATAATACATAACTTTTTCATACTATTATAAACAGCGGAAATGTTGGAGATAGTCAAAGTTGCAGAACGTTTCTCGATTAAGGATTTCAAAGATTTCGATTTTCATTGGTTGAATTCCAGCGGAGGACCGAGCATCGCCGCGATGCCGTTCGTCGTGTGTAATTCATTTTACATTAACAAAACGGTTGACCGAGTGCCAGGGATTTACGGTTCATTCCGGTGTAGTGGAACAGCCGTGATCACGGCCGAGTGTCGTGGTTCCCGAGCCTTTTTGTAAACGAGAACACCGGTAAAAAGAGGAAAGGTGGAAAAAATCTCCACGTCGTTATTTAAATGTCCAATATTTAACCGGCGAGTGTGCCCGCGCTAAACACACAAGCAACGTTTTATTAATACATTCGCACATGGTCCGATGAACTTCATTCGACGGAGAGTTTGATCAAGCCGTTAAAAATCCGTCGCTTCCGCGATAACAGAAATGTCCACCGCGGCAAAGTGGACGCGGAATTGTATATAAAAGAGGCATCAACTCTGAAACTACCGGCCAGTCGAAATAACTGGCACCTAATTTCATAGGAACGCTTCAAAATCGGATTTTCACGATTTCACTGACTGCCGGGTAAGAGATTGCATATCTAGAACCCGGATCTTTATGCAAATTACAATATTTCTACCTCGATTCCAACAAAGAGTAGAAAAATGGTAATTAACTTACTTTCCACTCAGTTTTGTACAAAATTAAAATTATCTGCATCCACCAACAATAGAAGATACAAAGAAATTGATTTGTTCTCTTAATTAGATTATAAATAATAGGTTGCGAATAGTATGACTCGAGATAATATTCCCCCTACTCAACTTTTCCATAAATAGATTCAGGATCTTTCTGCAAAATCAGAATTGTCCACATTACTTGTCTGAATCCGAAATTAAACGCAAATATTTCCTTAAATTCATGTAATGTATGTTCAGTTTTGTATTTGATCTATTCATTTTTGCTATAAACATACAAAATCCGTAGTTTAGTTATTATCCTATAGATTAACAACACAAGGTAATAAAAAGCTGGCCAGGATCAATTTCAGGTATTCAATCAATCTCATTAAGTATTAAAGCCCGAAAAAGCACGGTCTTTCTTCTAAAGATCGGGTTGCACGTACGATCACGCTGTAATTCATGGTGTAACGACCACGGGAAATCTTTGGTGGGCGGAGAAAGGTTGACAGGAGCGCGAAAATTTATCGTCTCCGCTAAAAAATCCGCCGTTCCGTTTTTACAACGGCGAACGTTCCAATTATATTTTCGCCCGGCCGACGGTCCACGAGGTCCGCCGTAAAATTTCACGACCCCTCCGGAATGGAATCGATGATGCCATCATTCTAATTTCTTGGCTCGCACAGGACGATGATCCGTGATTACTGGAACGCGTGTACATACACCGGCAGATCTGCTCTTCCATTTTTTCTTCTTCTTTTTCGTTTTTCACGAGCGTGCAGATATCGAACGGCCGAAAACCATGATCCCGAGTTCGCCGAAAATTAATGGCCTTTCAAACCGTGTTGTTCTATTAAAACCTCCGAGCAAGCTTTTAAGTGGAGTTCCGGGTTCCTCGATTTTATGAAAGTTTCGACCCAGCCGGTCGATTTTTTGCGAAATTAGATCTGCGAACGATGCGTCTGATATAGATTAATCTTTCGCTGAGTGGTATCCTATCCTAACCCCGTGATAAATGTACGGAACCGTCCTCGGAAACATTCTCGAGATGAACATTGTCGCGAGGACTATACAGGCTCGCTGACTATACACGCTGGAGGACTAACAACGGATGCTATCGAACCCATAAATTCAAAAAATTACGAGACTTTGCACTCAAGTAGAGTAATTTATGCCCTTGAAAAAATTTCAATATTTTCTTTTTCGTGAAATATCTGAAGAACAACAAATTATGTAAAACCAAAGTTGCAACGATAGCTGCATGGTATAATTGTCTCTACCAAACTGTGTGAAAACAAAATTCTTTTAAATCCATATTTAAACATTTTTTTCGCGAAATGCATTTTGAAAATATTGTTTTTTACCCAGTTTGGTAGACACAATAATACAATAAAACTTTCATTTCAACTTTTTTTTAAATATCATTTGTTGTTCTTGAGATACTCTCGTTCTACCTCGGTGTCGAGCGGACAACTTCGAAAGAAGGAAGAGGGTGATTCTCTTGTCGCGAAAAAATCATCAAGAGAACTGCATCGTCGCACTAACTCCTTATTCGTAGAAAACCGCTGGAATCTATTTCATCGAACCATTTCGATCTAATTTCCTCGTGCGGCTGTTTCGCAGCGAGCGTGTTAATTTGTACGAAGCATTCGTGAACTGTGGAAGCCAATGAGGAAGATCATGGTCGTAATGTCGCGGCGCACACAACATATCGAAGAGTCTCTCTGCCGGTACGAGCCGCGAACAGAATCTGATGCAATTCGCACTTGCTCGCGGTTTAACGACTAATTGAAGCAGGAGTTTAACGATCCGGCCGTAAAACTGCTCGCTAAACGCCGCGAAATAGTCTAACCAGCGTTACCTGTCGTTATATCATCCGATTCGAGTCACTTAACGTCTTGCCCCTGAGCAAACAGCTTGGATAAATCCGGCTCGGTTGACCGAAGCAATTCAGTGGGACTTAACGGGATGGCGGCCGCGTGTCCGTCGTTCCGCGTTCCAGTCGTCAAACTTCTGTGTCTACTTTGGGCCTTACGCGTCTCTTCCACCAACCAGACCAACAGAACGATGGATCGAACGAAAAGGCAGTTCGAGGCGAAGTACCTGGTCTTCCCTGAAGGTAGCAACGTTCAAGTGAGTCAAACTTCCCAGAGTCAGTCCCCATTTTGCTAATCGACGTACAAAAAGCTTGTTTATAATGTTAACCTCCCCGCCAAGAACACTGTCGGGTCCAAACTTCCTGTCCCAGCGGAGGTTGAAAATGATCCACTCTTTACGAAAAAGTTTCCCCATTTTCAAAATTCGGGAGACATTAGTAATGAACACTTCATTTTAAGGACATTTCCAGTAGTAGGGTAAAGTTGCTTAATTTTATAACATACTCGGCACTGCGTTGATTTATTTAGAATTTGTTCGGACGACATCCCACATATTCAAAGTAACTAATTGCTATCGTGGAATCCGGAATTTGTATTTTGAAGTGGTTCAATGGTCCTATGATAAGTTCGTTTGTGCGATTATCGTTCGCTGGAATACCTCTGTTCATTCGTTAGAAATTGATTGGTCGTTTGCCGCGTTTTTCTCTTAATGCCAGATTTTTTATACGAGCTGTGATCATTAGACTGCGGATTTTATGTATTTATAACAAAAATGGATGGATGTAATTTCGAACAGTAGAGAGATTGCAAGAATGTAAGAGTATCAATACATTTGTTACAATTGAATGAAACCACTAAATAGAGAAATAAATTCCTATTTGGTTGCTATGTCTTGCAATTAATGCATACAAGTTTTATTTTGCCTAGAAACTGGATTTATGTTCTGGAATGTAAGTAATGTCTTAACAATGACGCAGCCGCCTTATAGAAATAGCACTCGGGAAATTGAGTAATGATTTGCGTATACTAATTTCAACAAACGTGCAAAACACTGGACAGGCCTAATTTAATTCCATTCATTAATAAAACGAAAAATGCCTAGCAAGTGCTACTCCAAGTGTAATTTGTAATTATTCCTATTTTCAACGTGGAAAATATTTCCATTAACGACACAGGCAAATACAATAATAAAACTCGTCTTATATAAAGAAACCATTAATATAACGACACAATTACAACAAATTACACACTGATTTAAGGGTTCAATGATCATGACAGATTCGAAACATTTTTGACAATGTCTGAATATGAAAATTTGTTAAATTACAAGTGGCCCTACTGTTTGGCCAAGTACTGTACCGAGGGAAAAACAAATGAGAACGAACGGCGCACGCGCGACCCGTCTCCGAGGCGTTTTCCACGAGCAGAAGTTCGCGAAACTTGCGCTGTAAACGATGGCTTAATAATTTCTAATAGCCCGGCCCTGGCCCAAAGCAGCCGGCTCATTCCGCGCAGGGCACTTGTTCGTCATTGAAAACGCTCGTATGCAAAATGTAAGCGTTAAAAGGAGCCGGCGTCGCTGCGACGAGCCTCGTTAATTCGGTGATGCTAACTATTTAATGCCCTGGAACATTGGGGGCGCGTGCACACGATGCCGAATACCCGTGTTTTCCAATTAGCCGGCGCTCGCGCGTCACAAA
The DNA here is from genome assembly GCA_028455795.1 of Lasioglossum marginatum. NCBI lineage: Eukaryota > Metazoa > Arthropoda > Insecta > Hymenoptera > Halictidae > Lasioglossum > Lasioglossum marginatum. Next base: position 3,218,363 of record CM052265.1, read on the forward strand.
ATCGAGAATGGCGCTCGCCCGCCGTGAAGTAAATTCGTTAATGGATCGTTGGGACGCGTGCAGAAAACGGTGTGATTCCGTCAATTAATTTCCACGGCGTGGTCATACGTTGCGTGATCGAGTGCCAGATCAGTGATCGATTCTTCTTCTCGAGGCGCCATCCGTACAAATTAATTCGACAACGTTTCCAACCTGTTAACCGAGAACGACGCGTAGGTACACCCTTCGATCAAGCTCCATTTCATTTTTGGTTTATTTCCTGTTCCAGTTTTTATCTCGAAATATATTTCGGGTTCAATTATACCACAACGTGTATAGAGATATGTTTTAATCCGTGCACACGGATATATTTAATTCAACTTTCTTGACAAAATTATTATAGATTTCTATCGCGTAAAACGACGACTGAATTAGTTTCACTTCCAAATGGATTACACTGCAATGCAAAGCCGAAAAAACCGAAGGAGCTTCTCGAGTCTTGATTCCTTAATGCATAATAAACAAACGTTTTTTAGCTGATGGTGTTGGTTTTTAACCTTCCGTTTAAAAAGGAAACTTACAGCGAAAGTAGTCCATTAAGAGGAGTCAACAGGAAACGCCAAAGAAGAGAAGCAATTACTTCTTGTATGAAATGCTATCTATAGAACTGTTTAACTTTAACTTCTCGGTGAAGCTGCAACGTTTAATTAAATGATATCAATTTCCCCGGTTCCGAAATAGTTGGATCAAAAGAAATTCAATTTTTCCGCCTATCGATATCCGAGTTTTCGAGTGTCCGAGGTTTGTACGACCTTCTAACGATAATTCTTTCTTTAGCTGGTTTACTGCCTGACAATAAGCACATACGCGAAACCCTCGGGATTCTTCACCATCGGGATCACCGCAGGCCAGGCGTGGGAGCTGCCCAGCGAGAGCATGCTATCGCGATATCCCTCGGACGTGTATCATCGTCGAAGCAGAAGGGAACTTTATCGCAAAATGGAGCTGCTACTGGAAACGTGAGTAACCGATCAATCCGTGGGCGAGGGTGGAGCGGGGATTAAAGCGATTGTGGCATTAAGGCGAAGCTTTTATCAGAGTTCGAGGGAAAACCGGGACGAAGTATAGTCGCGAATGCAGTTCTTTCCTTCCGGAAATCTACTGCCGTCCCGGGTCCTCTGCATCTCGTTTCCTGCTGGCAAACTTGGCAAAAATCGCGGTCATTCTGGCAATTTATTAGTTGCTAATGCCGCGTCGTCATTTTCTATCTGGGAGGTTGTGGTTCTCACCAGACACACGATTTAATTTCAAAATGACACGATATAATTTCAACTGTACTTAGTGGTGTAATTCAGACCTCGACAAGAAATAGTAGAAGTACACGATCTGTAGAAAAAGTACGGACCCCAAGTTTTTCTTAGATCAAGGCTTCAGTATTTTTTTATTTCGAACTCAACTCGACATGGAATTTCTGTTCATCTTTAATCAATCTACCTTTAATCATACCGCAAATTAAACATTTTTTAACACGTTGATAGAGGTATATGGGTATGTTCTCTCAGTTGTTGAAATCATTTGATGTCTCTGGATTTTGTGTACCGGGAAATTGTCAAGAAAACTCGTCTCGTCTTGTCGTACGTATATGTATGATGCAGTCATTCAGTAACGATGGTCTTAAAAATCGTGAAAGGTCCTGCTAGCTTGTAAATTATACGACTTGAGTCGCTGGAGGGGCGATTTGGCACGTCCTGTAGTCGCTCGCTATTGCAATCCGCAACAAAGAGAATCCTCGAGTGAATCGTGAGACGGGATAATATTCTGAACGTAAGTACCCGGGTAATATGCTATCCGCCAGTACTTGCATTAATTAGGTCTACCAATTAAGTCCAAATATTCTGGCACCCTACAAACGCATGTAAATCATCCCCTCTTGTGAACAACAGCAATTATAAAGGTTGAACAAGTTTCTGAAGATTGTTGTACGCTATGTACACTACGAACACAGAAAAATTCAGTGCAAGGATAATTGGTACAAGCAAAGGGACCGAAGCTGGAAAGTTTAGCCGAAGATAGAGAAAGAGAAAGGAAAGAGAGTATCGTCTCGCCAGGAAAGAAAGTCTTCGTCGAGTGCAGTTCGAGTAGGTCTCGCGTCATTGTTCCCCCGGCGAAGAGTCTCTTGATTTTCGGGGGTGGTCGCAGGGGGTGCGGGCTCTCGGAGGCGCCGAACATCCCGCCGATTTCGAATCTTGGTCGTGTGTCGACGCGACGAGGCCGGCTCTCTTCGGCCGACCACTTGTCCGATTCACGCCGCGAGTAATCGTCGAAAACGAGAATGTGAAGTCTCGGCAGGGTTAAGTGGCCGGCTCTCGAAGCCGATCCCCAGGCCCTCTCCTCTCTCTCTCTCTTTCGAGGGTGCAGAAACGTTGACCTCGTCGAAACGAAAGGCGATCGCGGAACGCCGCCGCCCGATAGAACGTTTTACCCCTCGTCTTTCAACGTTCGAACCGGTTCCGGCTGCTCTTCGCCGGCTTGGAAAAGCTGACGAACTAAACAAAGCCCAGTCAAGCTTTCATCCGAACGTTCTCCTCTGCGAGCCGACCGCACCATCGCTGAAAGAGCCACAGCTTTTCACGGATTGGGCGCGATTGTGCGCTCCGAATCGAGTTAACGATAAAGCAGCCCCTTTCGCTGGGCTGTTTCGAGTGTTGCTAGGAGATTCCGCGTGAGAAGTTCCTGTCTTCGCTGAATTCCGGCGACAATAATCGACGCTGCGCTATGTATTCGATCCTGATTCGATGGGACCGTGTAATCTCTCCTGAAACGAGAAGCTTCCAGGACCAGTCAATTCAAAACCCTATAACTCCATTCGAGACGTCGTCAAATCTTTTGAATCAATGGTAATTTGACAGTATTAACCTTCTCTCTGTGTATTGGGTGCAATATTGACGAATGGAAAATTTCCACAGATTTTCTAGGAATGTTATCTGTGATATGTTTCAAATTTTTTAAGTACTGTATACTTATCTTTTAAAAATCAATCATTCACAGAATTATGCAAACAAATTTTTTCTTTCATTTTGCTAAAAAAATGTATGGGATTCAATTACCCCCATGGTCGCGGTTAATATTAGAATATCAGTACACACGCAGAGAGAGAGCGAGAGAGAGAGAAGGTTAATCCTCAATCTACACATTTTAATTTAACCGTGTACATATTAATTCCTGCTTTCTAATAAGAACGATCCTCGATTATAAATTTATAAAATCTATATAATAATTTCTGAAATTTTCACTTTCTAATTAAAATTGCATTTCCAAATGCAAAAATTGCCAGAGTTACTATACAACTTCATTGCATAACACTACTACAGACATTCACGTTTGAAATGAAATCATAATTAAACATGGAAATGAGTAAAACAGTTCGCTTACCTTTATGAGATTCAGGAGAAGTTCTTTCACGTCCGTAAAGATATACATGCACCGCTAGAAAGAATTTATTCCATCATTATTAACTCGTATATCGTGTAATTACAACTGTGGTATTTCTGGTAGTTCAAACTTATTTAGATAAATGATTCTATGCAACCATTATTCTAGCAATGATTGTAAAATATGATTGGAGCATGATTGATTAACTCTCGCCGAATGATACGTTCTTTACGAAGGAAACCATTTATTATACAAGACGTCGAGCTAGTAATTGTTGTCCGGTTTAGTACTGCCACACAAAATACTTTATAACAATTATTGTCAAATTTCTTATTCACCAATAATAAATTCATCGTGCTAAAACATCAATATATCAATTGTTATCTTGTATCATATTCAATCAAATTGCTCAGAAATAATTAAATACTGAATTCCTAATGTTCGAAAAACTGTCTACATCTAAATTGTTATAAAATTTCATAAAAAATTACTTCCTTCGTAAAAAATTAATCCTGTCTAGTTTATTAGCGAAAAATGTGTTTTTTTAGATTATTTTGCAGGATATTTCATATATGTGCTTTTTTAAAAATTTTCGTGTTCCACTTTCTCAAGGGTTAAGGTCTTATAAAGAGAATTGCGTTTAAAAAATCCTCTAAAATGAACCGTTAAATAGATCCACAGCAAGCCACGGTCGCAGGCTCTAGCATAGGCATCTCCCGGGGTGTAGGGGGGTGTAGAGGGTTTCAAGTACTCTATGGAACATTCGAGACCCCTAGTTCCCTAGTGAGTTTTCTCCCACTCCTGGGTACGGGGAATGCAGTTTTCCTATGTAGAAAAAACGGTATATTTGGCAATAGCGAAATCAGCCGAAATCAACTCGCGACGGGACATTTTGACCGAAGAGCCGACGCGTGCCTTGGGCTTGCGTCTTCCGGAACGGCGTTGCGGAAGGGCAAGGGGGAGACTAGTCTCAATTTGGCATTTTACTTTTGAACCATAAAAGATATCGAGATGAAATTTCCACTAAAATTCATTAAAAAATTATTCCTGCCTACTGATAACTATCGTAACAAATATATTTTTGTAATCATCTTTTAATTAATTCTTTAAATTTTGTTGTCTTAAAATAAAATTGAAAATTGTTTATTTGTTACTTATTTAGTTTTTCAGATCATTTAAATCACCGATGTCTTTGGTTACAAATTTCTCTGTATTTCTTGAAATGTTTATAATATGAGAATGAGAAGAATAAATGTTGAGTAGAAATGAATAAATTTGTTGAGCATTTGTTCAGCTATTATAATTTAATGGTAAAACTGTTGACGCTTTATTTCACACCTCTGTAAAACCAACAATTTTTTTAAGATTTCGAAAAATTCAAACAAACAGTACTCCGAAAAGTATTCTGAAGCAGTGCAATAAAATTGTTGGTGATTTAGGTGAACTATTCATTCATCAATTATTATCTATTGCATGCGCCCCACGTTTTTCGTTTTAAATCTTACAAGTATTTTCATAGCTATTAAAAGTTCACAATCTCAAATTTTCAGGACTATCTGTATGGGGTTAGGAATCTGAATGGGGCTAGGAAAAATTATTTTATACTTTTTAGTCCGTCGTAAAAACGTGGTATTTTTTAAAAATTTATTTTTACTTAAATAATTATTTTCTGCTTTTTAGACGAACAGACAGACAAGAAAGCGAGTTAATAAAAACGTGGTAAAATGTCATAAACTGGGCCATCTTCAAACACTGCAAAATATTTTACTAAATATACTGTAGATATGAAAACAATATTACCTGTATTCTAAGCACCAATCAGAACTACCACAAGGACCTGAAGTTTTGCAACATCCTGTACCCGAGACCGTTAGACCGTGCGAGAAGCAAATCCAGGACTTGTTCGAGTATTGGCAAAGGAGAAAGACTTTCGTCGATGCCCGAAGGGCTGCATTACTCGAATGCATTACTCAAATGCATTACTCGAAAGGAGGCATTATCGATCGATTAAAACCCATTCTATGAACGTGCGAGCCGGAGCGTACGCTGTGCGCGCGCGAACGTTGCATACTGCTTGCATAAATATCGTCGATTACCCCGATATCGCTGCAACTATTTCTCAAATTGTTCTATTGAACTTCGCACGACCGCCAATAAATGATAATCAAGGCTCACCTTTATATTTACGCGCAATATTTACTTTCGACGTCGCTAGAAATGAATCTTAATGCACTTCCAGCGCTTCGACTCGTTAAAATTGCACGCGTTGCGGTCCCCGTTGAAATATCCTATTTTCCACCTCTCGCTACTTGTTCACCCCATTGTCAAGATTTGCGCTTCGTCTATTGGCCGCTCTTGATTCTGTTTGCGCAAACTCTGGAAACTGTACAGACAAATGAAAATTGCAAATGGTGAGACTAATCCAAGAGCAAAATCTTCTTCCAATGATTTTTTCAAGAAACTTTTACTAACATATTCGTGGCATTTTTCTGATTCAAATGAGCCCAAACACGATGCTATTTGGATCACAATTGTTCATTTGGCGATTTAGTAGAACCTCGATTATCCGAATCCTTTACTTCCTTCTCTGCAATTTCGACAAGTTTTAATTAATTTTTTGGTACAGCGTTTAGTAAACGAATCTTTCTAGAATCTCAAAACTAAATTCAAATTTAGGAAAGTTATTAGTTTTTAAAGGGAGCGCACTTAATTTCGTCCTGAGTGTCTAACGAGACATCGTAGTAAATCCGCGCTTCGACACGATTCCACGCAGAACGTAGTTATTTCTCCGTGTTAATAGACTCCCATTGTTCCGTCGACCGCTTCTTGACTAGACGCAGGAGCACTTGCAAACTGCTTTAACTTTTGACCTAGGATCCGTGAGATGCGACATCGATTGCTTCCATTTTAATGGCAGACTTTACGGTCCGCTTACAGTGACGCTTACGCAAGACATCTCACGGCTGAGAATTTCTGCGGATTATAGATCAGGATCGTGGTAATTTTCAAGGGTGGCACGACGTCAAGGGAAACAGACATGGGGCTGATAGGATCGTTGAAGAAGTTTCTAGACGTAGCAATAGAACCTTAGCACGATACTGTAGACTCATGCGCAAGTTTGTATAATAAAAATATAAATTAAAAATGATGTAGATCATTTTTATTAAGATGGCTACTAGAATTATGTAAAAATATTCTATAAATAAACGTCTGGTTTGTCATTTGCTAAAACATTTTTAATAACCTTGTTTATTTATTTATATTCTGTAGTAGCGTCTTGTAATATTATCCAAAATGGCATTCTGTTATCCTTGTTTAATTTATAACATTAATTATTATATTAATGTATAATACTTTATAAAACTTATATTAATTTGTAATACTAATTTAGACTATAATGATTAATGTCGTATATAATGCTGTTTATTTCTTTCGAGTTGGAAATAATACAACAGTTTCTTGAACGCCTTAAACATTTTCACTGTATTTGATCTGCTCGTTTGCGTTGTAAATGCATAAAATCTGCAGTCTAGTCATAACTTCGTCGTTTCAATGTATCCAAGCATAAAATTTTGGGAAGACATTTCCAAGGTGTTATGTATTCTACGAATGGGAATATCGCCTTAACACAGAGGTAACGTAGAACACGGCGCGGAAATTGCTTGCGCAACACAGAATGCATGCAGAATACACGAATCTTCATACATTTGTGACACTTACAAACTTGTAGAATAGAATAAGACATCCGTGTTAACAAGCATAGATAACATTTCTATTTTATTCCTCCTCCTCGTCTTTTAGATGACGAAATTCGTTTCATTCTTATTCTGAGCTTTACGATCTAATTAACACCAGATCCACGAGGCACTAAGAATGATTAATTCACATTTTCTTATCAAAATAACAAGAATGTATTGATCCAGACGTTTAGCGAATTTTTTGTTAATATATATCCAAAGTAATAAATTGGTTTCGGCCATTTTGGCAGGTCGAAAGGTGAAAAGGTTGAACGAATGTGACTATACAATGATAAACCTGGATACACAAAGTATAGGTTCCTTTTGCTCGAACACTTCATTCTCAGTTTTGTTCTCTAGACAAACGTTTGGCTGGTTGTAAGGCACGACTTGACAAGCGGACCGAATAAAGGGCAGGTGTCTCTTTTCGAGTAGTGAAAGAAAAGGTTATCGACCGCAAGAAAGAACGAGATGGTGTAAGTAGAATAGCTGAGACTAACCAGACAGAGTCAGGTTAAACCGTGTAATGCCCGAAAAGGAACCTGGAAGCAGGAAGGAAAAGAGAGCATGAGGAGGTAAACAGTAAAGACGGGAACCATCAGCTGGTAAAGGTAGATAAAGAACAGCGTGGAGCGAGACAGAGAGGACGTATAGACAAACAAGAGTGTCACCGTTTTGGCGAGAACAGAAGTTATAGAAGAAAGAGATGAAAGACACCGTATAATTTTGCGAGCTGTGTATTACAGTACGACCTCGATTAATATAATCGAACCCAGGTTAATCGAGGCTCCACTGTATAATCAACCGATCAACGATTAACCCTTTGCACTCCTTTGTCGAGTGTGACTCAACATCGGAGAAAGGAAAATGTAAATGAAACGTGTTTTTATATGTATATTTGGTTCTTCCATTATTTATTGAAGTCTTATTTTTTAGCTAAAAACAAATATAAGTTCCAGTAAATTACAACAATGTTCGAGAGCTATATTTAATATATTATAATTAGTAGACTGCGGATTTTATGCATTTATGACAAAAATGGGTAGTTGCAATTTAAAACAATGTACAAATGAAAAACATTTAAGAACATCAATGTATTAGTTGCAGCTGAAGAACATTGTTGAAGAATGAAAGAAATTATTACTTAGCCCTGGTTGGTTGCAGTTGATGCAAACAATTTTTATTTTGCATAAAGTTCCGCAGTCTAATAATTAGTAAACAAAATTGTTTAAAATAGGTAGCAGTCAAGGAAGTATCCTGTGAAGTACATTTCAAATGAAACACTTAAAATAGTAGAGGATTATTGGCAACAAAAAATTGAAAAATAATTTGAAGTGCAAAAGGATTAACCCCTTAAATTCTATTTTTATTATACAGGATGAGACAATTATAAAACGTATTTTGTCAAAATTAGTGAGTTACCCAACTAGGGTAAATATCGTTTTCTAGATCGGATAATTTCCGAAATATTGAGAGAATATATTTTTCATCCCCTAGATAACCCTTGCCCTATAAAGGAGATATAAGTAAAATATTAAAAAAAAAGCTACATTGCTTATTAAAATTAGCAAGTTACACTTCGATGTAATTTCTCATCAGTACACGGTACTATCGAGAACAGACTTGTGCTAACAAGAGCAGAAATCATTTAGCAAAGAGTCCGAAGAAGATGGATGTCATCCATAAACGCGTTTCCTCCTCTGCCCGGTCTTAACACGATTTCAAGATTGCGTCGTGGATTTCCGGGTGCCGCGATGAAACATGGCAACTGCATTATTCCGATCCTAATAGCAAAGCATAGTACTCTATAATTGCCAGTGTTTGCTTCGGGGGTGAGCGGCGAGGGTTGGGGCGGGGTTAGCTGAAAAGGGCGGAGAGGATCCCTGTAAACCTTCGCCGGTTTACACCGAACCGCTTCGTACTCACCGGTATCAACGCTCGACGGTATTATCGCAAACTTAATGAATAGACCACCGCCTCACGGACAGCCTGACGAAGATAACGAGCACGATAGTGATAAACGATCGCAGTCGGTCTCGTGGGGAACATCGCCCGGCCGTGACACGCCGATTTTGATGAAACGCCCCGCAAGCACGGGGCTGCTGTTTAGAAAACTACTCGACGCGTGCTTTTCTATAATATTTTAGCTGCCTGCGTTTCCGCTAAGGGATTGAAACTACTCGCCACCTTATCCCACCTCGATCATTTTTCTTCGCACTGTAACATTCTGACGTTTACCTCCGAGCCTAGCTCCAGCCAATTCAGATTGTACGGGCCGTTTCGTTTATCTTGCACTCTTCAATATCTTCGGCAGCATGTCGAATGCCGCGTAAAACAATGTAACAGATGACAGTGCTGCCGCCTATCGTGGCTGTCGATATGCTGCCGAATAATGAGAATTACGAGTCGTAAACGTAAAAGTAGGACTTTTGAGGCAAATAGCACCCTAGATTGATCTTTCATCTAGCGATTTTGACTACTAAGAAATCCCGTCTTTGCATTATTGAGGTATCAGAAGTGGAATCCCGGACCCTTACAATCCTCGCGTACGTATACGTAGTCCAGCGGTGTGTGCACTCACACTCATTCGAGTAGACGCTACCCTTGCAAGGAATTTCTTTTCTTCGAAATCGAATAATTTTCGGCAGCATTATACATGCCCGTGCCCCTCTGATCGACGTATTTCTTTTGCGCAGACAGGGCAAAGATGGACGGGCTTGCGTTCTCGGGGCAATCTGCAGGGCCGCGATGTGGAATCGAATGAGAACGGACAAAGGAACCTTCTTCGAGGAGATTATGCGTGTCGTGTTCTCGTAAGTATCTTGCGGTTGACTGATTACTCCTCCAGGTTTGAGAAACGACGCGGACGTAAGAGGATCTAACAATAAGTCAGCCCGATCTATCAAAGAAATCGTCTTCTTATCGAGTTCGTTACTGCACTGCGGATTTTATGCATCTACAGCAACAATGAATACGTGAAATTTAAAACGGTAGAAAAGTTGATATGAATTAAGAAAACCGATATATTATTTTCAATTCTTCCAAACTGTTAAAAATATAATGAAGTATTTTGAAAAATGTATGGAAAAGTGTGATTAAAAAATTACATGTTGAGAACTCTTGAGAAGTCACCGTTGAAGTTTATTGAGAAAATTCATAACCGTTCTATGTTGTGATATGCAAATTGCAATTCAAGTCACTGTTCAGATGGAATATTCATGGAATATTCGAACAACCAAATACTTATCGGAACTCTCGATCGCATGAACGATGACTGGCAGAATGATTTGTCGAAGGAAAATTGAAGAGAAAACGATGTGGCGAACGGAAGGTGCTGATTAATCAAACGTCCCGCGTGCACGTGGGAATGCGATCGAACTGAAACAGTCGTTGAATATCTAATCGATTATTAGTAAAGAGATTGATCAAGGCGAACGTCAGCCCGAAAATTGAATAGGGAAACGGTGAATAAGTAGTTTCATATCCGGGACAGAAAAAGTTGGATAAACTTTTATAATATTTCAGGATAAAACACATTTTTATCGAAAAATTGCAGTACTTTCAGTTATAAATTTTTCATCGAAAAATTTAGAAACATGGTAATGAATAAACTGTGGACTCTCGATTTTTCTATGAAACGCGAAATCATATTCTTTCTAAAAGTAAATAAAACTAATTTGTTTTATTCGAACAGAGAAAATCTGTTTTATTCGTAGAAATCTAATCACGATGTTTAAAAGAAATTCTAGTGGATAACTCTGTCACGAACTAGCAGCTGAATTCCAACTGAATCGGTCCGCCAGTTCCCGAGAAATATAGATTGCCGTTTACGCAAACCATTTCGCGAAAAACGAGTTAAAAGTTTTAAACCCTGCTGTAGGCACCGCTGGTGTAGATGTCTATTGCAGGCCACAACTTCGTTAATTTTATGGATTATCAAATGGAAGTTTTGGGGGATGTAGTTTAAAGTTAACACAAGCGAGTTAAAATATTTTTGGAAAATCCGTGGAAAAATGTTCTTTCCAGGTATTTCATTACATCGATACCACTCTATTGAACCACAGTTTAATATCGCTTTAATCTCCAATCAAATTAATGTTGCTGTGCGCTACGAACGATTAAAAATTTTCACCATTTTTAATCGTTTGTTACTCATAAACTAATTAACCAATCTCGGTGAAATTTTCAGCACAAATATAAAGCATCTAAATCTACAGAACACATTCTTCAAATTTCCGTTACAGAGGAAAAAGTTGTAAAAAGCAACTTTTACTGCTATCGCTATACTATTGCTATCGAGATTCCGACCAAATACAATTTTCCAAAAATTTTTATCAAACTAATCCCTCTAGCTGTGCAGAAAAATCTGAAAGCATGTGATCCATTTATAAAAAAAAAAGTGAAATAAAAATGTTTCCACGAGTTGCGAGAAACAGAGATCAAATAAAAAATTTCGAATTTTAATCGTTTCAATAATCTTTGAAATGAATCGATTATTTCAAATTCCATGATGAACGCATAAAATCCGCAGACCAGCAAAAATTCAATTATAATCGATCCGTGGTGTTAATCGAATGATCGAAACCAGCCAGCATTGGAATCCCAGCTGGCTTGGCGTGTCAGGCTAGAGCCTACGAGTCGGAGGCACGAGGATTTTATCCTGTGGGAAAAGGAGTGGAGGAAGGAGTGGGATCGTCGACGGATACAGCTGTCATCAAAGTGTCGTCTCGTCCGCGTAACTTCAAGTCATTCCCAGGATTCTTCAGCGGCTCGTGGCGGGGTTACACTTTCCCGATAACGCGTTGAATTTATTCATGACATCCGGCGTGACGTTTAACGTTCCCCGGCTTCAGCAGATTCGCGAGAAGTTCGCAGACCGCGTCCGAGCGGCTCGCGGAATATCCTTCGACAACTTCTCGTTCCGCTTTTAATAACCGTTCGGAAAGTTTCGGCCGCGCGAAGAACCGTGACACGGGTGAAATGGGGCACGGGAGGCGGAGAGGGTAGGAAGCATTGTTCGAGGGTAGGGAGCAAGTTCGAGCACAGGATTGCCTTTCGATAATTAATAACGCCGGTGAAATGCGGCGCGTTCGACCCGGCTGAATATTTTTAGGTACTTTATCGCACGGAAAGAGAAACGTCGCAGGGTGGGGGGATTTACGAGAACATGACCCCCCGCCCGGAAAATTCAGTTGCGCTTCTTCTATTTCGTCCCGGTACGCGCTGCGAACTTTCCTCCTGGAAAACTTAGTCAATGGGGTATCTCTTCTACCGATTAAATCTCCTCTTTTCACTTTACTTAGCAAAGCATCCCCCTACTCTCTCTCTTTCTCTCTCTCCCTTTCCGGGTAATCATGTGCTCCTTCAAGATATTCTTTTCTCCTCCTTTCGGATTACCCGACGATTTTTCATGTTTTAGATTGCCCGGCGAGTTCGAAGACGCGGACACCGTGACCGAGTACGAGAGAGCGTACTACCGGCAAGAGAATTGCGACGTAATGGAAGACAGGTGTCCGGACGGCTTCTGAACCGACAGAATCGTTCTTCTTAATTCTCCGAATGAACTGGAGAAGCCCAGGCATGCGAGAAGATCCCTCGAAAGTACTCCAGTTACGTTCTGTTGCGGGCACCGCGCCGTGTACGTCCGACGACGGCACTTTATCTACTTGCCGCTTTATTAAGGGGGCACTCTGCTTTGGAAACTTGAATAATAGACACTTTTCTGGGGTTTCGTTTTTTCTCGGATGGAAGTCGATGCCGCGAAAAATACAGTATCGGTGCACTGCCGATCTTTGTGCAGAAGAACAATTTTCTGCGCCCGTCGCGAGAAATGCGAACTACTTGGGAGCTTCTTTCTCTGTTTTGAATCGTTTCTAGAGTTATTTCTATTTCTCTACTGTCTCAAATTATGGCTACTCAATTTTTTTACGAATATATAAAATCCACTGTATTTTGCATTTCTTCCCTGTGTTTTGTGTGAAAAATATATTGTGAAAAAATATTTCTTTCCAACTGGAATAATCTTTATTGGATACCCTTGTTTGTTAGAAAAAGGTTGACATTCTAGACGTTTATAGAACCAACAACTTTGAGATACTTCCATATGTCGCTGAAGACATCAACATATTCAGATTTCCACAAAATCTGAAACAATACTCCAATAAGTCCGTTTCTCAGTTGTTCCCTGTATTTTATGTGAAAAATATATTGTGAAAAAATATTTCTTTCCAAACGAAATAATTTTTATTGGATACCCTAATATTTCCACCACAAGCATGCAAAAACTCATTTTCTTCTCAATTTAATGAAAAATCACTTTAGAGGTCTGTAAAACGAACAATTTTTAGTATTTCGAAAAATCCTTTCCACATTCGAATTTCAACAAAATCCAGTACTCCAATAAGTGTCCGACTTCGCAATGACCAGGAACGATTTGGAATTTTGGCTGGAGTAATTTGGAATTTTTACAGAACCTATAAATTTTAATAAACTCCGGCTGAAGTACTATGAGGAAAATCGATTTTCCGAGATTAATGAAGAATCGTGCCGCCCACGTATGACGATTATCCGCGAATGAGCGTTCAAAAAAAGGACGAGCCGCGTTACCATTAAAAAATTCAATGTGTGCAACGCGGCCGCTACTCTTCGAGAGAGTGTTTTCCATGGAACACGATTAATTTTGCAACGAGCTCTGCCATTGTCTTTCCATTTCCTAGACGGCTCTAAAAATTACAGCCGCCATACACGTGTTAAACATGAAAACCTCGTAATCGTGAAATACTGGCCGCGCCGGCGAACGCTGCCTCGGACGTAACGCGACAAACTGCTTTATTACCGGCGTTCAAATTCAAATTCAAATTCAAATTCAAATTCAAATTCAAATTCAACCAGATTTGAGATCAGCGTGGAAAAATTTACGGGAAATGATATATAGCATGTCAGAAAAAAATTTTTTCCGCGAAACCACAATTTTCTTGAAATTGTGCAAGTTTACGTAGAATACGACCATATTTTTAAAAAATTTTTCACACGCTTGAACCGGTGGAAAAATTTGCAGAACAAGGAGATGTGTGCGACATATTTTCTATTAATTATTTTTAACGCGCCGCGGAGCACCGAGCCCACCGATCAGAATTCAAATTCAAATTCAAATTCAAATTCCAGATTCAACCAGATTTGAAATCAGCATGGAAAAATTTACGGGAAATGATGTATAGCATGTCAGAAAAAAAGGAGAGCTATAGAGCTATCGGTAGTTTGCCTAGAGAAGCCGTGGAGCCCATGGGGACCTTTTTTTTGGGCACGCACAGCAGGGAGCCGTCAAGCAGGACCTAGAAGATTAAATTTATTTAGATACTGCACGATTGTTATAGCGAGATATGCTTGAATAAAGAAATTCACTAATTTCTCGTAGCAGCACATTTATAATTCCAACAATTCTGGAATAAGAAATCTGAGACCGGTCATTTCAGTGTTAAAAGAGCCAGCTTAAATTTACGTTTCTTTAAAAAATCAATGCAGGAGAATGACGTTTTAATTTTTAGTTTAAGTTTCATTTCCAGCATAGATATATGACCTAGAAGATTCAGCGAGCTTTACTATACTATAACTGTGTCCGGCTTTACGGATCAAATAGCCCAACGTGCGTGGTCAAAGCGAATCGACATGTTCGCGACCATACGAGGATCATAATTTCGAATCGGCATCAATATTCGGCAAACGTCATGAATGGACTCATTAGGCTTACAATAATATCGTGTAGCCGCTGGAATAATATGCAGCCGCGTCCTCGAAAGCGCATCCTTCCGGGGATTGGGAGCTGTATTTTGGTTGCGCGAACATGCGTCTCACCTGCGACCCGTGTGCAAGTGAGCAGACTGTGTTTGCGCGTGCACACGCCACCGCCATGCAATTCTCCCTTTGAGAATGTCAGCCAGCTTCCATTGCACATCATTAACGCGGTTCGCCGTCGCACCATCCACGATTCCTAGATCCGGTATGCCGACGCCGCGCCGTCTTCGCCCGTGTACGGTTTCTTATCGATTCCTGTCACGTAATCGATCGTTAGAATCGATGACGAGACAGACCCTACTATCTACAGTTGCACAACGGAGGAACACCGGAAAATTCGAAAATCCCTCCGTCCGAGTTCCATTTGCAGGGCTGTTCGAGCAAACCGCTTCTAGTCTGATTAATGACGGCACTTTATCCCCTTGCCGTTTCATTAACAACGACCGCGTGTCCATTGACTGACACCTGAATGAACATAAATTCTCTGGAAAACTACAGCCGCGTTCACAACGACACCATGAGAGAGCGAAACGGGGACAGGGAGAGAAAGAGACACCGTCCGGCACGCGATTGAGTTGTGCTACGCGCACGAAGACATCGCGGAAAAATTCGTAAAGGCTTCATTACATTGCGGATCCTCGTGCGAAATAAAATGGTTCCGATAAATGTTTCTATTGGTTGTATCAACGGACTTTTTCATGAATTGTGTAGTATTTCAAGGATCGCATTGAATGAGCACAATTTAGTTTTCTATATCCTACTTTTTTCAAGATCATCGTATTATAGGTGACTAAATTGGTATTGAAGAAAAAGGTGTATTAAAGTCGATACAATCTCAAAGGAGGCAACTCAAGGTCACCTTAAAATCTTGGAAAAAATACAATGAAAAATTACAATGTTACATAATTCAAAAAAAGATATGGTTGACCTTTTGGCCTTGAAACTCAAGGTTAATTTCCCGAGGGTATAGAATGGCACTACGACAGTCACGACATATTTCTAAAACGCAGTCAATCTTTCTACTGTTTTAAATCTCATCTACTCGGTTTCGTCGTAAATGCATAAAATATAATTGCAAATTTTAAAACATTTAAAAAATAGCATATTAGTCGCAACGCTTAAGGTGGCCGACTACGGGAATAATTACTTACGAACGGTGGTGCAAACGGGTCAGAAATAAAAAAAAAGAATTTCGGCCTCGCGCCCGGTTTTTTTTCTGGGACAACGTTGTCGAAGCGACACGATACTATAGCTGACGCGCATCAAACTTCCGCTCGGGATTATCGTCGTTCCGCGGAACGACCCGTTTGGCCGGGACATCAAGGATTCATTTATTCGGGAAAGTATTGGCCGGGCCGCAATTTCGGGAATTCCCCGTCCCCGTTTAAAATGCAGCGACCCGTTTAATTAAGGGCCATCGGCCAGGTTTGGACAAGCGAAATCAGTTCGTCCCCGGACTTGGATAAATCACTCCCTCTCTCTCTCTCTCTCTCCGGAGTCCTCGAGAGACTATCCCGCGGATGTATTCGCTTGTAAGGGGAAAGAAAAAGTAGGGGCGGGGTATTGAGGAGGGGTTTGGCTCAGGTTTGCGGGCCCACGGTGAAATTACCCCGCAGATGGAACCCACGGAAATGGTCAGGATTCCTCGAGATTGGATAACGGGGCGAGACGTCGACCCGTCGAATATATTTCGAGAGATTTGCGAAATTTAGGGACACTCTGATCCCGTACGTTGCACCCGGCGATGCGGTTCGGGGATAGAGATCGGCCCTCATCCAGGAATCTCGTCGTGCCGCTTGGAATGCGAGCTTGAAATCGTTCTTCGCCGAGCGGGACTGAAAAAGCACGGTATGCGATCCGTTCGGCAAGCGTTTGACGGACATTCTCGGATCTTTTTTCGCTCGGATTGGCCCTGCTAATCACTCGAACGCGATTTCATTGATTCAACGCCACTGCGAACCCCTCGCCGGATTGTAACGTGTCAGACTGTACTAGTCAGACCACACCGAGAAAATTGTACAACTGCTTTATAGTTTATTAGATAGTTTATTGATGTGGATAATAGAAATTTTTAAAAATTAGGCCTTCAAGATATGGTGGCCTTCTTTGGGCGGTTGAACAATGTCTAGAAAATATGAACGTTATCCTTTTTACACGAAACAAAATTTTATTCTTCCGTAATCAATGCTTAAGAAAGTAAATGTAGCCACCCAGAGAATATATATTTTCCTGTCTCTTCTGTGACATTTTTGGGGATGAAGAAATTCTAATCACTGTGACCAAAAAGAAAATAGTACCATTATCGGGATGAAATTTGCACTATAATTCACTAAAAAATGGTAGATTATATCTACTATATCTACTGGTAATTATCGTAATAAATATATATATTTTTTTATAACATAAAGTGTCCGGGGTTTTTATGCCGTTCGTTCCGGGTTCGCGATTTTATAGATAACAACTCTGTTCGAATAAAATGTTTTTGACTAATTTATTTTAGTTATTCGTTGTTCACTTGGGAGGCATTAGAGTAGTGACAGTAACAACGATCATTCGGGCGTTGGGAAATGAACAAAAAATCGCGAATAAGTTCCGAGGTCCTGTTTTCGTCCTCATCCTTCTATTGTTGATTTTTTCGCAAAAGTTGCAGAGGCATTAGCATCCGATTAGAGTGACTCGTGATCTCGTGTCCGCGTGACAGTGAGTCGCAGGGTAAACCATCCGGGGCCGATAACTCGATGGCCAAACACGTCGTCCCTGTCCGTTGGCGATTCGTGAGATTCGCGCGACCGTCCCGGCGTGCAGCAGTTCGCGAACGAAACGTCAGCGGGCGTTAACCGCGAAAGATGTTCCGGGCTTCCCTGAAAAACTTTTCCGGCCGGCGGCTCCCAGGAGAGGTCTGAGGTCTTCCGCTCCGCGAAACGGCTGATTTCAGCCGGTAATTCCAAGAAATGAGAGCCCGGTGGGTCGTCCTGATTCTCGCTGAGATCCTGCTCCTAGAGCTGACCCCCGGGGACCCAGTGTATCACCGTAATGACACCATCTTAAACGGTCCAGGTCGAAGGTCGCCGGAGACCCTTTCCAGACGCAGGCGACTGACATTTCCGAAGGGCAGCGCTTTCGTGGTAAGTGCGCGCACGATTTCGGTGGCCCATTGTTCTCCGAGTGCCCCGAGATCGGCACGAGTGTCTTTAATCTCGATAAGAACCGTCCGCTGCGCTGCTCGCTGTGATTCTCCGTCTTTTGATAGTGCTCCGGAGTGTATCCAGGGAGAGGCAAGAAGTGCAACGTAGTTCGTTCGCAAATTGATCCCGTGATAACGGGCATAGTAGAACCTGCTATCGAGAAGTAATCGTCCTGAAAGAAATGTTTACCTCGCACTGTTGTCTAAATGGAATGAACTACATCTTGCTGATACGGCCAGGGACAAGACAATAGGACACTCTCTGTTTCTATTCGATATCGAAAAAAAATACACATTTTAGCAAATAGCTGGAAATAACTGTAGTATCCGTTTCTAAGAAATGTTATCTAGAGAGACGAAAACATTGGAGTCCTCAAGTAGGAAAAAATGATAGGCACATGATAGGCGTCGTGCTTTCCCTTATTTGAAATTACATCTCGTGAAAAGTCTCCAGTACATGGTATTCAATATAAATGGTTGAATTTGTTCAGTTCATAAAGT
This sequence comes from Lasioglossum marginatum, assembly GCA_028455795.1. NCBI lineage: Eukaryota > Metazoa > Arthropoda > Insecta > Hymenoptera > Halictidae > Lasioglossum > Lasioglossum marginatum. The sequence continues at coordinate 3,236,987 of CM052265.1, forward strand.
AGGTCGTGGAAAAAAATGAAGTTCATCTGAAATGGGAACAACTCTAAAACTGTCTCAAGAAAAATTTTATAATTTACTAAATCTGCACAGGAAATCACACATTTCGTGAAAAGTCTCCAGCACATGGTATTCAAAAATAGTTGAATTTGTTCAGTTCATAAAGTGGATCGTGGAAAAAAATGATGTTCGTCTGAAACGGGAACCGCTCTAAGAGTCCGTTCAGACACGGCGGAATCCGCGCGATTTCAACCGCGCGGACCTTATTTATGTTAGCGTCTATATATTCGTTCACACGTGACCGCACGGTTGAACAATCAAAAACAAAAATCGCGCGGTCGAAAACGCGCTGTTTCCGCCGTGTCTGAACGGGCCCTTAAACTGTCTCAAGAAAAACTTTATAATTTACATAAAAGATAAAGGAGGCTCTATAAAATATTGAATGTTAAACAAAACTGGTAAATACTTTTTGTACGTCGTAGCGAAGATTACATACAGAGTCTAATAAATATGAGTGGTATGATTTTTGTATGATTCAGATGACACTATCGACGCTGCAATCCGTTCAACTGCCACTGCCTACAAACTGGTACCTGGACTTCGAGTTCGACACTATCTTCCCTATACGGCCGCAAGACAGCCCTCAGAGGAAGTATTTCTTTAAGAAGCCTTGGCTGATCAAGCGGAGACACCGCCGTGAAATGTACGCTAATTTCGAGGCTGCTCTAGACAGGTAACCGGGACAATGAATTTGGTATTCGCATTACGAGGTCACAACAAAATAGTAGAACTACACGATCTCAGAAACAGTACGGACCTGAGGGTTTTTCTTAGATCAAGGCTATACTATAAATTTAAGGTTCAAAAACCGAAACTATTATTTTTGAAGCAACCCAATAAATCTCCGATATGGGGGGAGGGCAAAAGATATGAATTGAATTAATTCCCGAATTAATTTGTACACCTGATACCATAGACTCCCGTTTCAGCCAGAATATGCCAGGACGACAGTGCGTTCTGAGAACAATCTGCGAAGCGAAAACATTGTTGAGTCCACCGGGTGTCTCTTTCGTCGAAGACGCTATTCGACTGATACTAAGGTAAGAGTTACTATAGTTTCTTCCTTAGACCGCCGCGTATGTTAAGAGGATCGAAAAGAAATAGTTAATTCAATGTTTCAGCAATGTCGAGGACACAGCGGAAACCGATTCCTACGACATCGCGTATAGGACCAGCGAACCTTGCCACATAGCATACTCGTGTCCCTTCTCATTTCTAAGAATGTTGTTATTTAAGTTGTACACGGACACTGACAGCTGACAGTGGATTGTTGGATCTTTCGTACTTGTTGTTAGTGGAAAGAAACTTCATGTTTTTATATTCGACTTCATCTCTCATCGGGCTTTCGTTCTTTCATCGAATTAAACTTGCGTTTGCCGAACGAATTTTTCATTGCCTTACAGTCTTCCCAGCTCTCCGGAAAATGTACTAACTAGGTCAAATACGTATACTAAAAATGAATTAATGTAACTTGTGTTTCGACACTGTTTGATTTTAGACGTGCTCTATGAGAATTGAATTGTTGTGGCGGAGAACATGCAAACAATATCGAACGAAATAGTTAACAGGCTCATATGATATTTATAACTAGTTTGCGAACTTCTGTACAAAACAAAAATTTTTTATATTGATTGCAAGATACGACAGCAAAATGTTTCTGCAGAATATAAGCATTACAAAGCAGAGAAGCTGACAATAAATTGTTTTGTATTCGAAGAGTCTTTAATTGAACGAATCCTCTGTAAACGGTATATACGGTATAGTTACATTTTATTGTGACACTCTACTTTATGCGAACTTCATTTTGTCATTTGTGGTACATACATTTCCATATAATTATTATTACTAGTAATTATTAGTACATATGTTAATCAAGTTGAGTATGGTCAAATGTCTGTAAGTTTTCCTCAAAGCTTCTTTAACATAACTAGCTTAACCAACATAACTTCACTTAATGCATATTGATGGAATTGCTTATGCATTCGTGGCGTAGGACGTTAATATTCATTTCAAGGTTAGATTAAACGTTTTATAAGGTGCTGACATGTTTCCTAAACGGTATTGCCAAACTCTGATCAAGTTCTAAGAAACCGAACATCTTTTTCAAATCATCATCCCAAAGATATGTCAAGATTGGTTGACATTCTCACCTATGTGAAATTATATCACCACCGTTGATATAATTTCATAGTAAGTATTTATTTCATTGTAAAACGATGTAAAACCTAGTGTATACAAATTAATATCTTATCGACCGCTAATATACAGAAATATTTGATAATAATATACGTCTTTGATTAAGATATCAAACAGTCAGAATTAAAAACAAAATTACAGTTTAAGCTGCACTCTGATTCGAAAATTGAGAAACGTGGATAACAAAGAGCTCTCTTAATCCCCACTCCACGCCGAATAAAAAAATACAAGAACCTCATGTTAAACTCCTCCATAAACCTGAAAAGTTTCATGAGAATCGGAGAGGAAGAATCGCGCAGCGTTTGGCTCCGAAAAATTTTATCGGATGGGCCGATCGCAAACAACAAACCCCAGCAGACGTTAAAATACACCTCGACGAAGGTACTCGAGCGCTGATAGACGCGTCGAACGGACTGCTCTCCGGTCGTGTTATCTTGGCCTCTCATAAATCCCCTCCTTGTCATCGGCAAAGTTCGTCGGCCCCGGGGAAAATCCTGGCTCTGTTCGAAGCCCCGAAGGCGTAAACGTCGCAACAGCTCGAGGAGACGGGCGAATCGGATAAGCGGTTAATATACATTCGGAACATATAGCCTTACCCGACCAGCCCGAGATGGTTAAGCGGTTGCAACGAGACGAGGCCAGACGAGAGCAGACGAGACGAGATGAGACTAGACGCGACGGGACGCAACGTCGCGACGCATCTGCCGTTCTCTCCAGCCGCCTATGACTATGACGGGCTGTTGCCTTCCGAGCTGCTGCGTGACGAGATAATCGACACACCCGACTGCGATTATTGGCGATCATTGCCACCGTTTACAGACACCGTTTAAACATTTATCTGCAAGACAGTTATTACGGGAACGCGGCGAAACGTACGAACGTCTAATCACGCGAAGTTTGATGCATACGCCGGGAAACTTTCGAGGACCACGGGTTTGCTGAGTGATTACGGGATACGGTACTGTCTTCGTGTACAGAGTGTTTCCAAAATCAGCGAACGACCGAATAACGATTCTACAGTAGAGTCGAAAATCAAGTTAACGATTGGTTATATGTAGGCAAATGAATATGATAAAGTTTTCTGTTTTGTCAAATCTTCTCCTCTTTTTTTTCATTAGGAAAGTTATGTTGATAACTAGACTGCAGATTTTATGCATTTATGATAAAAATGGTCAGGTCTAATTTCTGATAGTAAAAGGATTTGAAGAATTTAAATATGCTGCTATATTATTTCCAACCTATTAAACATATTCAACAAGAAATTAAATATTTATTTTACCCCTGCTTGTTACAATTCAGGTAGAAGTTTTTATTTTGCGTAAAGTTCCGCAGTCTACTGATAAGTATGCGCTATACAGAGTGTTTGACTACAGATGGGAGAAAATTTAAGGGGTGGCTCTACATGACAATATGGTATAAGACGAAAATGAAGAATTAAAAAATTGCGATTTCGGCTTTCTAGTTATTAACAATTAAAACGCCGCCTAAAATGCGGCAACCGGACCAACAGAGGTGTACGTTGCGTACATGATAGAGGTTTACCCCACCTCGGTTCTCATCTGGGACCCCAGCAAGGTGAGTTTATTCACAAATTAATCGGCAACTGAGAGCTGGCGAAATTTACGGTCTAAAAGCCCGCAGACACGAGGCTTATCGACTCCAAAATTCCCGGCAACCATGATAACCGGTGGTTCCCGACGTATCGTCATTGTCGGACGCTAATTTCTCTCGAATCACGCCGCCCGCGCCCTTTCCCATTTCCCACACCGCGTTTTAAACTCTTTCATTGTTTTCGCGAAAGTTGGCGAACGAGTCCCGACGGGCTGCTCCCGAACGACACGACCCAATTTTCCGTAGCGTACGGCTCCGAGGTGTTCGTATCGACAGGTCCGCGATACGAGGATCCAAGCCCCTCTTAACTTTTTCGATACAAATTACGAAGTCGGACGAGCGCCCCCGGCCCGACAAGCGACAGTGCAGCCTGGCAATCTCCAATCGACCGGTCCTCTCAATCGGAACGTTCAATATTGTCACGCTAGACCGTGCACGGTAATTAACCAGCGCTTGGTCCCGTCATTAGTACGACTCTGTAGAATTAAGCAAATGACGCATCGAGTCGCGTCAATCAATTTATCCCTCGAATTTTTACCGATGACCGATTACCAGAGGTGTGCGGGAGCCCGAAAATCTCGGGCACCCGACGGTCAGGACGGCCCTGACCCGGGAAAGCATCAGGTCCAGGCGAATCGAGCTCTCCGGGATTCTCAAAACTCAAGTCAAATTACGAAGAAATTGTAACAGGGATATTTAGATCGTTTCTTTAAACTGAATTCAAATTACGAAGAAATTACACGTGGAGCTATGGACGTTTCGCTAGCTGTAGGTCGGGCTTTCGGTCAATTTTCAGGATTATTCTCGGGAAACCCGACTGGACCATCACGACGGCCCGGGAAGGTCCAAGCGAGTCCGGCTCTCTGGGATTCTCAAATCTTAAGTCAAGTTACGAAGAAATTGTAACAGGGATATTTCGATCGTTTATTTAAACTAAATTTAAATTACGAAAAAATTACACATGGAACTATGGAAATTTCACTGGCTTCCGATCAATTTTCGGTGATTATTCTCGGGAATCCCGACAGGACGGTCGCGACGTCACGGGAAGGCATCAGATTAGATCGTATTTGTTTTTTAAAAATCAATTTAAATTACGAAGAAATTACACATGGAACTATGGACATTTCGCTGACTGTAGGGGCTGGTTTCCGGTTAATTTTCGAGATTATTCTCGAGGATCCTGACGTATTCGAAAATCCAAAATTTTTGAGAACCTGTCCCAGCCCTACATTTTTGGCTCCCGCACACCTCTACCGAGAACCGATTTTTCGCAATAGCAAAGGCGATTCTGGCTGTTCTCTCGCGTGCAATTTTCGTTTTCGCGATCAGCAGTGCTTATGGTGGCCCGCAAACGTGAACGATAGCGGTCGAGGTGATTAGCGTGCTCGCGCGACACCCGGCTCGACCATCAGCTCTGCTAACCGTTCGTCAAATAAACCGAGGAACGTGGGAGATGTTAATGAACCCAACAATGGCCCGGTCCACGTTGAAACTGCAATAATAACGGTCGTTCGACACCGAGACCAGCTGTCATTCGTCGAGGAGACTTCGGGAAACTGCCAGCTTCGCCGGTGAGTACATTTATTGCCATTCAATCACGCGACCTTTGCTATTTATTTCATGATTGCAATTAACCCTTTGAGAATGACAGCTGCCATTATCAACAGACAAAACGATTCTTCAGTAAAATTAACTTGCCACCAACCACAGCTCTCTCTTCCTTGATTTAACTTTTATTGTTTCTCACACACAGTTCGTAATAAATTAACGTACTTTATAGAAAAGAGATTATTCTATAATTCTATAATTTAGAAAGTAACTTTTTTAGAATGGGATTGAACGACTTGATTCTTTTTTAATGTCATTTACTACGTAATGTAGGAAAAAGTTAATTCAGAATTAGACGAACATCTTTCAATAAATATTTTATATTTTTTTCGCAAAAAGCGAAATTCATGGACGCTTCTGTTAATTTCGTGGGAACCATAATTAGATCCATCAAAATTGTTACATAGCAATTTCATTTTGTATATTTTTCAATCAACTTGCTTCAGATTGTTAATACCAGCTAATAATTTTAACCAACTGCTGACAAACTAGAACTAAAATAGTATCCGATAGGAATTTGGTGAAGTCGTCAATTTGCAGAGACGGTTCCAATAACGTGATCACCAGCGGTAAACTGGAAAAACGAGAAAGCGGAAGTTGACTTGTAAAAATCGAGGAAATCTTTTTGGCCCGATCTCCGACGTCTGCGAGCTACCGTCATTAATTTCCGAGCGAAGTTCGGACGATGGTCAAAGATTCCGTGTCGAGTTCGAGCGCTCGTTAAAAGTAACCGGAAGTCGAAAGTCTCGCGGGTGGTGGCAGCAAGTCGTTGCGAACGACAAGGTGACGCTGTATCGACTTCTATCTCGAAGAATTTGCATCGCGAATGCAATCAACCGGCGCGGCGTCGTTATCAATTTCGCGCTCTTCTCGCCCCGTAAATTGAATCCGACGAATGAGCGACGGAATGATCGCAATATCATATTTCTTCGGGCGGCCTTTAACGATCGGGCATCGCGCGTCGAACGAAAGAAAGAAACAGAAGAAAATAAAAGAAAAGGAGGACGAAAGAAAGCGCGTTACATTATCTCCCTAACTGTCTTAAAGATCTCTATCGTAACTGTGAAGATTTTATCCTCACAAAGTGAGTAGAACGGTTCGACAGTTACGGAGGTACACGGTTTCCTCTCCGATAAGTGTGATCACATTGCCACCATCGTTTATGTATGACAAAAGGCGACTGCCGGCCTGTTCCAAGTCTGCCGTGTTTTCCAGTATCGGCGTCACCTATCGATCACATTTCCTCCGCCCACTCTTCCACGACGGACTAACAATTTCCTGTTTCCTAAAGAGTTTACCGAGCTGAATTACAAGATACTTCCACCGGGAGAATCGATCTTCTCCGCGCCACGGTAACCTCTGTCTTCCCTGCTCCGAGATACTCGCCACGGAGATTTGTTTTCTCGGGTGATAGACAAAATGATCGGGCCTTTCATCATCGAAAGGACATATTTATCGTATAGGACAGATTTACTTGTGCTAAGGTGAAGTGGGGTAAGTGCGGACTAGTTTTTGTAAAGTTGGACTTTAAACTTGTGTATTTTCAGTATGGTATGTAAATACTTAACGCTGTCGGTATCAAACGCTTGCCACAGTTATTACTAATGAATTAATAATACGTAGGATTCTAATTTTTCTTGGAAAGTTTCATTTTGATAGGAAATTGTAAAAAATGTGAACTACTCTGCACTTGCCCCGAAAATGGGACAAGAGCGTAACTTAGAGTTAAAAATGCTTTCAAACCTTGTTTCAAGTGCTACGGGACAAGAAAGGAATTATTAACAAGCCTGCTATAAAATGCTTCTTATTGCATTAAATTATATTGTTTAGTTTTATAGTTATCCATTTTTAAAGAAACAAGTACTTTCATGCTGGAATATGAAAGGGGATACAATGATATTAAAACAAAGTTTAAAATATAAATATGATATTTATTATTACAAAAATTTCGTCGCTACAAATATCGGGTAATACCCTACTTACCCTTCATTAAGAATTATAGTACAAAAAATAAACTGAAGTGGTGAACATGAACTGCCTATATAATACGCACTTACTCTACCGTGATCGTAGGCACTTGCCCCATGTAACATATTTACGGGGCAAGAGCGAATTTGTGTTTTTACTTAATAAGTAATTACTATTAATAAATTTTGAAAAATACAATAAAAACTGTTTATTTAATGTAAACTTACATCGATATCTGTTGTACTTACTAAATAACAACACAATATATAATTAACTTATAAACTATTGCACGTTCAGGGTAACCTCAAAGTTGTACATGTATTTCTTACGTGACTGTTTACCACTGGTTGATTTAAGCGAGGAGAACACCTTTATTCTTAGGCGCCATCTATTGCGAATAGTTCGTACTAACTTATAGTACATTAATAAATACAAACTAGACAAATTTCGCTCAAGTTGTAATAAAAATAACCAATTTATGCACTTGCCCCGTTTACGCACTTACCCCACTTCACCTTATATTTAAATCAGTTCGGTCCATCTAGCTTGAATACTTTTTGTCAGAAAACTTATAGGGAAAATTAGTCACGGCTAATTTTATAGTAATTTTACATACGCTGATAATGAGCCGTCGTTTGAGCGAACATCGCTTCCGGTTCCCGGCTGGATTACCGGAGACGTGACTCCGGTGCGAACGCGGCAGCCGTATCGATCGTTTCGCCAGGCCGCGACCATATTTCAAGGGCCGAAACAATTTCGGAAATCGTCGGGACGATCCGTCAAAAAAGCGCGGGAAAGAGGAACGAGCGGCGCGAAATGTCTCTGGGCGACGCAATAAACGCGGCCCCTTGCGTGCCCGGCCGACATGTCCGCTCGAAACGGAGATAATTTTGCGGTCGGCGAGGCGTTTTGTCATCTGCTCCGACAACAGAAACAAAATCCGGTCTTCGATTGAAAAGCTCTCCTTTCATAAACACAGCCAATCGTACAAACACATATTAGCATTTTCGGCAAGAATGGCAAAAACATGAACATTATTAGCACTAAAGTGGTGGCTCAGACTCACCACCAACAATTGTTGTACCGTTATCCAAAATGTTGTCTACATTATTAAATATGGTGGTATCTGAAATCCATTATATAGGTACTAAACATTTAAGTATTCATATTCATAAAATGAAAAAAATTATATAGAACGGAATTATTCTGCAAAGGGTTAAAAATGTCGTCGAGATTGATTGCGCACGCATATCCGGCAAAAAACGTTACGAGCGTCGCGCTGCGAGGAGTCCGCTGCGCAAAGCAGCAGCGTTAGAAGACGGGAGTGTTAATGTACAATATACAGTCAATATTTGTATGCTTTCAGCTCCCGGCCGTAAAATATTTTTGGGTAGTCGGCGAATCGCGTTTCTGGTGTCTCCGGGCGCGGATGTTACATCGTGAACGAACGAATGAACCTAGCGGGCGGGCGGGCGAGCGAGCGAACGAACGAGAACGAGGGTGGAAAGCAGTTGAGAAATTTCAATCGTTTGTGTTGACTCGTCTAATAGATTCCGAGGAGATTCCCAGGGAAACGGGAGCGTTGTTCTGATTCGATCAGACTGGAATTTCATTCGATTTGACGTTCGCCACGCTCCTCGTCCAAATTTAAATCACAGCACATGCGATTGGATTCCGTTGTTTAAGTTATCGAACTCCGTCGATATTGCTGTTTCGGCGGGCTTCCGTTTTCCCTCCGACATGCTCGACCCGGTTCCGCGAACGGGAACTTCCGCTTCGTTTCGAGAACTCCGGCGCATCGAACGTTTGTCCCTTTACATAATTTCTATATCAATTTACATAATTCCCTGTCCTATGTAATTCCGCCGCCGTGCTCCTTTTTAATCCTTTCGTCGAGAGACAACCCCCATCTCTTTTCCCTTCTTCCGTTCTCGTTCTCCCCCAGCTATCCTTTTTCGCCTCTCTCCATCTCACTATCTCCGTTAATTATTTCTACACCAGCGCCATCAGCACCAACATCGTCTTCGTCCACCGCCATACCTAATTTGTTAGCTAACTTCTATTATTTCCGCTTTTTTCTTCCCCATCTCTCGATCCTCCTCTGGGACCGTTCCTCTACTTCTCGAACTTTTCTTTACTCATCCCATATTTCTGCTTCCCCTTTCTTCTTCTCCTTTTGGTGAAGCTGTACAGGCTGAATTTCATCATTTAAATTATCGCTTCTGCTGAGAACATGAAGATAGCTTTCGTAATTGAAACTGTGTAGGCTTATTATGATCTGAATCAGAACTGCAAAGAAATCACATGTGTATCGGGAATAGGGTTTTTAGCCGGATGACCAGGCCAAAACTAAACCACTAAATACAGTTGAAATTATAGTGTCATTTTAATAAGTAAAATGCGACAAATAAGTTGGTGAAAGTCCCATTAAAAAATAATGAAAAATAAAGAAGTTTTGTAATTGGACTACTCTTGGCCCCTCGCAGGGTATGCCCCGCAATGGAGGGATTTTTCATTTTTCATAGACCCTAGTTTCCGTTTTCTTAGATCAAGACTGTGCTCTATGCGAGAGATAAATTGCCGTCTTATTCGCGTGATCGATCGATGAGCTTGACAAAGAAAAATAGCGTGAAATCCAACCGCGTAAATAGCGGCTGATCATGATTTCCGCGTCCGACTGAACATCGGTCTACTCGAATGGAGCTTTTCGTAAACAAATGGCTATCCGCTGCACGGCAACGATGGAATCAGCGATTTTCCCGCTCGCAATTTTCACTTCGTCGATTTCGAGTAAAATACCAGTGGCCGGCAATGAACAACTGCATCATTCCTTTCAATTCCCTAAAAACGCCTGGACCACGATCGCGGAACGGTTTCAAAGCGTACCTACATGATGGACAATTCGACGGATTTGTTAACAAAACTGGCCGAACATTCGCGATTTGTCATGTGACAAGACTCGAACGATCCGCGTGCGCCTGCGCTTCGGGTCGTTCGAACGCAATTCTTTCGCGCGAGGTAATCACTAGAACGGGAGACACTCGAACGTTGGAAAAATCGACGCTCGGCCCGACAAGACGGAAAGCGTCGACGCGAGCTCCCTGAAGGAATTCGACAATATCCTTTTTGCGACGACAAAGCTGGAATTCCTCGAGCGCACGAGGGGAGCGCAGCAGGAGGATAATCAAAGAAGAACGATGAAGGTAGCCAAGTTCGGGATGAGACTGAGTGTGGCCGATATAATTTATTATTAACGTACAAGCTGCGATTAAAAAGTTCGGCGACATCGATTGTGAAACGCGATAGGTGATACTGTCCTCGCCAGAACTCTCGTCGAGCGGCACAAGGTCAAACAGGGGCCTCATTCGCTGTGCCAATCCCCACCGTTGACACTCCCGTAGTCCCAATGTTTAGGCTCTGACGTCACACGCTACATAGTGCGAGACATTACCAGCATATTGCAAAACTATTTAAAAATTGATTTTCAAGATTGGTAAACGAATAACGTCGGTCATATATTTATAATGGACATGGCACCGAAAGTGTTAACTAACAAACAAAAAATTCTTTGGGATAAATACGTTATTAAAATCATTTGATTATGATATATAACAATTTGCCTTACAAATGAAAATATTAATTTCCTCCACAGCTTTCGGCAAATCCGCTGCTCAGTCTCGAGATATCTCTTCGAAACTCCTCTCCCCGCAGTATTTGATGCGACGTTTAGGATGATAACCTTTATAAAGCATTTTTCAGCGGGATTCCACGGCTACGGTCGGCGACAGGAGAATCAACCGGAAGACTCCGTGGGAACGTAGTAAAACTCGAGAGGGGAACTTTGTTCGTTAAACTCGGCCCAGTTCAATTATAAAATACAGCCGGCGGAAATGTTCTGGTTGGGACTTCTTTAAGACGCGAATCTTTCGAGCTATCTAGATTTCCCTTATTCTACTATGTTAAGCACAAAAGAGAGACCTAAAGAGAGAGAGAGAGAAGAAGAGAGAGGTTGACTCGAGCTGCCAAGGAAGAAAGTTCCTCATCAAAATGCGCACTTAAAGGATTAAAAAGAAGAGGGGATGAAACCGAAAGAATACGAAATGAAGATAGAAGAGTACGTAGACGGGAAAAGAAGATGAAGAAGAGGATTGAACGCGGAAGAATAGAAGCGAAACGAGTGTCGAGCCGTGTCCCACGGGGAAAACGAGACGGTCTGAAGGACGAATCGACGCGCAATTACACTGGAACGCGCAATTTCCCTGCTCACGCGGCAGACGAGCGAAAAGACGGCCGACGAAAACGCCGATATCGTCGGCCGGCAAGTTTTCTAGTGATCCAAAGACGGATCGGGACGATTCCGGAGACGAATTAGCGACGATTCCTCGGAAAGTCGCGCGTACGTGGCTCGCCTCGCCGATATGCCGGCCCGAGAAATCGCGGGTCGTTCACCAACTATGCAATCTAGCGGCGCAATAGCGCGGCAGCATCCACTCTCCTTCATGCCGGGGATATATCGCGTCGATTTTATTTATTTATTGCAAACGGGATGGCCCCTTTTTCCATTCATCCTTTTCCGTCGCGAGCAGAGCACACCGCCTTGCCGTTCCTTCCGCGACTGCGTTCGTTCAACGTTGATTATTTACCATGAGTTATGGTGTGTGAGGAGTGCCGTATTCATCGTGATTAGGGATTGGATAAACTTTGGTGTGTGAGAGGATTGTTACTTTATTCCTGTCAGGATAGTAATACGCGATATTTGTTGCGCGAGAATTGTTTTTACACTCGCCCACAAAATTAGAGAATCGCTAAATTGAACCTTAGGATTCTGTCTGGACTCATTTCAAGGCGTGAACCTTCTATCTTCGCCTAATGCTGGCCATTCTTTTATGTGCTGTTTCCAATTCGACTGACGCTGTTTCCACACTTGTCTACAAAATTAGAGGATCGCTAAATTGGATCTTTGAACTCTTGTCACTTCATAATAGAAGAGAAGAGAATACTTTCTCTTCTCCAAATTTTTACAAATTCGAAAACCCCTAAGATCACCAACAAATTTTTTTAAAGACTGAATTTCTTATAACTTTGAAGAATGGAATCTCCCCAGCCGAAGAACAGCAGGACCATTCTTTTAAGGATCAGTCTCTATGCAAATTACAGAAACTTCAAACGGTTGCGACGCAATATCGACTGTAGGAACTTGATCTCGGTCAGTCAAGACGTTTCGAAGGGTTGTTTCCCCTAAGAAGGTTCCAGTGCAATCGCGGTGTCCATCGTCCAAGTGCTCGCCCACCTTTTCAATCAAGTCGTCGAACAATTTCTCCGCGGATTATAACGAGACTTATTCGCAGAGAATTGACTAATTTCTTTACAACTCGGCGCGGCATCGACTCGGGCCGAGTCGGGCCGAGTCGGACCGAGGTCGGGTCGAAGTTTCTCCGAGCTCGCGCTGGGACAAATAAAACAATTCCGCGCCTCGTGCCGACTGTCGAGGAAATTGCTCGTTCCCCGGTCATAGCGTAGCTTCGAGCTCGGATTAATGAGATGTCCGTTCGAAGAAAGACCACTCTCTGGTCAGGGCAGCGAGGAAACACGTTCGTTTGGTCGGCTGGGCCCGAAACGGGGCCAGTTCATCTGATTCTCGTTAAACGACGACGGGAGGAATAACTTCGCAGCGACTTGGTAATTGCTCGATTATTCGTCTCGCGGTAATTAGAATGTCGCGGATCGGTAGGAGACAGACCGCGTCCGCTGAGATTTGCCCCGCAGCCGACTACCAGCAGCACCAGCTCTCGGCTGTCTCGAGGCTGCGTGGAACAAAGCATTTCCGTTATTTATGTAACAGGAAAGTTTGAGAAACGCGGATCTCTGCTTGATTTGACGGTGGCGTGGTTTTCTCTCTCATCCTCTCTTTCTCTGTTCCTTTACACCTCTCGTTCTCTCTTGTCTCTTGGCATGTTTGCTCGAGCGACTTCTTTTTCTAGCTTTTGAATGTTAATAAAGTTCCGCAGGGATGGGATGGGTTGGGCTGGGCTGCGATGGGATGGGATGGGATGGGATAGGATGGGATGGGATGGGATGAGATGGGATGGGATGGAATGGGCTGGGCTGGGCTGGGCTGGGCTGCGCGCGGCACAAGCGATCCAGGTCACCTCCTTCGAGGAGCCTTTTGAATTTTCCTCGAGGGGATGGTAACTTTTCACCTTTCTTTTCAGAACAACCATGAATCGGTACGCAGGTTGCTGGCTCCTCGTTTTAATATTGTGCATCCTTACGAGCGATCTGCGGGCCGGCCCCGATGGAAAATCACTGTCGCGGAGGAGGCGTTACGTTGTCTTTCCAGAGGGTTCGACTTTCTCCGTAAGTAGAATGACCTCGCCACCATACAGTCCACGACATTTCTATGAGAACACTATCTGCAGTTGTCGATCAAAAATGTTAACTGATTTGAGAATACAAGTAATATTATGACTAGACTACGGATTTTGTGCATTTATGGCAAAAATGAGTTGGAGTCATTTCAAACATTAGAAAGATTACTAGAATTTTAGAGGGTCGGTACATTTCTTACAATTTAATAGATCTATTAGAGAGACGAATAAATTCCTACTCGGCTTCTATGTCTTGTAATTAATGCCGATAATTTTTATTTTGGAGGATTGTTAGTGTTTGACGAGGTTTGTTGGTCGTGAACTAGCCGAGGTTTCACCACCAGATGCCACTAAGAGAGGAATCGTGAACTAGCTGTTTCTCCACCGGACTGGAAAATGATGTTAGCCTCGTAACTTTTAAGAATTTTAGAGCGGGCGACAAAAATGTATCGTTGTGGGTTATATTTTGTGGAAGAATTGGGTTTTTGGATATACAGAGCCAAACCCCCTTAAACCAGCATACGGCTCCGAGGAGAAAGTCGAAGAATACGCAAGAGACGAACTGAGATAGCACTAATTGTAAATCAGTGAACAGCTTGGTTACTGATCTCGACCAGCGAATGACAATTCTATAATCACCAACGAAAGCCTCGAAGTTTCATGACACAAATCGTCCCATGATAAGGACATAGTAGTGAAGCTCCAGATGTACTAATAAATCTTCATGAAATCCATCGAACTTTGTGGTAAATAGTGTCCTTACAGAAATTTCGTCTACTGCCTGTCGCCTCGGTTCCCAGCCTTTTTTTCGAATGTGACAAGCCTCCCGGATCGCGTATCAGTTTATCGGATCTTTAATATTTCACGCGCGAAACACGATTCAATATGAAACGCTGAATCGGACATGAATTGTTACGATCTAACATTCATGAGCTTCCGTTGTGCATGGTACTTCGCGCGACGTACAAATTGTAAATTATTACCGTCGATGCGTGTCCCCGTGATTCACGTCGGGATCGCCGAGCGATCTTGATATAAGTCGATACATAGTTACTATAATGGAGAATATTTCACGGGACGAATTACTCGGACCTGAATCACGAGACACGTGAAAATTTGTACGTGCACAAAGTTTCATCGTGAGAAAAGGAAATTCGCAGAAATAAAAATTTGATTCTCGAATCGCATAGATTCGCAAAACCATGACAAAAGCGCAAGTTAAAAATTCAACGGGCCCATCAACGTGAATGTTTCGGGTAATGTATAGTGTCCGCGTTAATCGTCCACGCAGAGTTAAAACGTGGTCGCGTGTAATTCGACGCGACAATATTGTAATAACAGAAACGATTACCCCGCGCAGGAGTTGAACCGGAAACGCTGGTGTTTGCAAACCGGCGCAATTTATAGAAATTGTTGACAATAGCAATTGTCGGACACTCTCGCTGATCATTATTCGCAGATTGCGCTCTGCATGACCATGCACACACTGACGCCGGACGATATTTTCACGGAGGGGGTGAACTGGGGTATCTCGTACGATTTGCCGAACGAGAGCAAGCCGATCCTCGAGCCGTTTTTGCAGCTCAAGAAGGATCAAATGAAACCTGCTAATAAGTACGGCAGCTACGGGAGCAACCAGCTCGACAAAAACGCTGTCGCCTATCCGGGATGGAGCAGCTACGACAAGTATCACTTCAAGCCAGGCAAAAGGAAATATTACAAACCCGATTATTATTATCTGCAGAGGAGACATCGCAGGGACCTTTACAGCAAGCTGGAAACTGTCATGAACGCGTAAGTATCCTTCTCGTTGTAAATACAACCCGGTATTTTTCACCGAAGATTGAAATAAACAGCTATCTATTGTTTTAAAGAACGAAACGTGAAATATAAAATCGTAGTTCTCACACATCTGTGATCCTGATAACCAGACAGCGGATCTTTATGCAAAATATAAATTTTATATCTAAATTGCAACAAACTGGAGTGAACTAGAAAATTATTTTCTTAATAAATGCATAAAATCCGCTGTCTACTGATAACAAACGTGTTAAAGAAGTAGAGCAAGAAACATCTATTTTACAATATAATTGAAATGGTAAAGATCTTTCGGTGGGCGATAAGTGAATAAATATGTTTATTCGAGGACGTATTATAAGATTGCGAAATGTCAGAAGGAATTCAATTTCGTCATTTTCATCAGCCAACACTCGGAAGTTACTTTTACTCTGCAGCGTAAAAACGCTTCATCAATCCCGATTGAAGATTCTCGGCGTGAAACAGGGGAGGAACAGAATCGAATTGAACCATAGTCAAACACGTAGAATTCCGTGACAGAGCGTAACAAGTTAAGGGATAGTATGTAGAGTTCGTTTCTCGTTCGAACGTGTTCAGGTGGGATTCCATTTACGCTCGACGGCCGAGTCCATTAACCCGTATTTCAAAATCGTAGCGACGAATAAATTCTCGCGAAGTGCGGCCGGAACGAGAGGCACGCCGTGTAATAAAATGTAACGTGCGGGCTTTAGTAGTCGCGATCGTGATCGAACGATCGCGGCCACATTTATGGATAGCTGTCGAACCGTCTCAGTTTTTTCCGTGTCATCCGCGATGATGTATTTTGGTGCCGCGTTTCGATAAAACGTCGCTGTCGTTGGATCACGGACGTTGATGGGATCCGAGATGGACATCTAAGTGCATCGAACACTGCTGGCGACAAATAGAAAATATTGACTCCTCCGTCGATGTAACCTGTCTATGCGTAGTTAGCTTCGGGCAATAGACAGTTCACGGAATAGAGAATAACACAACCGTGCCACATGGTTAGGCAGCGTTTGCGCTGCAACTTCGATACTCGATAAGGACGTCGATAAGAGCGAAGCGTGGGATTCTAGTACACTTAGCTTCGTTAAGAATTAATCGCAGTAAAACAAACAAACTCGTAAATATTACTCGTTGTTCTCAGGCATTTTAAGATTTAATCAAGCATTAATAATTAATAAAAGTGAAGAGAAACTTATAACTAGACTGCGGATTTTATGCATTTATGACAAAAATGAGTAGGTGCAATTCAACACAATAAAAAGATTAAAAGAGTTTAGCAGTGTCGATATACTATTTTGACGATATCAAAATTATTAATAAGCAAAATAAATTTTTACTCAGCTCCTGTGGATTGCAATTGATGTATAAAAATTTTATTTTGCATGGAGATCCGCAGTTTACTTATAACACATTCTTTTCCAAAGATTCAAATAACTATCAGTAATCAAATTTTTAATTTGGAGGAGGTCTATGAAACGGATTTTCTACCGCATTTGGGGGCCAAATAACCTATAATGTGACATTTTACTTAGATCGTGAACATAGTAAAAGTGATTCGAAAGCGATTCTTTTGTACTACAAACGTTCTAGCTAATTTTCCCAAGAAGACTCATCCTTGCATGGATAATTTGCATGTATCCAATTTGATTTCGGATAATAACAGATACCCCAAGAAAATAATCAAGCCCCCCACGCGACGGTGGATATAAATCTGGTTATGGGCAAAGCGTGCTCGCAAGGAGGGAGGGTAGTGGAAACCATTTCCCCCCACGGTTGCTGCTTCCAGAAACAGATAAATGGACTGCCAGGCTCGTTCAGAAACCACCCATCCCCCGTCCAGCTCGCTGCTACGGCAACGTTCTGCGCTAGTTGAGGCGCCATGCGCCACCCTCTGATTCATGCTGCCCTTAAGCAGCTCCAACACCGGCACGAACCACCCCTCGGCAAACCACCGTAACGCTATACACCTCCACCAGCGTCTAGAATCAATTTCTGGCCGTTGGTGGATGCCGCGCCATTTGTTCGCATGCCCTCCGCTTGTTTATTTATTCAAAGAAACCATAACTCCGCCAGACGCCGGAGTCGCGCGGAGGACCAACGTTCCGCCAAATTTTTACACTCGTTGCCGCTCGCGGACCAGACACGCGTTATGGACGCCTGACCTTCGATCGAGATTCTTATGGTTGTCCCTTGCTACCGGTTGGATAATGAATAAGTAAGAAATTCCGGTTACAGTCTCTTTACATATTGAGAAAATTGAATGAAGAAAGTCGATTTTTTTGCTCCCTCAAAGTAGAGTACCTTTCTAAGTGCGTGTTCCTCGAAACAGCTTTTTCGCTACTGGATCTCAAAAAAAGTGTTCGATCGACTTACTTCGACTTTTATAATTATGAAGAAGTGGTTTGTTACAGTCTTATTACAAACTTAAAAAACTGAATGAAAAAAGTCGATTTCTTTGCTCCTTCGAAGAAGAGTACCTTTCTAAGTGTGTGTTTCTCGAAACAACTTTTTCGCTACTGGATCTCAAAAGAAGTATTCGATCGACTTACTTCGAATTTTAAAATTGTAAACGAGTGAGAAATTCCGGTTTGTTACAGTCTCAATACATACTAAGAAAATTGAATAAAGAAAGTCGATTTCTTTGCTCCCTCAAAGAAGAGTACCCCTCTAAATGTGCGTTTCTCGGAACAGCTTTTTCACTACTGAATCTCAAAAGCAGTGTTTGATCGATTTACTTCGAATTTTAGTCAAAGGTGATAGAAGTGAATTATGCTTAGAGCTCGACATTGCGGTCGTTTAGATGTGCTCGGACGGCCTGCAACAACGCGAATCCGCATGAGGATTCGTGGGCAAACTTTGGCCGCACGGAATCGATAGACTTGCGCGACACGATCAACGGAAACCATGATACGCAAGATAAAGCGATTCGGAGAGGACACGGACATGCGGGATCGTCGGGCCAAGCTTAGCGTGGCATTAATTCCATTCAGTTTCTTCGGATCCATTCCCGCGGACCTCCATCCACCCTTTCAAACAGTTCCTCTGAATTAATGGCGGACATTTAGCCGGATTGGTGATCGTAGAACGCGACCTTATTACATGGGATCGTGTAGATGCTCCTCCGGCTCTCTCGTCCCTATCGAAGTAAACATTATGTACTTCAATAGCGGTTTGGCATGTTCATGTTCCGCGATATTTCACTGTTGTTGCTGGATTAAATTGGTACTCCGCTGTCAGCCTTCTGACACGTTCACTGCCGTACGATTGAATAGAAACCTAAAATAAGGATCATCGTTGCATATACTATACATACTATGTATACAGGGTGTCCCACTTGAAGTTTCGCGTGGAATTAACCCTTATGTAGTCAACCAAAATGTATAGATTATTTAAAACCTTTCTGTATTAAACATGTTTGCACAAATTCTCATTATAAGACTTTTTAATTTAATTAATAATATTAGCGAGTAAAGAATGGACATTCACAGAAATTTTATAATATTTTTTAGAGGAACATTAACAAATTGTTGAAAGGAATACAATAAATGGGTATCCGGGTACCCGGTTTACTACACAAGGATTAATGTCCCAAACTATAGATCGTTGTAAAAAATATAAATTTCAAATAAAATTCACTTTATGATGGGGGAGACATTTTTTACGATGGTCACAAATCTTCTCTAGGTGTACTAAGCTACATTTGGAATGGCACTGAATGACCTTGAATGACGAAAGTGTTATAGGTCGGTGAATTCGAATAATCGAGGTTCCATTAAATCGTGAATTGATCAAGCAGAAATGCTCCGAATGATATCGTGTTTGGACTCATTTTAATCAGAAAAACGTCACGAGTATTAGAGATTCGCTCCCAAAAGGGAGCCCCATTGCCCCGCCATATCGGAAACTCTGTGAATGACAGCAGTGAACAGTTGATGCTAATTTCGTGGGTCCTCCCGCCAATGGGATAAAAGAGGAACCTTTCATTCGTACATTGCGCTTTAACGTCGATCGTGTGACGCTCGTCGTTTCGCCCGTCCGACGGACAAGACTTTAAAAGAATCGATCGCAACCGGCAGACAGGCTTCTGCGCGGCCACTCAAATCAAGGGTGAAATTATTGGAGAGGCGAAACGAATTTTTGAAACGTTCCCTCAAAGAAGACTTTAATCTTCCTGGAAGAAAGGTCGGCCAGATAAGAATACACCGTGCCGCCCCTTTCACATCTAACGAGACGCCTGTTCGACGGCAAAAGGATACATTAATACGCCCTCCTTGGTTATTTCACGTGAAACCTCTTCCGCATCGCTGCGTTTACCGTGTACCAACGAGCACCGGCAACGATGTCTCGTGACACGTATTATTATCATTAATTTATTAGAAGCTTCTTACGCGAAGTCAAGGAGGAATTTTTATACGACACTGTTTGTTCTAAAATTAAATATCAAATATAGAATTATTCAAGCTATTGTATACATAAGATTTTAAAACATTGTTTCGTAGGTGGAAGTGTAAAGAATATTTAAAGCTCGACTGTGTTCTTTCAAATGAAATATTGTTCTTTTAGAAAGCACTGGTAACTTGTAATTATCTAGAAACATGTACTAAGCAATTTTTATCCGAAACATTTTGAAAAGTAATTATCCTTAAATTTTTAAATGAAAACAAATCTATGACATTAACCGAATAAAACGAGTAGCTGATAAAGGTAGAAACATATTAAATCATCGTAAATCAAACTAAAGAAAATTGTATCTTACGGAGCGCTTCCACCGAACGAGCAAATGGCAATCGAACAACAGTTCTTCTTCCGCTTAAGAGCGTCTCCTAAGATCCAATTTTCCAGAAGATCCGCTACCCTAATTTCGTGCGTTCTTCCAGGATGAACTTCGACGGCAGGGCGTGCGTGCTGCGAGCACTCTGCGAGGCCTCCCAGCGACTGATGCCGAAAGGGAACACTCTGGTCGAGGAGATGATGAGGATATCCTTCTCGTAAGACTCTGAACCAGCAAAAAATGATTCCAGTCGCGGCGAAGGGTCCCTTGTCCTTGTCCCCATCTTTCCGGTCGAATTTTAGGGTGGGCTTCGGTCGGGAATCAATAGGATTTCAGAATAATCTCATCTCGGCGAAGAAAGTAACCGGAGATAGCAGAAACGAATTTCGTTAAAGGCGAAACCTGTGTGACGGCCGGAAAAAGTGATTATTTCAATTCCTTTTTAGGAGAAATCATTATTTTCAGAAAAAAGCAGTTTTCGAAATTCAATTTTTCCAAAAATTACAAGTGTACATAACCCCTTAAGCTCTTGTGATTTTCTGTCGACTCCTTTTCGTGTACCATTTATTCATCTTCGTCTAACGACAACTTCCAAGAGAGTTCCAAGAGAGCTACTGGGTCCTAAGATTTTTCGAATTTTTACAAGTGTATGGTACATCACCCCTTAAAATCTTGTAATTTTCCGTTGACTCCTTTTTGTTTATCATTTATTCATTTTCGTCTAACGACAACTACTTCATTCCAAAAAAGCTGCTGGGTCCTAACATTTTTCCACACCACTTTCGAACTTTCTTGATTGAAGAGTAAAGTTCCAAGGTATCAGGAAATTCATATCCGAAGCCGTCACAACGGGGATCGCCCGTAAGCGTACCGGGAGTAAAAAGAAACTGGCTGGCGGTCGTTGCATGAGAGTAGCCGGGAACGATAATAGCCGAGATCCGGGTGTAATGCTGGATGTTCGATCCTGTTTTGAGGCCCTTCGTCCGCGAGTCGTCTGGAAGTATCCTCGTGGGCCAGCGACACGCGAAACATTTCAGTACCCTCTCCCATTGGCCTTAACAGGTTCCCTTTGAAGCGGCTGTTCTCGTCCGAGCCGAAGGAGCATCATACGTACGGCTCGGCTCATAAAGCGGGCCACCAGGGCCAAGATTGCACCAGCATGTTCGCCGGATGCAGTTTCTCCCTCATCGACATGGCCCTCGGGAAATACGACGCGGCACGGACACGAGAGCAACGATTTCCGCCCGGATACGCTGCAGCCACCGATGCGGTACGCTCTTCCGGGGAGTGGACGAGGTACAACATGAAATAAGACGACGCATCTGACTGGAAGACGACTTAGGACGACGCGGATCCCGGCAAATCCAGTCGTCCGGGCTTTCACCGAATGTTTAGGGGGTCGCCGACTCGATTTTAGGCCGGAACTCGTCGAGAGCTTGATGGCCCCCAACTGGAATGACGCGGAACTGCCAGGCATACGTCCAGCGATAAAATTATGAGGTTGTTGCATATGAAATGTCCGATTTTAGTTTCGATCAAGAAATGCTATTATAAACTATACGTTTATTATATAAAACTTTGAGGCACAAAGTTAATCCTTAACACTAAAGTACTATAACCGGTTCTAGATTTTTTTATTTCACAATTAATGAAGTTATAAGGACGCTTTCATAAGAAATGATTTAATAAATATCTTTATTAGAACACATATTATAATAAGAACCGCGCAAAGCAATACATTTTTATAAGGCAACCACGTGCCTGTTCAATTTTAATTTAGATGTATAATTTTACTTTTAGATAAAGTTTATTCCAAGGTCAACCAACGCGACTGTATGTTTTATATGTCTGAAAAAATAACTTATCGACGATAGCATAATGTAATTTCTGGTCAAAATGTGATGATTAATTAATGTACTAGTCGTTGATGGCAAAAGGAACTACAAAATCAAGATAACAATCTTATAAATGAAAAACGTGAATGACCACAAACTTGAAATTTGTAGATATATAGAATACATTGGGTTCGAAATTGCGTTTGTTTAACGTCACTGCTAGAAATCGGACATTTCAATATGCGACAACCTAATATAAGACATACTTGATGAAAAGTGCGTTCTAGTAATTTTCTCCTTCCTTCGTTCCTAATGTTATTGTTTACATCCACGCTTTACTTAAAGCTTTACAAATCTCTGTACGGATTTTTCGAGCGCATGAACGTACACGATTTCCGACTGGATGTCGCTCGTTGTCATGGAGCGTCGATGATAACGGATGAAAAATTGTTGCATGCCCCTCGGACAGCGAGGCGTTGGTCAGGTCCCGAGGACGTCGAGACTGTTCCCACGGATAGCGAGCGAACCGTCGCGCGTCGCATCGGCTCGAGTTCGTTGCCGTAGAAATTGATTTTGGATTTATTCGGTGACGTCACCCTGCCGAGGCTCCCTCGAGGACGAATGATACTTCTACACCGTGACGAATGATACACACTGGATACACAGGGGTCGAGAAGAGGGAATCCGATACGTCTACGCGTACTACCGTCCGGCTTCCGTTTCCAGATGACGTTCACAACTCCATTATTTCCACGAGGGAGTCCAACCCGGTCGATTAAAACAACTAAATCCTCGGAGCAAAAAACGATTCGTCCGAAACAGTCCTCAACTTCCGCTGGGCGAACCCTCCCTCCCACGCTCTCCGCAACTCTTTCGCTGTTCCACGATAAGAAGATAATCTTGCCGGTGTTCTCCAGCGTGTCCCTGTCTCTGCTCTTGAAATATTGCCCAGCGATTTTTCATTTTTCTGCTACTGCAATGCTGGATTGATCTCTCCGAAGGAAATTTTTTGGAGATATGTGAACAGGGAAGTCATGGTCTTCCGACATAAAATTCTGGTCATTGGTGATGGCTAAAAAGTATCCTGATTTAACGATTACTGGTAGCCAAAATAATTTTAGCCATTCAGGATAGTTTTTCATAACCAAAACTTATTAATTAAATGTATTAACCCTTAGAATCACCACTGAAAATTGCTCTACCATTATTGAAAATGTTCTTTACATTGTTGAATATGTTGGTATCTAATCAAACTACTAAACATTTAAGTATTGTATGAGGTATTATATCAATTTCATATCCATAAAATGAACAAAATTATTCTAGATCGGCAGAAATGTTTAATTTTCGAGTTAAAATAGCTCCGAGTGCAAAGGGTTAACTCTTACATCGCATTGAAATTTTGTCTGATAACTGGACTGCGGACCTTTATGCAAAATAAAAATTATCTGCATCGATTGCAAGGAATAGAAACCAAATTGAATGTTATTTCTTCCCTTACATAATGATTTCAATAGAGGAGATATCATATATTGACATCTTCAATTTTAAAAATTTCTCAACAATTTTGAATTCCATCTACTCAATTTTCCTATAAATGCATAAAGATCCGCGGTCTACTTATAACAAGTATGATGTCCGGATGAAAATGCTCTCTTGGTTCGTGGCCGTCGAACAGGTGAAAGCGGATAACAGGGAATTGGGAAAATAGCGTAACCATTGTACACGATGGGGCAGAATTTATGCATTGCGTGGTTGTATGTAGTAGCTAAGTTGTGCGCAACTCATGGTTGACCAACGACGTAGAATAAGGACTCCGTGTGTAACACGGTTGCGGAGTAGCGTCATACGTGATCGGACACATCTCGTCCCGACCGTTCTGCGGAGCAAACGTCTATAAACGGCAAGCGAAGCGGAACGAAACCCGGTGTACAGTTGGACATGTTACTCTAGCGTTCCCGCGTAATAAATGCAGCAGCAGGCTCGGTCCTCGAGCGTTCAGACGGTGGAGCACAGTTTGCGGAACTGTGAACAATTCGGCGAGTGGAATAAGACCCCGGCGAGGTCAAACACACCCGCGGCGGAGTTTGCAAAGCGATCAAGACTAATAAGAGAGTCTTGTCTAGCAGTCGGTCTAGCCGACTGGCATTCATACAGCATAAAAGATGACAAATGAACATGGACCTGATTGGTAATTAGCTTCGGGCATTTTCGTCGTCATTATCGGACCTAGTCGCAAACTTCTGGAATTACATATGGAACAACGTTCCAGATTTTATTTGAATTTAATTCACGATTCGGTAGAACCTCGATAATCCAAATCAATGATGTCTGAATTTTCCACATGTCAACAGTGAAGTTTAATCTAGCACTGCAGCTAGGTAACTGTTCTATCCTCCGAATACTCACGTTCCATTGTTCAATTTGGAAAACCAAGTACGAATTAAACAGTGAATTAAACAAAATGTGACGAACATATTGCTAAAATCACTTGTATACACACACTGTACGAGTAACATTTCAGTTCCGAAGTTTTCACATGCCGATAAGTTCGATGTCGTTTGGTTCGCTTCCCAGTGAACGTTTAGGGAATCGAATTAACCAAAACGTGGAAATATTACCGGTGCTATCTTTCAGTCGCAGAGAGTATTAAATGGATTATGTAAGAGATGGGCTCGGGCAGATAGTGCGGGGCTCCCATTTTACCCCGGCAACGTCCCGCTAGCCACCTTTTCATCTGGCCAGCAAGAGGCAGGGAAGTGGTATCCAATGATCGGCTGATTATCGAAGAGTCACGCGGAATGGGGCGTTTAGACGTTATCCTGTTTCCCTGGCGAATAAAATTCAGTAAGAGAGCGAAGAAATATCGATTCCACGATGGCGACACCGCCCCAGTTCGCGGGCCAAGCCGGGCGTGGTGTAGGCCGCTTATAACAACCCTCTTTTCCACGACACTACCGATTCCGTACGGTTAACCACAATTCCCTCGGGTGAAAGAAGCAAGAGCTACTTCTCTGCCCCCTCACCTTTGCCCGCCCGCCACGCTTTTCAGCGAGACTGGTGTATCAGCTAGGTCTCCATGCAGAAGACGCTTTCCAATGCGTATTCTCGGAGTTATGGGATTACCGGTTGCTACCGGTGCACACAAGATTCCGCAGATCCATAATTTAGACGTCTGCCGTCGCGCGTCGTTGGCTTAGTTAGACTGTGTAGTAACTGATCCGATCTCCTCCCAGAGTTTCGATCCCTCTCTGTCCCTTCTCGAGATATCCACATTTCCTTTCCCTCGCCGTTAATTGGCAATCACGAACACAACGGCGCATTGTGATTGTCTGCAGGCCCGTGTTAAGGTCTTCGCGGATTCCAGGCTATCCGTTCAGTCTCATATAATACAAATGTTCTGTCGCACACCATTACGTCAAGAAAATTATTGTCACGTACCTAGGCAGCCAACGCAGGTAGACCCCGTCAAACGCAACCATTCCGCACTATCTGCACTTAGACATCTGGGGAAAACCTCCAAGAACTGCTAGTACCAACCCCCAGCACTTGAAGCTGGTTCTCCAAAACGCTGTAAAGGGTGGCAAGCAAAATCTTTCATTAGTCTTGTACATACATTATGAACACACATAAAACATTTAAAAATTCCGACCATTAGCAATTTCAAAAATGTTTTTTACATGTCACCTAGTTAGTTTTCAAAGCGTTTCGCCCCTGACTGTACATCCATACAGGACCGAATTGCTGTCGGTCCGGACTCGGGAGTATTCGTGCTTCGTTAAACACGAAAACAAATAGAAACAAAGCATACAGTCTATTTTATTACATACGTTGTTTGTTTTATGAAATATACATATGAAATAAACGTACAGGTACATTTAATGTGTAGTTGGCTTCATTTAAGATCATTTCTTTAATTGCACCGGGTGATATGTCATTCGTTAAGATTAGTGTTTTCGACATTAAGCCTCTTTCTTAGAATATTGCATGCCTCAGCTATCAATTTCGGGAGAAATATTCCAGACACTGCCTTCGATAAAGTATGACCTCATCCCTTCCCTATCACTCATCTGCGGACCTTGACCCGAGCCATTACTCAACTGCCGACCCGAGATAACCCCACTGTACGATTTTCCATTTCCCAAATCGACAGTTTACAGCCTGCTTTCCCCAACTTCGGAATTGTCCTCGAAAAAATGACTGAACACTCTTGAATATCAATAGTACATCGTCATCTACTTCCGTCTAGTACACACATTAGAAGAATTTAAGAATACTGCTATATTAGTTTCAACTTCAACCCACTAAACATGTTGAGAAGTAAAATAAATTTCTATTTCACTCCGGTTCATTGCAATTCAGGTAGAAAATTTCAGATGGAAAAGTCTATATATCGCGAAGAGAAAAAGACATAACTGAATTCACTTTCATAATCATCAGGACAAATCAATTTCAGAAGAGTTCAAAGACACTTGAACCTAAAGTGCAATAAAATTGATTTCTTAAAGATTTAAGTTTAAACCCAGAATACCCTGTTGATACTGTTTTGCGTTTAATGGATAATACGGCTCTCGGTAGAAGTGTGCATTCTGCTTGCGGCGAGACCGAGAGGCGTCGTCGTCCTGGGGAAGCGAAACTGACGCTTGATCGAGAGCCAGAATCAACTTACGCAATGACAAGCTCTCGGGGGACTGACTCTCTCGTCCCGGAAGAACTAGGCTGGATCAACGGATCATATTGCGGATCCGTGGTAACCCACGTCGCTATTCTGCTGACGGAAACACCTCGAGATTGAAATGTTCCGTTAATGAAACCCCGGGCGCGTAAACACCTCGGCAGGGTCTTCTTGTTGTGGTTCGTAATTTTCCGAGACGAGCCCGCGCACCGGAAGCGTTCAAACACATTTAATGATCGACGTCTCGCCGGGCTTCCGGACGTTTAACCGAACAAGGATCAAGAGGGGAATGGAGAGGGGGAGGAGAGCCGCGGCGAGAAACGTGGTTACAATGGGAAATAACCAGGGTCCCATCCCTCGCGAATTATGGAACTCGGTTGGTTAGCTGCTTTAATATAAAGAATAGTTATCGTTCGTTTTTCTTGCCACTGATGGGGAAACTTTTCCCAGCGGTTTTTCATCGGGCACCGGCTCAAACGAGCACCGTTAAAAAAGTTGCGGGCATAACTGTTTGCCTCGACGAAAGTTCGAGATGAAAAGTTCACCCCACATAAAAGTGGTTAGGTGCATCGGGCTTAGCCGCGCGCGATGGTCGTCCAGCCATCGAGAGTCTTCGTCACGAGACCACTTACAGTTTGTACACACTCGAATCGAACTCCGTACATCTGGCGATGATGTCGATACACTCTGCGCCGTTCCCTACGTCGCTATTTAGTTCGCCGTATTCGCGGACTTCTTTGCACCGTATCGAGAATGAACTGAAAGAACGACGCCGATATAATCACAGGATATTACATCCCTCGTTAAAACTTTCTGCGACCACAAGACTTAATCTTTGCGACGTTTATATTGTTTTAATAGCCCTCGAGGAAAGTCATTACAATGCACCCTGCGCAGGGGACAATGCGGTAATGGCGGTCACTTAAGCAATAATGAAAAAAATATTTTATACTACCGTTGCCCATGCCTCTGGACAATAGTGGCCATTTTGAGTATGGTCTAAGGATAAGTTAAGGCGCTATGAGCCAAGAACAGGAGTGGATAGAGCCCGAGTTATAAGACAGTCAGGAGAAATACGAACAGTGGGGCCCTGACTGCTCTTAAGTGCATTGGAGGGAGAGAAAAAGGCTTAAAAGTCCTAGACGTGCGGATTTTTTAGTGGGTATCGGGGACACCGACCACCTGTGTCTCCCGAGTCCCACACTACCCCCATTCGGGGTGTACGTAAATGTATCTTTTCCGCACGTCTTTAAAAAACAAAAAGAAAGGGACAGTTAAGGCGGTAGACTCGTTCCCAGGATTCGCGTTCTCATTTCCCGAAAACACAAAAATGGGGTTTCGCAGTAGTCAAAGACGCTAGTTAAAAAATCGATCTAGGGCGCTATCGCCATCAAAAGTCCTATTTTTCCGTTTGCTATGAAAATAGCTACATGCGCAGTTGTATGCTTCCGAATAATGCAAATTACGCCTCGCAAACGAAAAAATAGGACTTTTGAGGGCGACAGCGCCCTAGATCGATCTTTTATCTAGCGTGTATGACATTTTTGTACTATCGAGAAATGAGAACGCGAATCCCGCACCCTTGTAATCCTGGAAAAAGGAGTGTACTCCCTTAAAAGAAAGAATAAAATATTTTTGTTTGACGCCTAATTTTCGAGTTATAAAAGTTTTTCCTTAAATTATAGGTCAGTGATGATTTAATTTTATGAGGGTCTTTTTATTGGCAAAAACTTTTTTCAACTGCAAATACATAAATCGATGGGAAATTAGTTAAACGACGAGGGTCTGAACAGGTGTGAAGATATTTTATCAAAAAATCTCTGGCTCAAATCCTCACGTGGCTCAAAAATCTCTGGCTCAAATACCCGGTTATAAGCAGAAGGGTTAAAAAGTCTATGATCACTTGTGTTAGAAAAATTACTATTGTCAGAAAGCTTCGTAATTGTCGATACCTCCAAGGCATCGTGCTGCCTCTCGAGATTTACTTACAGGGCGTCGAACGTGTCCTATAAACCGATCGCAACATTTTGATCGGGAGACGCCCGATTCCCTGATTAAATGGGATTTCGAAACAACCTGTTCTGGGATTTCAGTAACCTGTGTTCTGTTTGCATTCTGTCGGTACACGCAACGCGATTCACGACGCTACTCTCGTTTCAATGCTTTGAACGATTCCTCTGTTCGGGTATGATAGTCACGTTGCTCTTGCGCGTAACCAGACCGATCGAATATTAGCAACTGGCAATATGCATGCGTTAGTGAATTTGTATAACGATCCCTGAATTTCAGATAAACGATTACGGGTAAAGTTATATCGACGATTACTTCCACGCAGGCAACAACGTTTTGCGTCATCGTTTTCACTGGCAAAAAGTACTACTTTGAAGATTTAACAATTCCAAACTTTTGTGCCTTTTAGAACAGGGTTGAAATCATTTTAGGAGTAAAAATGATTTCGGGTCGTCAACATTGACCAGCGGAGTGTGTCTAAAAAGAAATATAGGTAAATCGTGCGCGTCATCGCAGCGAGTGAGCCGAGCAAACAAACAGATGTCGCATCTCGCTCCGAGGGCTAACATTAGCAGAGCGCAGGGGCTGTTTGATTATCAGCTTGCGCCGGGAACAATGGCCACCGGGATGGGAAGTTCAATCGCTTCTGACTGCTCCGCAAAGTGGCGTCGATAATCGATACTTTGGCGGGATTTAAAAGGATTCGCGCGAAAGTGTTCACGTCTAATCGGCTGAAACTCTGATTCGAAACAAAGGCCCTGTGGAGCTGCTGGCGAGCTCTCTCGGGTCTGGGGCGGGCCCGAGAAAGTAGCGTCCGCGGGTTAGGCGGTTCGCAGAGTCCACTCGTGGAAGCGATAGATACGCGTCCCGCAGAATTCCGTTAATCGAAAAGAAACAATTTGCCGGGAAAGTACTGCGGCAATGGTGGTGTCCGAATCGATACGGGATACGGCGTGGCAGCCCGCTGCGGAGCCGGCGAACCGGCCACGTCCGAAAAGGCGAATTCAAGGCGAGTTAAAAGCGGATTCGAGGCTTTGCCGTCGCTCGAACCATGAATGAATAATCAAACCGGCCCGGATGATAACGTGCCAGCCCTTTTGTCCTCGGCCGAGACAGATTATTAAACCCTTGAGCGAAGCGATGGATACGGGGCGCAACATTCGGCCGCCGCGCCGTGCCAGAAGGAATTGTTTGCGGAAAATGGACAGGAAAACCGTTCGCTATCGAATAAATTGTTTATCGGATAAGCGACGGTTTCCCAGTGAAATTTGCTTCAAAGGCAAGCCTCGCGATGCTGATCCTCCTTTGAGCTTGAGCAAAGAAGCTAGATCGTTGTTCGAGTGCCCGGCAGGTTTCGATCCTTGACCATTGCAACGTTCACGGCATCAAATTAACCAAACGATGAATTCTTTTCCATGAATCATTCCCGTTGTCTTTATATTCGTCGCTCTTTCACCGGCGCTTTTTAATTGCCGTTTTTTTCGGCCATTTCTCAGTCTCGTCACGTTGATCTTAAGCTGATTCGTTTTTTTCTTTAATTCGGACACTAAACGAGTGGAACCAGTTTACTCTTTCATGGAGCAGAAAGAGGCGAGAAACGCGATTCGCCTAAGCGAAACTGTTCTGTATTCTGTTCCACGAGGTGTTTAAAATGTAGCTTCTGTTCCTGGGAAGGAAGCCTGACCTCTATCGACAGATTCGTTCTGCTGAGAATCGGCTGCTGCTGCGTCGTTGCTCGAGATTTACGATGCTCCGCTTGGAAATCGACGGAGGAATGAATGAAACACTGTAAAATTATTTCGTTAGACGAACGTTACGTGAAATACACAAATGTAAATATATTTGAGTACGTTTTCACTCAACTTTTGCTTCCTGCAACAAACTTGGAAGATTTTATAGAATGAAGTAAAACTCGAAAATCCTTTGATTAAGTTAGATTAAATTGATGTTCAGCGAAAAACTGTACGGACCAAATAAATAATTCAACGAGGTAGTATTTCGAGCCTTATCCTGCCGTGACCTTTCGAGTGGAAGTACAACGAAAATGCCTAACACCTAGATGGAGACGGAGTGATAATTCCCTCTGAACTTCTGTTATCATCTACTTTGCGAGAGACTAATTCGTAGCGAGTTCCTAACCGAATTCGCCCTGTCCATTTGTCGAAGGCATCTTCGCACTACGTCTCCGCAATGCTTGTGACATAATTTAATTCTTAAGTTACCATTAGCTGTATCCGTGTTACAGCTGTTCACCGTCGCCTGTCTTCCGTCCGTGGAATCGCGTCGGCAAACAAAAGGATCGTATCCGTTCCCGCAGATCCTAACCCGACATCCTCCTAGAGATACATATTCCGTGTGTACACTGGCACGCCTTACGAGTACCTGCGTAATCCCGTTGTTTGCCAGTCAACCGAAACTCGTCGCGTTATTTAATCAGAAGCACTGGAAACGCTTTCAATGCTCCCGTAAATGATAAAACACATTTATTAGCACGTAATTGCGGTAATTAGTTATCACAACGGCCTATTACTCGCGCTCGTAATTTCTATCGCCGTATCCGCATGCACTGGGTGTCTCGGTAAGTTTCTGCTCAACCGTAACGATTATCAGTACAGTAGTGTTACATTATGATTATTATGTATGATTATTATGCGAAGTGAAAATTTTCTTTTCTCCTTCTATAATTTGAATGTGTCGATAATATTGAAATTTTTTCAATCTTTCCACTGTTACAATTTTGGCCTATTGATTTTTTAAAGAACTAGAAAAATCCTTTCCGCGTTCGCACCACTATTACTGAAGTGCATACTCTGTATGCATCGCTTTTGGGCCATTTTCGCAGCGTGCTATCCTCGAGCAGCATTACCAAAAATTAATCGAGCTACCCGCTGCATAAAACCAATTTCGCGTAAGAATCTTCACCACATTCAAGAGGGGCGGGAAAGAGCAGATCATGGTTCTGACTGGTCGTTCGATAAGTGCGAATTCCGCCTCGAAAGTCTCGAGCCTCTCACTTATCGAACAGCCACTGTATCATCTGCACGGAATAGGACTTGGCAAATACATAATACAAATTCGCGAAGCAGATTTTCTTGAGCCAGAAACTTCGCATTTTCCCCAAGGAGCCATCCGTTTCCGTTTACACCGCCATTACCGAAGTCCTCTGTAAATATATCCTGTCGCTTTTGAGCTATTTTCGCATCGCGCCACCATGAAGCAATATTCCCAAAAATTAGAAAGATGGAAAAAAAAAGGGTGGAATAATTCTGTAGGCCGCAAATCTTAATCGAGCTGATTTCAGTCTCATTCAGCTTTTTTCCATGAGGAATTTTTAACTATTTAACTAACGCCCCTTTACTGTCTAACAGCCGTGGTTTGCACGGATAGTGATCGTACCCGGACACTATTTTTGATTCGTAATTAATGTAATGTGATTACAAAGTATTTTATAATTGTAGTCCAATTGCAATTACGAATTATATTGTAACTTAATTGAATGAATTATAAATTACAATATGACTGAATTACAATGTAATTCAATTACCTCATAATTTTGAGTAGATGAAATTGCAAAATTGAGTAGATGAAATTCAAAACTGTTGGGAAATTTAAAAAATTGAAGATGTCAATATATGCTTTCTCTTCTATTAAAATCATTAAGGGAAGAAATAACATTCAATTTAGTTTCTATTTCTCGCAATCGATGCAGACAATTTTTATTTTGCATAAAGATCCGCAATCTAGTAATTATAATTCCCGGAGTAATTCAATTGTAATTCCGCGCAACTCTGCTTGCCAAGTACAAATAACTTACCGAGTACAAATAACATGTGACGCTATCAATAAAATAACGAACATGGCGGCTGTGACAATTGAAAGATCTGTCGCTCTTATTGGAAGACCTTTGTGTATTGTCGCGAGGTGTACGATCGAGTCTCCGATCAGAATAGACGATTTGACGGGGTGGTAGTACGGTGGTGAATCTTCGAAAATGTTGACCGTGCGACACCGCACCGGCAAGAAGGTGCCCGTTCAAATTGTATGGGCGGGGCTGAAGGTCCTAGATACCAACCATCAGCCGCCATCTGCGAACCGTTGGGCGAACAATCCTGGAAACTGCAGCCCGTGCAGCGGCGGCGAGAGCCCGCAATCGTTCCGCGTTCCAACATCCTGAAACGAAATTCTGCGGATTCCCGTTCCTCTCCCTGCGGGATTCCAGCGTGTGCTCTTTCATCGTATACTCTCGGTGTGTCTCTCCGCCCTCTTATCGTTCCATTAACTTCTCCGTTAACGCCCATAACCATGCCCGGTCCGCGACCTGAAAAACGCAGAGAACGAGATTCGTCCGGGGTCGTCGTTCGATCAATTCTCGCGGACGCGACAGAGTTCGCGGACGTCGTTAATTCTCGCTGCCGTCCGCGACGTCCGCAGAAACGCGAGTTGTGCCCGCGGTACAGGTGAGTTTTGGCACGGTTAGGTGTATTCGTGCCCGGCGCTAATCAATGATGTATTTCGAGCGGGCTTTGCCACGTGCAACTTCGTCCCAGATATCTCAGCCCGGCGGCTACCAGAGGGAAACAGAGGGTTCCAACAGTTATTACTCGACCGGCGGGAGTTAGCGGGGCACGGTGGCGAGATGAACGCGTACAAAGTGCCCGAGAATAATTACAAGTTTCGCCATTGAATCCGGAATGCGCTAAACAACGCGGAAACAGTCGCATTGCGATCCAATGATTAATGCAATCTCCGTCTAATGCATACCGAACCGCGCGAGCGCGCGCGACTCCGCGTTTTAACTGTTTTGAATGGCCCGCGGAAGATGGACACAACCCCCGTAAGTGGCAGAAACCAGTTCGAAATATTGTCAACTCGCTGGAAATGGAGTCTGCGTGGAAACCGGATGCGTTCCGCAGTTGACTTTGCCAAACGAGGCTCTCGCGCACACAGGTGCTAACACCGGGCAATTATAGTTCGTTAACGCACGGCAACAATTAGTGCGCCGCGAACTTCCCCGCGGTTCCCCGCTTTTTTCTCTCGCAACGCAGAGTTTATAAACAGTTAAGGCGCTCCCCCGAAGCTGCAAATTAAAACTGTTCAGCCACCTCGCTCGTCTCGACTCGTTAGGATGTGCATTTCGGTAAACGTGTCTTTTGCATAATTTGTACTATCATTCTCGACCATCATTCGAACAGGTTTCGTTCAACCCGCGATTGGTCTAAATTCGTCGAACGATATCGCGTTCTTATTTATGGTGAATAAAAACTTTAGTGCACCGTTTGTTCCGTCGAACTTCCTGTCTGAAAAAGGAAATTAAGCTGCGTCGTAAACCGCCTGATAGCTCAGGAATCAAGTAAAACAGTGCACCGAATTAATAATAATTAATGGACTGGAGATGTTTACAGATACAGAGCTCGTTCAAGTACCCCGTACAAACGCGCCCGTTAAAGTTTAGTAGAGTTAAAGGCGCGATGGACCATGGGGAACTATCGCGCGTAACGAATGCGTAAAACCCGCCGGGGCCAGTGATCGAAAAGGCAGAGGAAGTCCTCTCGTGGGGACGCGCGGAGAAAAACGAATTAGAAAAATTAATCTTCCGGGTAACCGGGCGTAAAGCGATTTTACGGGCGTTCTTACGGCGAGCCGAGCGTACATCCTCATAAAATAAGGAATGCTCATACGCAAATAGTAAAAGTTCCGACAGGTCCGGAGAGCAGTAGGTACGCGAAGCGAAACGGGGCATGTAAAACTTTTGATTTTTCCAACACCGAACGATGGCCCCGACGAAAAGACGACCCCCAGTCGAACGCGATAGTTCTCTTTCGAGCGATAGGGAAATTACAAGGGAAATTTATGAGCAGCTCAAGCCGAAAGAAAATTTGACGACAGGTGCTCCATCATTCGCGAAAGTGGCTCGTCGCCGTCGCGTCAGAGCGATTCCGTTCCGACGATCGGTCACCGTGCAATTTCGCGAGGAATGAGATCCTCGCGAGGATGGATGATTGTATGATTAAATAAAATCGCGAGGAGAGCCGGCCCCGGAGTTAATAACCGTGACGGCCTAGCCAATGGGGGGGAAGAAAAAATGAATGTTCGATCGCGGTAATTTATTTTACTTTCGTTTCAGATGCTCCGCCGTGCCATGATGTGTTATCTCGCGTGGCTGTCGAGCGTTTCAGGGGTAAAAAACATCACCGGCGGCGTATCAAGACACCTGAGATCGATAGGGTTCCCCGAGGGCAGCGGAATGGGGGTAAGGCACCAAATAAATCATTAATTTTCCATCGGCTGACGGCTTCCTGCAGCCATTAACTTGATATCAGTATCCCGGCTCGCAGTTCCACCTGTCGAGGAATATAGTCTCGTTAACACTAGATTTACGGAACTCGTCAATTCCACGGATTTCTGATTCCTCGCTTAACTCTTCGTTACTCGGCTGAAAGAATCGTGTCATTACTCAGCTGGGGTTCCGCACACCTCGTCATATGTATTTGTATAAATCGACTGCGGATTTTATACAATTATCACAAATATCAGCAAATGCAATTTAACCCTTTATAACTCCGTGTAACCTTGAAGTCACATATTGATATTATAAGTTGCTGATTTTGTGCATTTATTACGAATATGACTGGATGAAATTTTTCATTTCCATTTTGTTAAAATTATTAAAGAATGATTTTTCACGGAAATTTCTCTGAAGAGGATCGTTAGCGGCGCGTCGAGCAAACAAATCGTTCAGTGAAACGCGTTTCATCGAGAGAGAGAGAGAGAGAGAGAGAGAGAGAGAGAGAGAGAGAGAGAGAGAAAGAGAACTCATTGTTATTCGAAAATGAATTAGCCACGTGTTTTCAGATATTCTTCGCTCTCGGCGTTCCCGTCGATATCCCAAACAAATCGGTGATATTTTCGCTGTACTTCGAGGCGAATTACGGTCTACCGAATACCAGTTATTATTGGGACGAGCCATATTTATGGAAGCGCAGTCTGGACCGACAACTGGCGTACCGCGTTCTCGTGAACAAATTAGAAAGGTAAAAAAGGCGAAATTGAATCGTATCGAACCGATGAAAATCCGATTAAAACAATATGTATGACGCTAATTGAAACAGCGTCGGGTACTCGGGAGAGGATTGTCTGCTGAAAATGATCTGCGAAACAGCGAACGAACCTCTGTCCAACAACGGTGTGCTTGGCGATGTTTTACAAATTTTATTTACGTTAGTACATATACAAACGTAGTTAACGACAATCGAAAACTGGTTCGACTACTACTAAAGATCACCGTGCGATTCTCATGCTAGGCCATCCTCTTCGCAAGATGAAGATCTTCCAAGCGAGATCGTCGAGGCGGAATACGCAGGAGATTGTGACAACTACCATAGGAACTGCCCTCAGAGTCCGCTGGCATTGATTACTCGATACGATCTCAAAGGTAACAGTTGAAGACGCGATAGAGTTAAAGCTGCTCAGCCGATCAAATTTATAATTCGATATAAAACATTACAAGGCTGTGTAAAAAGAGACTTCGAGCGATCTTTCGCTATAGTGTACAAACGAATATATTCATTTACGAATTTGTAGTTTTTCAAGGTCTGTCATTTTCATTATCCTCGTAGAAACGAATGTGTGTTCCCAACTGTCAAATACTATTACTTCTGCGTAAGTATTATTACTTCTGCGATGGAATATTTGCGACGCTCGTACAAACGCCACAGTGGCCCAGGAGCGGCGAGAACGTGACCAAAATTCAATTTTTGAAGCTTAATATTTCGAAGAAATGATGTTTGCTCTTACATTCCGACACTTTTTATTTTCCGTACTTTTTAACGTGAAAATTCGAAATTTACACCCGTTACATTAGTTTATACATGGATTACAGAGCATGCACGCCCCTAACGGAATGCATTAGGAACGTTGCAGGCATTAACCACAAAGATCAGTGGTTGCAACAATTGAAAATAAATATTTCGTCTAAGCACCGGTATGATCGACACTGGGAATCGCAATAAAACATTTTGCGTAACAGCAATTCGACAAGTTGATCGCCGAGAATTGAAACGCCTTTTGTAGAGCGATTTAGGTAGAATTCTCTCGTGCAACGCAAGGATGCATCGCAGACGCTCCGTTTACGTTTCAAAATGAAAGTCGAACTTCCATATTTAATTACTAAGTTGGAAATAATGATCTGGGGTGGGTGCGTTCCGAAAACGTCACCGGATTTCCTTGACACAGCTCCCCGCGACCGCTTCTCAATTTTGTTTGATCAGAAGCGGCTGATGCCTTCTTTCTTCCTGGATCTGGCGTTCCCGTCTTTGTTGCAGTAAATAGTGAGACACATGCTCATACGTAACAATCGTGATCATGGTCGCCGGTGTCACCCTGGTCAGGTTCGCGCTGAGACCCTTGTAAAAGCCGCGCCACTGTTCATGCCTGAAATTAACGACCAGTAATACACTTTTGTTATTCGTCTCATCTTTCTCTGGCGTCTAGTGCTATGTAGATTGTACATCGCATGTTCTCATTCGCACCAAATCTGAACCGGCGTACGATTCTTGTCGTCTCGATGAATGGTGAAATTCGGTGTCAAAGGGAAACGATCGTATCGTCAAGAAAAATCCTGCCTGAAACAGTGATCGCGTTGGGAGATCGGTTAAAGAACTGGGTATGAAGGATTATCTTAAAACCCAAAGATTCGTTTTTCTCAATTCCACATCGTTTACTTTTCATACAAGTGCGATATTCCTTAGGTACAAATACAATGCGTAATCGTACACATAATACGTCCAAAAATCGTACTGCTGGTGGTTCCACGAGTGATTGATCTCGTCGCTTATGTTCGCTTCTGATAGAACAAGTATAGCGACTTTCTTCAGTTCCCGCCAAACATCTGTGCTAGATTTTTCAAGTCGAGCGAATCAGGCCGCTTAGAGATTGCGATCGAAAAGACCTACCTAGGTCTTTTCTTGTCTGAAAGTCGCAACAGTTGTTCCACCGATTGGCTTATGCAATCATACACACTCACGCACACGTAGAGATGCCATCTCCACTTACATATTTCGTCACGCTAAACGCTTGTGGACCCGCCACAGCAATTCATTTACTCGTAAAAGCGTTCAAGAAAGAGACCGTAAATGGCGCGAAGTTCTACCGGGAATCGCCATCGGAGTTCAAAGAAAAATATCCGAAATCTAAGGGCATGCATCCGGTGCTCGGTCGTACAAATATTTCTCCTCAATCTATCCTCTGCGGGTATTACTCTTTTTGCTACTGTGAAACGCAAACTCTTCAGGGACACCCAATGAAAAGAGAAAGATGTCCGAAACCGCACCAGCTCGCATAAGAGTATTTTTATAGAGAACGTGGACGCAATTTGAAATGATTGTTTCCAGAACAAAAAGAGCCTTATCTACGTGTAAACTAAAAAATATTATATAAAAAAATAATGACCATTTCAAAATCTGAAAGTCAACTTAAAATACAGAGTAATTTTAGATTACAAAAAGGTTCACTTGCTTTACAAATACTCATAAACGTATACTTTAAAAAAGAATTTTATCAAAAAGGACCTTCCACAAGCGATCATTTCGATATATCCAGGAGGTCGCTGCTTTTGTAATTACTTCGAGGCTTATTCCAGAACGACAACAACTAATAATGAAAGAGCATACAAAGTAAAAGAGGAACGCAATGTATTTTGTTGAATATAATCAGACCAAATAATGACTTCATGCGATTTCTAAAGTCATTTTGCATCGATCAATCTAATAGAAATAACTGTGTCCACCTTTTTCTTATAAACACTCCCATGGGGCAGCGACTGAATCGAACCTTGAAACAATCGTCAGAGCTGCGTTTATTGAGGTGTTTGTCAAACTGTTTCTCAGAGGAAACTCTTTCATATAAATAAATTGAGCCTACTTAAATCTGAGTTACAATGACATTAAATTTTATTGCTACACTTCGGTTGGTCCGAGTACCAGACTCTACAATGAACCTTGAAACATTCATCTAACACAGGTGTTTCGAAATGAGGTATGTGGTCCTTGTATACAAGAAACATAATGACAACACGGTTAACAATGCAATTGTAGACGATCATTTATATTCCTACGCAAAACTTTTTATCGATTTTTATTCCCAATACGAGATTCAGGCTCGACATCGTGACTCGCTGTTCACGCGAAAACGCCGAAACTCTCATTTGATCCTTGCTCACATACTGATCTAATTACTGCAAGCTCACGCGTAACTCGTCGTTCGTGCAATTATGTAACCGTCTTATACCGTAAATGTAACTATTACAGATTATTAAACCTTTTGCTAGTCGTGTGTTCACAATCGAATTTCGAAGGAAATTGTTCGTGACATATGAGGAACAGTAAATAATTTATGGTAATCGAGGTTGTTGGGTATAATCTTATCCAGAAAGTATGAAGTAATCACGGTACACATCGCATAAATGAGTGCCGGATTGAGAACTTGTTACCATGATATGGAAAATAATTAAGTTAATCGTCCTTAAGTTATACAAGCTCCCTTTTGCGCGCTTTACAAGAGCAAATCAAGATATTCTGCACACACACGTTGTCGAATAAATAAAATAATATGCTCGAATGATCCGTATAAAGTACTACACCATTTCAAAAAATCACATCACGTTATAATGCGAGAGAATTTGAAATAGCATACTTTCCGTACATGTATATATAAATATACAATATAATATACGCGTATGTATATGTATATAGATATTAAAACTGGCTCGTATTTTTCTTGAAAAAGAAGAAAATATTGCCAGTGCCAATGATCGATTCGAAAAAAAACTTAAATAAGAATATTAAAATTATTTATCTATCTCTAGAATCCCGAGACACTTGCAATTCGACAATTTCCATGAAGTATGATTGCCGAGTACAATGAAAAATCTTTTCAATAATATTCTTTACACATGTTCCATGAGTCATCTTTGCCAATGAATCCCCAGAAATGTTGTCTAAATGAATTGTGTAGCTACGACAATTTCAAAATCATCGAGTATCACATATTACATATTTTCGGAGAGAAATGTTAAGTGTTTAAGTAACAACCATAGCACTTCGATTGGCTTGAGCCATTTTAAAATAAGGAACGGTGCAGCTGAAGTGTACACTTCGGTGCAACGCAAGTACTCTTTCAATATTTGTACAGAAGTGTGTTTGGGTGGATAAGCATTTTTAGCGTGTGCACGCGCGCGTGGTTTAGTGCTTGTGTTTGTGTTTGCGCACGCGTGTGTATGTGTGTGTGTGTGTCGGTTGTGTAAGAGAGTAACAACTTTTTCTAATAATACTGTATCGAGTGTACCTTCGACTAACAAAGGACATCAAGAAATTCAAAATACAAGTTACACTTAAATCAGAACGATTTGCTGCTGATTACTTCCACCAAGTTAGCTGTCTGTTCTGGGCCTGGGAAAATCCAGTATCAAAGCATAACTCAATCCAGGTGAATTACAGAATATTCGAACAAAGACTAATAATCGTTTTTCTTCCATCTTATATCGATTAAAAAAATTAGATTAATATAATCTAAAGAGTCAATGAGAATCCGTAGGCACATTAGAAAACGTTTCATAAATTACAATAATTAAACAAATATTTGGTGTAACGTGTATAAGATACGGCGTTAAGCCTTTATAAAAACCCTTTAAGCCTTCTGACCTCCATATTAATCGCACGCATTCGGCGCTGCCACTGTAGTTATGATGATGATCTTGAAGACGTGCTCGCACTACTTGATAAGGATAAGTAGATGCTGCAGCTATCAATTTCGATACTGCTGCGAAGAAAATATACTCCCATGTGCTCTGCAAAGAAAATCATTAATTATTGGCTGATGTCTTTCTTGATGGTAACAATACTCTCTCTAAACACATATATTTCACTTACCAACTTAGTGTCAATTGGAACATTTAAATAACCATTGTACCCATTCTTCAGCTCCTCGTACACCATAAATTGGATAGCTCCGTGTGAAACACCGAACATTCCAGGGACGAAACCCTATAAATTCCCATAAAAATTAAACATCTGTTTTCTATTTTCTGATATATAATAAGTAGGTACAAGTTGTAGCAATAGAAACATTGAAAGAATTTGAGAATATGGATACATTATTTTCAGCAACTTCTCACATATATCAAGACATTACTGTACATTGGCTTCCTCTTTAAAGATTATATTGTTCAATTAACTCACCCTGTACAAACCATGGATTCCTTCGGTTCTATAAATTTTCTTAATCGCATCTATCGTGCCTTTGTATCGAAGTCTTTCCGGCAGATGTTTATCATCGGTGTACTGTAAACACAAACGTGTCTTTACTACCCAGAGCGGATTGGTCATGAGCAATGTGAGAATCCCAGCGTCAGCTGCAGCGAACATGTGCCATGAGGGTCCCAAAGGCATCCTACTGTTTCCACCCTGGATCCAACCTTTGATGGTGTTATAGCTAAACAAATAAAGACAATCAAACATTACAAAGTGTTGAGAACATTCAGAAAAGTACCTGGAGATTTTTTAAATTAGTCAAATTTCTTATTCATTGTTTGCATCGTGTACTTACAAAAAAAAGTAGCACCCCCAGGAACCACCAGATCCTAGCACATTCGGTGTCACGCCTTTGTAAAGTCCTCGCACACCTTCAGTCTTAACGATTTGTTGGACAGCACTCTTCAGTCCCTGGTATTGTGGGGCAGATCGCGAATGACCATCGTTCACTGCAAATAAACGATAAATATTAATAGTACTAATAACAATAAATTGGCTTCGTTGCACGCTCGATTGTTAACCCTTCACCTTACGATTTCCTTCGTAGCTGTGCTCATTAAAGCTCACTATCGTTAATAATTGACTATAGCATATAATTACATGTATATCGTAAGTCTGCCGTATATAGAAGACAACGCAAAATAAACATTTGTTGCGTCACTTACAAGAAATCACATTAAATAGAAACTTGCGTACTACCTTAATAATTTAAACGCGTGAAAAATGATAGTAGAACTACAAAATAGTAGAACTACACGATCTAAGAATCAGCCCAGACCCGAGTTCTTTTCTTAAATCAAGGGTTTACTGTACTATTCATTTATTCAATTAATATTTGAATAGTTACTTGTTTGTGTTTCTCTTGTAGAACTACTTTTAATACACGCTTCAATAAAAATCATAAAAATTCCGGCAGGTCACATTTATGTCGGATTTCTCCGAAAAATGAAATCGTAAGCAAGAATACTGTATTCTAACATATTCTATTCGTTATCGCAGTATCTAGAGTATGTACATACAAAGTTCCTTTATAGATAGTACTACCTGTTATTTCGTCAGAAGTTAGCCGAACACACGTGTGCCTAACAAATATTCAGAATTGATTTTCTCAAGGACGAGGTTCGGCCAATTTGTCATACAAGTTTAACTTCGTAATGTTTGATACTGCTTACAAAAGTATGACAATAGAATATAATAAAATGATAAAGGGAATGAATTGTGGAACTTTGTACGTATCGTGCGTATGTGTTACGACCTATAACACGCTTCAGATTGTATTATGTACGAAGAAGCCACGAACGATAAGTGGAATCTAATTTTTTTCTTTTCCTGTCTGTCTGTTATGGTTTATCGCCGGCGGTTATTACTATTATGCCGAACGCATGTGTGCTCACATTTAGTTTAGTGGATCGTTGCATGGTTCGATTGAAAATTCAGATTTATTCCTGTCGAAAGCGATAGTGAGTGGAATAAGAAGACGCGACGTGACTTCGCAAAAATATCCCAAGCATCAGGTAAATAAAACAATGTCAAGGTCGCCAAGATATTTTTGCGCATTGCCCATAGTACATCCTTCTGTGCCTCGAATTATTAAAACAAAGTTATTTAATTTGCCAAAATTCCGGTTCGTATATAAAACATTTCACCTCGATTTGTTTTAGATACTATTTAAGCACTTTTTAGTTTTATGTTCTCAACATACAACAACGACCCTGCGGGAATAGAGATCATTCCATAAAGAAAGATCATCTCATTCGAAGCTAATTCCAATGTTCTGTCGTCAATCGCCTGATCAGATTCATACAAAACAACAAAGAAATGGAAATGTATATGAAACAGTTCTTGGAAATCACGAGATGTTCAGTAGAAGCGATAAATTAATCTTAGCTTTTAACCTGGCGACAAACAGAGCACAATATTTCCAGAAATCGGCGACGTAAGGATTACTCGATTGCGCAAAGTTGCTTTATACAAATCAAGTGTTTTTAACATCATACAAAATCAACCAAAAAGTCCTCTCTTCAATTTTGTCTTCAATGTAGATTTTTCTTATTAACCCCTTTCCTTACGATTTAGATTACGATTTCAGTGATTAAAACTTTTTTTTGTAATTCTTAATTACCTAAAGAAGGAGAAACTTTATATCGATTGTACGCCTATATGTTCCCCGATAGCTGTACATTAACAAAACCAAAATAGAGTTTTATTTCGATTTATAAAGAAAATTAATAGCATACATATTTATTAGACTTTGTTCGGAATCTTCATCACGATATTGAAATAACAAATTTTTCACAATATAACATTCTATTAAAACTTCTATCGTTCCTGTATCTGGTTAATACAATTTTTATTTCGCATAAAGGCCCGTGGTCTAATCATGAAATTATAAAGTTTTATTGTAGAGACCAGAAATAGTGTGTTGACGTTGTTTTGCGAATCACCTGATAAAGTCGACGATTTTGATACATATTATCAAGATAGAATGAAGATGAGTTCGAAATTCCGTCACGTGCTTCTGACGCAATTCGCGGAATTTCTTGCGGTTTGGTGTACGGCCAACAAATTTTACGACGAAAATACGTTCGCGAACGAGCCCTCTTTGCGACATCGTCATCGGCTTCGCAATGATAACGAAACGACTTAAAACCGCGGCAGATAAACTCGTGGCAGCCTGTAGTATGCATTGTTTCGTAGCATCATTGTGTACCCGACCCCTTTATCAGTAGCGACTGAACAGTTTCACGATAAATTGTTAACTTATTGGACCGTGAACTGCTGGCGGACAGTTTTAAACAACGTTAAAACGAAGTATGCCTTACGATAAGATATTCAATGTAGCAATATGTTCTCAACATGCGAATGGCACATTTTATTTGAAATACTGCATTACTTTTTACCTCACAAATAACATTAAAAAATTATTTCATTTAGCGTTTAAATCAATTACATTGTTCAAATAAAATAATAAATAATTTCACCTGAAGAAGAGGTAATTAGTGAACTAAATTAATTACTAAGTTCACACATGCTAATTTTTGTAGTTTGATGATCATCAAATGATCAAATGAAAAATTATTTGCTCGAGCGTGCGCAATTATTTTACTACTCGTTAAAAATTGT
The DNA here is from genome assembly GCA_028455795.1 of Lasioglossum marginatum. Taxonomy (NCBI): domain Eukaryota; kingdom Metazoa; phylum Arthropoda; class Insecta; order Hymenoptera; family Halictidae; genus Lasioglossum; species Lasioglossum marginatum. The sequence goes on from CM052265.1 coordinate 3,281,341, forward strand.
GTAGATATTACGCGAATAATAATTTAGTAATTAATTGACTGTTTATCTAAAGGGGCGTGAAATTGTAATTTGACTGCAGATGCAAATACTAACCGTACCGTAAAATGAAGTTGCTTTAAAAGAGTGGAAATTCAATGGAAATTTGATTAAAATGCAAAATTTATAATTAGTTAATCGAATACAAACAAAATTCTATGGAAAATTCGCGAGGAGTTGCCAGTTCGCGAGTGATTACCAAAATTGACGACGAAGAATGTAAATGCGTTCCCCAGAATAAAATAAAATTTGACGGTCGTCCAATCTCGTGTTTAATAACGCGAAAAGCGAAAGTGAATCGATGACGACAATGTGTAAACACGACGACCAGAAGTAATCTTTAATTATTTTCGTTCGGCGAACTGGAATTTCTACTTTCCACTCCGAAGCGTGATCGAAAGTCACAGGGCACTTTCCATTTCACCAAAAATCGTATAGCTTCTGCAACCGCTTTGCTCTTATAGCGGTTTCTGGGTTGCGTGATCATTCGAATATCGGCCAGTAGTTCAACCGTTACTACTTCGCTGATAAGAATTACACATTCTGATTAGAAATTTTGTTGGTTCAAGGTAGTGGTCGCCCATCGCTCTATCAATCGTTAGATTTAGTTTCGTAAGAAAATGTGTACGGAACAGATGTAACAGTAAAAATTTTCCATGACCTTAGTTGTAATATTAAAGTAAATAATCTCTCTCAGATTTTTTACGTGTCTTAACGATATCTGTGATTGTAAGATAAGTTTCGTATTCTATTGTTACTAGCCAATCAGTATTCCTATATTTTTAGACGGTGCAGACAAAGAGCGATTGGTAGACGCCACCCGGCCGGCAGAAAATACTTCTCGATCTTTCTCGATAACGCCACGTGCTTTTTCGGTTCACACTTATCGTACAATTCGATCATCGACCTGCAATGTCGACCAGTCTCGCCGCGACCTTTCATTCGGTGACTGTACGTTTGTAAACTTCACTGAATCCACATTGTTCTTAAATAACGCTAGATAACGAATGTTTCATCGTAATGAATATCCGAGGTCAAACGTTTTGACAACACACCTTTTAGTTTGAGTACGGTTAAAAAATGAGTAACGCGTACTAACTTTATCTCTCTACGTTCGTCACCGTTTTTGATGTTCGTATCTCATTAATGTGTAAAATACAAAACTGTGAAGTCAGTGGAAGACTGACTCATCATGCTCGACTTATTGAAATTTTTAGAAGATAAACTACATTTTTATTTCTTAAAATAGTTCCTTCAAATTAACTCTGACAATGTTCATTTTGCATAAAGATTTTATATAGTCATTAGCAGTGACAGTAAATATATCTGTTACAACGAACTCTACCTTTTTTCAATGACCGTATTTAAGTGCCAAAATCATAGTTTCGAGTTATCCTTTTCTTTTCAATTTAATGCATTTTACATGCCCACGTTAAACAAACAATAAATTGCAAGCTTCCTTGTGTATATTGCGTGCATTGGAGCTGGCACATAACCCGCTTTTCAGGTTATTAGCGATAGAAGTTAGAACGGTCTTAAGTGAAAAAATTTGTTTTTGTATTTTTGGCACTTATCCCGGTTTTCATTTCAAGTCTTCATTTGTCCTTCGGGGAAGGGGCGGAGCCCTACACCAAGTCTAGCCCAAACTCTTAACTACCAAGCCTTAAAAGTAACATTGGTACACTTTCCCTTATAAAAATGACAAGATTGATTTTATTTAGACTTCGTGCGTCTTCTATTATAATACATGCTCTAAAGATATTTATACAATCAATTCTTGTAAAATCAGTTTTGTTATCTCAATAATTGTAAAATAATAAATCTAGAACCGATCACTATGACCGGTGGTGGTAGGTTTATTGTTAAAATGGCGAACTTCGCTATAGTGGCCTTAACATATATTTTTACAAATATCTCACAATCAGAAACTAAGGCCGAGCGGTGGTAACATGTACAAGGAAAAGTTCTCCGGAATGGTGACCTTGACAACATATTTTAGGGTTATTGAAACCGGTGAGGTCATATACAGAGTGAACCACGAATCGTGACTAGTAGAGATTACTCTTACGTGTTATAGCAAATTTTTTGTCAACTCTTTTCTTCCATGATTTTTCAAGGTCACCTTCAATTTTCTGCAGACACCTATAATTTTTTTACGCTTATCTATTAGACGATTTCAATTCAGGCGAATTCAAAGTCAGGCGAATTCGGTAAGTATCATAACATAAAAAATGCAAAAAATTGCTGTTTTAATTTTTTTTTACAAAAAATTTGCTAAACCATACTATACCTGATAAAAACAATTTTCGATCGGACTGCTAATAACAGAGTAATCTCTACTGGTCACGATTCGTGGTTCACCCTGTACATATATACCGCAATTTTCTTCCGAATTAACTTACAACGCGATAGTTTACGAACGTCACACTTTCCCACTTCCTGTTTGGTAATAACACAAAATTAGTTTCAACTGTTTCGCCGCTCATGAAACACTTGCTTGACGTCAAAGCGTGCATCTCGTTAGCCAAGTGGAAGGGAAAAGAAATTTTCCGAAATGTCAATAATCTGCCCTACAGATGTCTAAACGGAGCGACATAGGGGAAGCGGCGAGTTCGATAGGTACTATTTATCCAACCTTACGTACTGCTGGTAAAAATAATTTTTTGTTGGAACACTACTGTTTGTATGAAAACTTAGCATGTACTATTTTCTAAAACAGGAACGGTATTTTGCTCTAGACCTTGAGCACTGAATATATTACGAATTATTGAACCTCACACCAACGATGGCGTCTGGTCCCTAACCTAAACCTTAGAAGGCATTATTGTTTGCCGCTTTTACACCACTACTTTGCCAGTGACATTAACCTTTCCCGGTGTTGCAATAATAAAGCACATGTTTAGAAAAGAAATATTTTCGAAATTCTATTTCTAACAGCGCAGATGCCACGCAGCTTCAATAAAATAACATCCGAGATACGGAATGGAGATTCGGCAAATATGATGGTTTCATTTTAATAATTTCAAGCATGGAATGCAGTATCTTCATATACAATAAATACTCAAATAAAATTGTTGGCAGTATTTCTAATTTAACACGTTGACTATCAGACGAATTTCGCGTTTCGAATTACTTGACAATCACATTTGTACCTTGCACTACAATTTAGTTAATTTCAGATTGATAATCGGTAATTTTTTACGACAATCGTTTTTATGCAAATCAACATGTCGGTCACTGGTGACCACCAAGGTCAAAAAGTGACCAAAAATTGATGTTAAGGGTTGGTTTGTTAAAGAAATCCAGAGTTGATAATTCCAATGAAATTACTTTTAAAACATATATAATAGCATGTACCAATAAATAAAAATAAAAAACAACTACATTTAAAAACCCTTAAATCAGGCATGTCAAACACGCGGCCCATCGACAAGTAGTCTGTGTTTCGCACGTATGTTATTTTGCATGTGTAACTGCAATCCTAATAAAAAAATATGTTTCTTCTTTATTTCGAGTCTTAATGATTTTTAATTCTTAATGAGACGCTTGGCGATAAACGAGTATGACATGCCTGCCTCGCATTATTATTTTCAGTGACAACACTCGAACCTTCTGAATAAACTGGCAGTGAATGGAAGCTAGCAAGATATACCTCAAGATGAAGCTCCGTTATTCAGAATCCCTAAATAGATTGCTGTCTGAAAATAATTCAACAAATTAACACGCGATTCAAAAATAGTCACTGCCTATAAATACCGCGCTGTAAAAATATTGTTTCCATTGTTATATAGACAGTCGGCGATAAAACCGATCTACTTACTGTTCGAGATAATATTTTAGCGGTGCGTGGGAATCGCGTGAATAAGAAAGGCCGTGCACGTGCACGAGTACATTACATCGAGAGGGCCTCGGCGGCTATACTTATGCTACCCGCCATTTGCATCGAACCGTTATGTCGTCAGCGGATAGGTGAATCGGCTTACCTGCGAATCTGGTCTTGATCAGGTCCAATGGATGCAGCATCAACGTCGAGATCACGCCGCCCGATATACCGGCAACGAAGTGCTCGTATTTCACATGGCTCAGCATCGGAGCCTTGGTAGTCCCCGGCGAGCCGCTGTTCGTCTTTATCGGCGACATTTTCACGGTCTCTGGCTGCTGCTGGTTGTTCGTTATCGATTCTCCAACGGGAAGTCCACGGGCATCCTTTGTCACGTTAAGAATGCTCGACTCCACTCTTCGGCATATCTCTTGATCCGCGAAAGGCAAAGTGCTCGGTTCGACGGCACCGCGAGACACGACCGAAATTCCTCCGACCACGGTTCCTCTTTTAATCCTGTCTCACTCGCTCTTCGAAACGATTACGCAACAAGGCGGAACGTCACACGCACTAGACACCCACCATACCAAGCACCCGACTAACTGAGTGACTGACGACTGACTGACTAATCGCAGAACACGGCTCTAGATATTTCGCCATCTCGCTCGCCACCTACCGGCCATTCGCGCAAACGCGGCCGCCGCGCGGGAAATACGAACTCGGAACACAGATTCCCGCCACTCCACGCAATTTCAGGGATTCGAACCTTTGCCTAACCCTAGTAGGGCTGTAACTTTTCCGAAGCTTCGAAGTCTTTGAAGTTTCGAAGTTTCGAGGCTTCGAAGTCTTCCAAGTGCTCGAAATTTCAAAGTCTTCGGAACGTATGAAGTTGTAACTTATGAGTTTCATACCATGTCACGATTTTTGATAAATAAAGATATTAACTTTCAGTCACCGGTGACTGACACTGAACTTTCCGTTTGGACTTTTCGTAATTAAATGAAATTTAAAAGATTGCATTCTATTAATAAATTTCGGGATCATATCACGAATGTACTTAAAAAATAAATGCCGGTATTTTTCAGTTTTTCCTATGCAAAGAATGCGTCATATAAAAAGAACTGCCACTTGCTCCAGAACCCTCAAGAAGCACAGTCTCCTAAATTAGTTTAGTGTACACAATATAAATATATTCCGCCGCGTCGTAAAACCGGTAAAACCCTCCGTGCGGAGGAACAAGCGCGAATCCGAATTCAGGTAGGTAAACTCTCCGACGGCAGTTTTTTTTCAATCTTCTAATAATTTACTACGGAGGTTTGAAATTCGATACTTTGATTCTCATCGCCTTCGAATTTTCAGAAATCGAAGCTTCGAAGCTTCAAAATCTTCGACCTTCGAAGGAAAGTTACAGCCCTAAATCGGGTTAACCAAGGAAGGTTAATGTAACCGTAACATTCATCATATCCGTAAGGAAACAGTTCTTAAGGGGGTAGACTTGTTTCCAGGATTGTAACGGTGCGCGATGCGCCTTCTCATATCTCGATAATGCAAATGGGATTTTTCAATAGTCAAAAGGGCTAGATAAAAGATCAATCTAGGCCGCGATCGCCCTCAAAAGTCCTATTTTTATTTTACGAGGCGTAATTTGCATTATTAGGAAGCATACAGCTACGCATGTAGCTATTTTAACCCTCTATTGCATTCCGTGCCCAAGTGGGGACATTTTCAAATATTCTATAGTAAATTAAGTAGACAATACTGGAGACTCTGAGCATGTTGGTTCCAAGTGGGAACATTGCGCTTATGAATAAAACCGCATATGTATAAAACTCCCATACAGGGACAGTCATAAAATGCAATAAATAACATTTTCTAATAAAATTTTATTATTTTTTTCATGACTATTGATGAGACTCATGATTTTTAAGTAGACCAACAGCTATATATATATTTTTCAACTCATAAAAATTCATGCAATAGAAGGTTAATAAAGCTGCGACAGTTACATGCTTGCGAATAATGCAAATTGCGCCTCGTAAACGTAAAAATAAGAGTTTTGAGAGCGATCGCGGCCTAGATTGATCTCTTCTCTAGCACTTTTGACTACTGAAAAACCCCATCTTTGCATTATCGAGAAATGAGAAGGCGCATCCCGCATCCTTGCATTAATGTAAATGAGAGTCTACCCCTTAAGTCCAGTTAAAAAATTGAGAGGGGGACCTTAATCGACAAGTTTACCGCTGTACAAGATAAAGATAACAATGTCAAGTATGAATTTAACACACTGCCCAACGAACCGTAGATATTATATAAAATGTCCGGGCAATTATACACATTGTCCGATCTTCCGGACAATGTATAGAATGTTAGAGTGAGTTACAGTTAGGTCGTGGGATAGGGGAAAAGGTGAGGGCCGGCGGTTAGGTCTGAATTACTTTCTCTCTCTCTCTTTACCTAACAAAAATAAAATAGGCCTGGGTTTTATGTCCCCTTCAAATCTGAGAGGGCAATTTGTGAAATACCTGTCCGGGCAATTTGTAAAATACCTGCCCATTATGCACATTGCCCGAAAGATCGGGCATTCTATAGATTGCCCGCCTTTGACACGTTGCCCGTAAAATTTATATATGTATATTGTCCGGGTTTCAGACGAAAAGATCTGTTTATGCCGTTTATCCTGGATTCGAGATTTTATAGATGGCAACCCCCTAGCTTCGCACCACTCCACGCAATATCCTCAACAATTTAGCAAACCTTTCACCAGCTTTTGAATGAACACTAGATAAATTATGCACGGGAACAGTATCTCATAAAATTATCAAGATTGTATTTAGAATATCTCACAAATATGGATAGATAATATGTACAAGATACACTCCACGCGAAACTCGTTCGATAAGCCCGGAAATCGCTTATCTTTTGTGATGGCCGATAAAGAACTTTTTATCCATTCCCACGATAGAATATTTCAGTTACCGCTTTCGCTCGCTGAAACATTGGCAGTCAGTGCATCGGCTAGCTAAGTTATATATAATATTAAGTGTAGAATTTTTATCCGCGAATTTCTCGGGAAAATTTTAGCAGTCGTTGTGAATTGTAAATTGAAAATGAAATTGAGTTCGATACAGGTAAGAAATAAGAAAATCAAAAAGTAGTACGTGCTAAATTGTTGAGTTTCTCATGTTAGTATAATCGATTTGGGAAAAAAACGTTTCTTCTATCGTGTTTGGAATTTGATCGAAATGGTAAGCAAAATATTCACACTCCATTCGTTGGTGTTTCATATGGTGTTTCTTTTTATAATATTATTTCTGGCGCCAGTGTAAAAGTCGCCCCAGTGTTCCACCGTTAATCATTTATACAACTAAAAGTAGCGAAAATGCTATTTTTCAATCAAATCTCGAGATGATTTTCGCTTTTCCAGACGGCACCGTATAATTTCATTTGTACGGTATTACAGATAGCAGTAAGATGGTCGAATCACGTGGGCTAATTTGATCAGTAATATGGAATGCTTTGTCATTGAATAAAGATAGTGATCTGGCTTGTCACATATTCGACGAAGTTAAGCACTGCCTATAATGAGAGAGAAAATATTCTTGCGTAACGTCAAAATGTTGACTCACTTCTTATTTCTTTAACAAGTCATTTTAAAAGATGTATCTTCATCCTATATGATTGAACTATTTTATAAAGTGGAAGTACCGACATTTTATTGGAGAAGAGATGAATTGTTTATAAAACATTGCCTAGTCAGACCAGCCGAAGACTCGAAAATTATGGCAACCCTTACGCTGAGCATCCTGTGCATATAGAATTTCGATTATTGAGACACCTGAGAAAAATCGTACCAACCTGAATTGGTTCCAGCTAGATACTTGATTTATTAATTTACTTCACTTATTTATTTCACGAGATACTAAGATTATATGTAAACTAAATTCCGATAAAAAAGACACGGACATAAGTGAAATATTATGCCACAGACTTTTGATTATAATACAACTTCTTTCCGATTGTCCGGATCCCGACAAGATAATCCTCAACAACGGTAACTTGTAAACAATCGACTTATTATAATACATGGACAACTGACGTTCAATGGGAGTGTCTTGTACGGTCGAAAAAGTTTCGAATTTTCATCGAGATGAATCCGTTGTGTGCGTGCACGTAGATAACGCTGTCAATTAACACCACCTCTACCTAGAAAGAGCTCAAGTTCAGTTCTACTTTGCACATCGTGCAGTTGTTCTCTCGTTATCGTAGCAACGGCAAAGAAAAATTCGAGCGAAATAATGCAATGTGGAACTGTCTCGACGGAAGGAACTGTGCGTGTTTCAACACCGTATACCCTAAATACCTATATCTTTTGGTGAGTCAGTCCGAGCTCATTCATTCGCGTTTCAACACTTCCGGTTGCAGTGACGATGCGACATTTGCTAAACGTTATGTAGTAAATTACTTATGGTTCGATTAAAGCTTCATCGCGGTATTCAACATGTCGTTGAATTCTTTCGAGTAAATAATCTTGCTGCCGGTCGACGGAGCAGACGATGGTGGTCTGCCGCCATAAGTTACGTCTTCCAAACGGATACCCAAAGCCAGAGCTATCCTGTTCTTCACGTAGTCGAACGCACCTTGGTTCTTGTGCTCCTCTTGCAACCAGGCGATCTGCGCGTACCAACAATTGTGACACATTCGCTGTTCAAATTGCGCCAATCAGATAACGGTAGAAAGGAACCCGTTCTTTTACCTTCGCGCCTGGATACTTAGCCACTTCCTGCTTGAGAAGGTGGTATGGGAACGGACAGAGTTGCTCGATACGGATGATCGCTATTTTATCTTCCAATTGTCTCCCCTGGCGTTCTGTGACCAGATCGTAAAATACCTTCCCGGTGCAAAGCAACACCTTCTGTATGTTGCCCGCTTTGACTAACGGATCCGCGAGAATCGGTTGGAACGTGGTACCGGATTCCATTTCTTCGAAAGCCGACAAAGCCATCGGGTGACGAAGCAGAGACTTGGGTGACATGACAACCTGCTCGAAACGATCGGCTGATCAAATGTCTTAGTAAGAGACTTCATTCAAAGTGGTCATCAGAGATTTCTTTAAATCGCATACGTAATATTGCGAGACTTTTTGGTACGTTAGACTTTGTGCCGGTAGCTGTAATCATTTGACGTACACATTTCTAATGAATTTCGTCTGTAATGGATTAATAATAACGTATCTAACCAGCGGCTTTCGGAACGGCATCAGTATTTGACGACGAAGAGCATGACAGAGATTCCCGGGGGTGGTCAGATTACAGACAATCCAGTTGATCTCAAAGAGTTGCCGAGTCATAATCTGCTCCGGAGTCTGTCCCTGAGGCGCTTCTGGTTCAGTACCCGGAATATGCGTGTAATCATCATCGCAAAGCTGAAGAAACCGTTCAGGTCTCGCGGAGGAATGTTCCGGGCCTTGACCTTCCATTCCGTGCGGTAGAAGAAGAACCAATCCTACCTGTCTACCCCATTTTGATTGTCCGGAACAGAGGAGCGTGTCCAGGGTGACCTGCATACGCAGCTCAACTCAATTTAATTCGACATTACCCTTTTCGTGACAATATGAAACGGTCAAAACAGCCAAACAATTTGGATTTCCGTCGTATAAGCGTATGTAAGCAGTAACAAACGCTATTCTGAGAATTTCAACTTGGCAAAACAAGATTACCTGACACGTGTTCGCGAAATCCCCGAACTGGCCTTCCCAGATCGTTAGAGTGTTGTGATTGTAGGCCGAATATCCCAACTCGAATCCTATATTCGTGATCAACAGTAATTCGCCGTGTTTCTCGTTAGGATACCATTTCATTTGTGGGACTCACCCGCAACGCCATACTCGGACAACGACGAGTTCGAGACGGTATACAATGCTTGTCCAGGAAATACGTTGTGCAGAAGATTTTTATAAACCTTGTCCTTGTTCTGGTCATGGATTATGTGTATGCGATGGGAGAATGTGCCTCGTTCGACATCCTCGCCGGACAGTCTGACGTGATGACCTTCTTTGAGCAAACTGAGAAACGCGAGACACTCGCCCATCGCCCAGTCTGCTCTACGTGACTCCATTAGCTGTGCTCTCTTGTCCATTACCCTTAGTACCTGCACGGAAATTTATGCGACATGTTCTTTGCCATAGCTTCAGCACACGCAGCACTTCCTCGTTCCTTTGCTACTGACAGCAATACATTTTATGCATTCATAACAGCTCTTATTCTCTAGATCAGTGCTCCCCAAACTTGTTTTACTCGCGGCGCACTTTACAGCAAATGAAAAAATTGCGGCGCACCTATTATATATATGCATATATTTTAGTAGCTAATTGTTTTAATGACTTATATCGAGAATATTATTTCATATACTACTCATTTTTTATATAATTTTAATTATTTCGCGGCGCACGGTTTAGGGAGCACTGCTCTAGATGCATAGTAAAAACCTTTAAGAATGTTAATTGACATTATTATCTCTTCCTCGAATGTAACATTGATTCTATCGAGGTGAAGAAATCATGTTGTGTATGTTATGATTGAAACCTCACTTGAGGATGAGGATCAATGTCCGTCGGAGGTGTGGATATGTGTTTGCAGATTGCCCTCATGGTTTCCACGTCGATTCCGGTCGATGGAATGCCGATATTGGGACTTTGGTTCGCGAAAAACTCGGTCCACGGTATATCGTGCCAGTCGCTCATATTCATCGAGTCGATCTTCTGCGCCTTGCTGTACTCCTCTTCGCAGTGATCCCAGAACTTTTGTATCTCCTGTGAAACCGTGAACGATTCTGCAGAATCTGGTGGCACCCAGAAAAAAGAAATGCAACTATCTCGTGTTCTTGAGAACTTACTTCTTGGGCGTACGCCTCGGTGATCACTCCCTCTTTGAGCAACTTGTCCGAATAAATGGTGAGCACGTTCGGATGTTCCTTGATCCGTTTGTACATCAACGGTTGAGTCAGCATTGGCTCGTCCAACTCGTTGTGTCCAAATCTTCGGTAACCCACCACGTCTATTACTACGTCGTTGTGGAATTTGGCTCTATTCATTTTCGAAAAACAAGAAATCGTTGTTCTATACCTATTATATCATTTTTCTCGTAGATGCATAAAATCCGCAATCTACGCATAACAGTTACCTAAGCAAGTGGCTGCAGGTAATACAAATCGCAACGTACCTGTACTCGCTAGCAACTTTGCTGCAGTAGGTCACCAAGTCAGGATCATCAGCGTGTACATGGAATATGGGCGCGTTAATGACGCGGGCGACATCGGTACAGTGTACACTGGATCGGGAATACCGCGGATCAGTGGTAAAACCAATCTATAACGCGACAAAGAAGTACGTCCCATGGGCCAACTCTGTCACACGCTCTGTCGCGAAGTGGTTAATGCTGCTACCTGATTATTAATAACAACGTGAAGGACCCCGCCGGTTGTATATTCGGGTAGGTCAGTCAGATGCATGGTTTCGTAAACGATACCTTGCCCCGAGAAAGCGGCATCGCCATGCACCAAAATAGCCACCGACTTCTTACCAACTGGAAACAGTCGCGGTTTCAATCACGAACAACTGCTCAACACTTTTGTCACTATTAACATTTCTACTTCACTACTTCAACAACACTACTTCAACGTACTCTCTCGTTGTTTTTACAGAAATTAAAGACGAAGACGTCTGTCAAACATTTTTGAAATACAATTTAGTATACATATATTATGAAGAGATGCAAGAAAAAAGTGTGCAAAATAAAAATTGTTCCCATCAATTGCAAGAAACAGGAGACAAATAGAAACTGCTTTCTTAGATTCTCTCGATGTCTCTACTGCTTCGAATTGCAGCTACTCGTTTTTTACATAAATACATGAAAACATTCGTCACGAGTCAGTAACAGCGAAAATGTTTGCAGTAGTACACGATATACATACATCGCGCGTCATTCTTCTCGATTTGTTCAGCTCGGACGCGACCAACCACTACAGGATCGATCGCCTCCAAATGCGAAGGATTCGCCATTACGGCGATCATAATCTTTTTCTTGGATCTGTGAGGACCCAGTGCTAATGTTTAAAAAAGAATACTGCGAACACGGACAATGAAATATCTCACCTCTCCAATATTTTATCCGCGTGCATACCCAAGTGGTACTTGACATCGCCTGAACCGAATCCTTCCAGAGGAATCGGGTTGAATTGAGTAACCAATTGATGCAGTGGTTTCGAGCAAATGTTGATCAGAGTATTCAAACGACCACGATGAGCCATACCTATCACCACGGATTCTACACCTACGAGTTTCATTAAATTTTAATTATTCATGCATGTCGAAAACGAAAAACAAGTTTCACCTATTTCATGTATCGAAGCGATCAGCGTTAGCAACTGTTAGTTACTTAAAGATAGTTATTGTTAGTTACTAAAGAAAGACTTTAAATGAAGTTTTGTTAATTTCTACGTCTAGTTATAAATTCGTTTCATTTTAGACTTTGCGACGCACAGCATACTTTCCACGTTTTCTATATTTTACCCTTTTCCGCCGACGTTTCTATACACTCCACCATCGATGGGATGAAAGATTCGCAACCCTCGAGACCGAACCTCTTCTCCGTAGGGTACTTCTTTGCCAAAAAGCCTTCGAACGTCACCGCTCTCATGAGATTCAACCAAATGAACTTTCTGTGTTCCGATGGAAGCTTCCAAGCACCTGGTACCTCGAATTTATGCCTCATCCAGGCCAACTAGATAGTAATTATAGCCAAAATAAAATATACTGTGGATCAATCCCTTAAGATTGACAGAATGAGCCAAACTGAAATTCGCAAATAACTTTTTAGCACATTGACAGCTCCTTTAGTCATGTTTGGGCGACACGATTCTTCATCTATCTTTAAAAATCAATTTTCTCATAATATCCTACTCCTGGCAAAAATGATTCGATCGAACACATCGAGTGTAATTGTTAGACAGCGGATTTTATGCATTTATGAAAAAAATGAGTAGGTGTAATTTAAACCGGTAAAAACATTGGAAGAATTTAAATATACTGTTATATTATTGTCAACCTATTAAATATATTAAGAAAGAAAATAAATTTCTATTTCACTCCAGTTTGTTGTAAATCAGATAAAATAATTTTATTTCGCATAAAGATCCGCTGTCTAGTAATTATATTCACACTTTCAATATGGAAAATATTTCCGTTAACGACAAAAGTAAGTGCAACGATTAAATAGTTCCGACACTTACCACCGCAAGATCGTGGATGTAAGTATACTCGAGACCCAAGTGACCGCAGTAAACTCGATTCAATCTGGTCAGTATTTCGCGCAACGTGAGACTCCGTTTAGCACCACCGATCATAGTGAAGGGCGCTAAGGGAAACTCTCTGTCCATGTCGGCGTCAGTCATGCCCTTCAAATGTTGTCTGACGACAATAGCTGGTGGCAAATTGGCTGTGCCCTGCAGCTTGTAGGACTCCGGGTTTTGTAGGCGCAGAGGATCGACGTCGGCGATCAGATGACCACGTGCCTTGAATTAAACAATTATATACGCTTTACCCATCCTAGCCAAAACGAAGAACCCCTCCTATGAGAAAACCTGATCCATAAATACTTGATAAGCTCTGATCGTTGCGTTGATGTCCAAGGCTCCGTCAATGTACCTGTCGCCCTGTAACTCACTGTCCGATTTCGTTCTCGCTCTTTGCTGAGGGAATCCGGGCGCTAGGGACAAAGCAGTGGAGAACGACTGGATTGGGCGACATTGTTACGAACGTACAGGCAAGGCACAGTAATGTCCGACTGTAAGTCATTTCTCGGTTCTGTGTTGTGACCTGGACATGAGTAGGACACTATTTTCTGTGGCTTCAAAGACCGCGCCGAACGTAGAAAAGGACAGCGAAGCTCGGGAGGCCCTTAGATTCTAATTATATGAAAGTTTTCGACGCAAACGAGGACAGCGTATGGGAAAAAAAGAGACGCGGCGCGACGCGCCGAAATGAAACATTCATCGTTTATTAGACAAGTAAATATCAAAGGAATTATATCATATTTGGCATCATTTTTATTAGAAAGATGCCACAAATAAGTTGATGAAAGTCCCATAAAAAAATAATGAAAAATAAAGAAGTTTTGTAATTGGATATAGTAGTTCACACCGATATACCCGCCCGGTATCGAATTACGCGTGTTTACACAGCTCGAGCTTCTTGGTCCCTCGCGGGGTATGTCCCCCAGTGGAATGGACAACGTAGGGATATACGGTTAAGCTTTCAGCAAGACTTACAGTCGGACATTACTGTAAGTAGACGCGCAATTCACCTGTTGGCACAGTTACCAAATTCGACGGCGCGACCACGGGCGGCGACGATACGTGCCACGATGACAAGGCGTCGGTCTGCGGACTTGTTGCACTATCTTGGAGAACGAATCGGAAAAACTGATCCCACGAGGGACTCACGGACGCTGGATCCTTCCGCCACAATTGGTAGATGTAATCCAAGTATTGACTGTTTGTCATGTTGAGCAGGTTCTCGTACCTGCGGCTGTCGTCGTGTTTGAATCGCGTGAGGCGTTTTCGCGCGTCGCATATCCCAGGAAGTTTCCTTCGGGAAAATTGCGACCGTGTAGCACACCACTTCTTGCAATGATGATACAGATAATGTACGAGACATCTCGATCGTAGGTTCGTGTACATGTTCCCATTTGCTTTCACGACGAATCAAAGGACCGTAGTCGAGTAAACGTCGCAATTTACCGGCAATTTCAAATGACCGTTGCTGTCCACTCGAACTTTAAATCTATCGAATTTGATTGACGCGGGGAGTCATGCTGGCATGACACTTGACGATTCGACAGATTGTGTTCGCGACAGGCTTCGGACAATTGTCTGGTTCGGCTCGGACAAGCGAATCGATACGTATCGGTGCAACTTTCCTCGCAGTGGCGAGTTTCTGGTGAAACAGAGTTTTCACGCAGCAATGCGCGGTAGAAGAATCGGAGGTTGAATATCAGAAAACAAGGTTATCCAGATGGAGGAAGTTGTCGAAGATCCGAAGATCCTGGAGGAATACGATCCGGAGATCAATCACATCACGCAAGGCTTGGACGACCTGATTAACCTCCCCTACATAATATACCAAAAGAACGTGAGATCGCTCGGGCTCAGGCTGAAGCAATTCATTCGAAGAACGTTCCTGAAGTCGCACCAATGGATTCGCATACCGATCCTTCTGCGAACTGAACACATTTACACCCACGTGATACTTTTTTGGGAAGCAAGTTTGTAGTAAAACCTCTCACAGCTCTAGATTTTTAGTAGAACCAGAGTTGTCGCAAACTCTGTGTATCCAGTGTCACACCGTTCATTCTGTTGACGCTTCCAGTTGTAAGCCAACGCTGTTCGTTATCAGCGTATCACTCGATTTCTCGTAGTGTTAGCCAAACGTTAAGATAATCGGCTTTTAAAGGATCGGCTTACATGCAAAAGCTTCGGCAGTGTGAGCATCAGTTTTGGCGAAATGATTATTCAACACCGTGTCGTCCGCAAATGTTAGCAATTCATTGGCAATATTTGGTAATAGAGTGCGCTTACAGGGTTCTGGGACTTCGAAGTACACGGACCAAAGGGTTATAACCATCAGCCCCGATAACGAACCGAGCCGAACTGTTTTCCCGAAGAATCGTATTGTGTCGAACAAGGTAAGCCCTGCATTCAGCTATTGGAAGTTTACAATATGAACGTACGAGAGCATAAAATCATTGTGGTACCTCAATAGAATTCAGTAACTTGAATCTTTTTTTTATTATGCGTACTTATAGAGTTTATTTAATGGTTTAATTGGCGGTAATCGCTGATCATCGGTGACAATCGGTCGCAAGGGCCTGACCGTGGTTTCATAATATGTATTTTGGTTACAACCCGAGCCACCCTTCTCTGACCTTGTCAATCGCGTCGGTTGTTACCGAGACGTACAAAGTATTCGACACTTCTATAGCAATCAAGATTATTTACCTTAACCCTTAGCAATCGTGAGGTGACTCAGAATCACCACTAAAAATTGTTGTACTACTATTATAATGTATTAATATGTTGGTATCTAACGAATTACTACACATTTAAGTATTGTATAAGATATTATATCAATTCCGTATCCATAAAATGAAAAACATCATATACAATGGACTTACTCTAGGTCGGAAGAAATGTTTAATTTTCAACTAAAAATAGCTCCGACTGTAAAGGATTGATTGCTATTAGAATGAATTCTGTGTTCAAGCGAGTTATTGAAGTGAAAACTTCTGTAGGCGCATCGCGTACACAATATCGCCGGGCAGTGAACGAGTCTGATCCGAGGTGAAACGCTATTCGGGTATTCGAGCGAGAAACAAACAGCTGTGCGTTGCGTCATAGAAGTTTTCACTGCGATCGCGCGGACTTATGCGCCCAGTATTGTTTATTTAATTGATTGGAACAATCCTGAGGGGTGTCGCAAAAAAATTGTGCATTCTCCTTGTTAGGTTTAAGCTCGTCAGCCGAGAGACGTTTAATCGAGAATTACTGTTCTTAAAGTACACAATTTGGAACTTCGTGCCGAAGAATCTTTTCGAGCAGTTCAGACGAATCGCAAATTTCTATTTCCTAATTGCGGCGCTCGTGTCAGCGATGTCGAGTTCTTCAGTTTCGCCACTGACCAGCATTCTACCACTCGGCTTCGTCGTTTTTGTCACCGCGTGTAAACAGGGATACGAAGATTACCGCCGTTACGTCGAGGACAAAAAGATCAATCGAAGATACGTGAACGTTGTTCGCAGCAAATGTGTACAGGTAACTAATGTGCTATTTGAATACAACATCTGTCTTTATTTGACTACGCTCTAAGCTGTCCACAAACGTTAGGATGTTAATCTCTAGCTTGAGGTGTGACGCGAAAACTCTACAGGTTTGGTAAACAGCTGATATAATAAATGCTAATTAGTGATACATTAACATTAACATTTCAGATTCCTAGTCTCGCTACTAGTAACATCGTAGTTCAATTTTAAATCCTTCGGTTACGTTATCAACAATGGACGTTTCTGAGCTGTGATAAAAATGGTTTTACGCGATATTATTATCATTATTATTATTTGAAGTTTTTAGCGTAGAGAATTATCTTGAATTTTCTAAAAATCAATTTGTCACGCGTGTGTTTAAAAGCAGGTGTAATATTTCTTAGAAATCGTTGCAGTATGACGTTTGTGTTATATAACTTATTATGTATTGTATCAGGTCGTTAAGTATGAAACTTGACAAAGAAAACGCAAACCTCTGGACATCTGTCAAGTTTCATACTTAACAACTTGATACTACAGTAAAGCCTTGATGTAAGAGAAACTTTCGGATCCGTGCTGTCTCTTAGATCGCGTGGTGCTACGATGATGCTAGATTCTACGTCATCGACACTCGGAGCACCAGATCAGAATTAAACCACTAAGTACAGTTCAAATTATATCGTGTTTAGTGTAATTTTAATCAGAAAAATGCCACAAATAAGAGGAATAAAGAAGTTCTGTAATTAGTTAGTAGTGGTTCAAACACCGATATACCCGACAATGGCTAACATTGTTGTGATAAACTAGATAAAAGTGCTATGCTACGGAAGTGCAGGACGGAAATAGTATTTTACTATTTGCTTACACTCAGCTACGTCAATGAGATAATGATTTTCCCGATTTTATCGATTAGTGTAATCTTTGGTCTGTTTACTGTAACTGTTAAAGCCAATCGATTTCAGATTATTTCAGCGAATTTCCTGCAACGTTTCGTATTAAGATTAGGTATTACTTGCGTGCTTGATTTTGTGCGTTAAGGCTGATAATATCAGCCGGATATAGACTATCGTTCCTGTATTAACCTGTTGACACCGTGTTAATTTTATCATATACAGGACATTTCCAATTTGGTGCAACCAGAAGAAAATAGAGAATTTCATTTTCCAGCGTTTCGTTCTTGAGAAAATAAAAAATTTGACTAACGTATCAGTACCTGTTGAATTTTCAAAGCCGATTTCTTCGGAATCTTGTTTGGAAATGTTGTATAGCACGTTTTCGACTTACTTCTTTCCGTAGAACAATTCCCTTTCTGGCGCGGAAACATATTGTATTCTCTATATTCTAATAATTTCTTGTCCTATTACGATCTTGATCATTACATGCGTAGACGATTCACTGCGAATCGATAGTGGTCGGTGATCTAGTGAAGGTATCCCGAGACGAAGACATACCTTGCGATCTCTTACTCCTGTATTCCTCGGAAGAGGATGGACGTTGCTACATTACCACCGCCAATCTTGACGGAGAGACTAACTTAAAGGTAACAGACTCTTTCTCGGAAGAAGAAGAAACATGTTTCGATAAGATTTTGTTACGTCATGGTCCACCGTCGCCTGTTTAGACATTGATGGTCCCGAAGGTGCTCTTGAAAATGACCACAACGGAAATTGTATCGATGCAGGCTACCATCACTTGTCAGCATCCTTCGTCGGATCTGTATGGTTTCTACGGGAAGCTGGAGATCGAAAACAGCGACAGCGAACGCAGTGGTCAGCTAAACAGCGAGAATTTGATGCTTCGCGGTTGTAAATTGAAATACACCGAGCACATAATCGGGTGCGCGATATACACCGGACAAGACACAAAATTGTCGTTGAACTCGAAAATCAGAAGTAACAAATTTTCTACCGCCGAAAAGTAAGTATATATGTATGTCCAATGAGGAAACACGGCGCGCAATTACGTTGTCACTTCGCACAGCGTTACACGGTGCTTAATTACAGATCCATTAACAAGTATATCATCGCTTTCATCGTGCTGCTGGTAGTCGAAGTGATAGAGTCTTGCATGATGAAAACTCTGATGGACTCGACAGTTAAATGGAACTCGTACCTCGGTGGCCATAACACAATCACCTTTCTCTCATTAGCTGACGATTTCTTCGGTTTCGCAACTTTGTACAACTACGTCGTCCCCATATCATTGTACGTCACAATAGGTAAGAGCCATTGTTTCTTTCGTTCTCCAAGTGCGAAACTTGTCGCGTGACTCCGCTGACCAACAAAGAGATGCCTGACAAGCTGCGATCAATTGTTCTCGTTGCAGAATTACAAAAATTCCTCGGTTCGTTTTTCTTCAGCTGGGACATCGACCTGTACGACGAGAAAACGGATCAACCGGCGTTGACCAACACATCAGACCTAAACGAGGAACTCGGTCAGATCGAGTTCCTGTTCACGGACAAGACAGGCACGTTGACCGAAAACATGATGGTGTTCAAGCGTTGCTCCATCAACGGGAAAATGTATATGGAAAAGGATTGCGACGGGTCTCTTTATATGTTACCCCCCAGCGGGGACGAAGAGCAAGCCAAAAAATTAGTCGACTGGGAGGTAATTATATTAAACAGACTTTTGAGCTCTCTTTTACTACAATTCTTGTTTTAGAATCGCAAACGCTAATTATTCGTTTTGCATTAACCCTCGGACAACGGACGATTTTTATAGCTATATAATTGGCAATGCTTAGGACCGTTCACAGCTCTAATTAATAATGTTTAAAAATTTACTTTTGATGATATCTCGTGTATCTCGTGTAGTCTTTCCGATATCCTCAATGAAACAGCTACTCAGTTAGTTTAATTGCCACAAATTGAATAGTTAAATGACAATTTTAATGTTCCCGGTCAAAATAGACTCCGGCACAATATACGGAGGGTTAAAGTCGTGATCTACCTCCCTGAGGATCTCCACGATCACTGTCCCTTCGCCTATCCCTTCCACTGGTGGGCATCCCCGCGAGGGGCCAAGAAGCAAACGGTCCGTGTTTACATGCTGTCCTTTTCGTCCTTACGTTCTTTCTGCATCCTTTGTACAATCATAGAAAAATAGTTTGCCTACACGATCTCTGTCCCTACCCGGAACAGGCGATAGGAGCTAGATCGCGACTTCACTGTATATCTTTATTTGTAATTTATAAGAACGAGGGGCAACAGAGAATATGTGTATGAAATGAAACATGTCCGATCGGTAAAACTGATTATTCTGGTTACAGTCGGACGTCTGGCACTTTATGATAAGCATCGCACTGTGCCATACGGTTCAAATCTCGCCGCCGAGCGTGAAGCCATCTGTTATTGCGAGACGCATCGAATACCGCGAAAGCTTCAGGCAGAAGAAGGTAACTCGTGTAAGCAGTTCGTTATTGATGCATCCGGATCTGCCGGAATACCAGGTAAGAATGTCGCTTCGCATTAGCGCGGTTTATTTTTATCTTTCATACAATCTGCTACGGAACAGTTGGCAACGTCCTCTCGTTGACTCGTGTCAACAATTAGCGAGACGAGATGCTTCGTCTAAATGAAAATGTCAATGTTGTTCTTTCGGAACGACTTAATTTTGACTACTTACCAGAAATACAACCGCGTGCTTGATTCGAAATAAACGATAAGAATACACGTGTGTTCGATAGGCAACGTCAGCAGACGAGAAAGCATTAGTGGAGGCTAGCGCCAGATGCGGAGTTGTATTTCAAAACAGCTTTAACGATACGATTGAGCTGAGAGCCAAGGGCAAACAGATGCTCTTCCAGAAGATGGAGGTCTTAGAATTCACTTCCGGTTCGTAAATCTCATTGAACCTGTAACGAAAAAGATTAACAACGTGTGCTTTTTTTTATCACAGAACGAAAGAGGATGTCGGTAATAGTGAAAGACGACGATAACGATTACTGGCTGTACTGCAAGGGCGCTGATTCGGCTATTTTTCCGATGATAGTGTCAGGGAACATCAACGAAACAATCGCTCACGTGGCTGACTTTTCTATGGTTTGTTCCTCATCTTTCAGATCTCATTCGTGTGTTACGATCATGTTCATCATCCTGTGATGCGGCTTTTTATGGAAGTACACTTAGAAGATTTTGAGACCTCTTATTCAAGATTTCACCCAATGTACTATTTTCAACAAAAGTTTGAGTTTCGTAATCTCGCTACTGATTTTTATCGTTCCACTCACACACGTATGCACATGAACACTTGGCAATATTATTACTATGTGAAAGATGTAAAATTCCGAAAATTCCTATGGTGCCCCCTTAATTTTTAATCCCGCACTGGTTAGAAAACACGGTGTTAGAAAGGTGGCGCGTAGTACACGGTTGAAAGCGGTCATTTTTTCAGAGAGGCTTTCGAACGTTGGTTGTCGCGTACAAGAAGATGAGTCGAACGCAATACGTGAAACTGATGCAGAAAGTGGAAAGGGCCAGGCAAGTGATCGGCATAGAACGAGCGGCGCACACCGAGAGAGCTTACAATCAAATGGAGAGCGGTTTGACTTTGTTAGGTGTGACTGCCGTTGAGGATCGTCTTCAGGAAGAGGTGCAAGAGACGCTCGAGAGTTTGCGAATCGCAGGCATCAAGGTGAGTCAGTTGGAATAATAAATCTTATCAATCTGTACGACAGACGTAATCTCCTCGTTTACTCTACCTGTCGTTGCATCGACTTCTTTTCCGCTTAGATATGGGTGTTGACTGGCGACAAAGCGGAAACTGCCGAGAACATAGCCTTCTTGTGCGGCCAGTTCAAAGAAGGAACGGAAGTATTAAGAATGGTGGACATAAAAACACCGCAAATGTGCATAGACCGAATCGCATATTTCGAGTGAGTGATTTATTACTTTTAGCAATCGGTGTGTCCTCCGTTATAAAACACGCTTCGTTCTAGGCGGCGAATGATACTCGAACCCCATACACACTATGGTCTATTAGTTGACGGACACAGTATAGCGGTAGCATTGAACAACTGCTCGCTCGAATTCCAAACGATCGGGATGGCCTGCGAGGCGGTAGTCTGCTGCAGGCTGACTCCTTTGCAAAAAAGCGAGGCAAGTTTTCGCTTGCTCAGGGGTAGACTCGTTTCTAGGATTGCAAGGGTGTGGAAAAAATGCGCTTTCCATTTTTTAAGTTTACGATGCGTAATTTGCATTATTCGCCAGCATGTAGCTGTCACAGCTTTGTAAAAATAGCTACGTGCGCAGCATAATGTTTCCAAATACATAATGACTTTTGAGGGCGATCGCGGCCTAGATTGATCTTTTGTCTAGCGCTTTTGACTATTGAACCCAATCTCTGCATTACCGAGAAATGAGAAGGCGCATCCCTTGCAATAATAGAAATGAGAGTCTACCCCCTTAAATTGGACTAAATCTGTAACGCTTAAAAAGCGAGCAGTACTCCAGTTTGTCGTGGGATGATCTATCTGATATTTGGTAATCGTATACTGTGCAGATAGTGAGTTTAATTAAACATGCCAGCTCGCATCCACACACCGCTGCTATCGGTGATGGGGGCAACGACATTGCGATGATTCAAGAAGCTCACGTTGGGATCGGAATAATGGGCAAGGAGGGTCGCCAAGCAACGATGAGTTCCGATTTCGCGATAGCCAAGTTTCGATTTCTGAAGAAAGCGCTGCTGGTTCACGGTCAGTGGTACTACGTGCGAATCAGCATTCTGACGTTGTACTTCTTTTACAAGAACTTATTGTTCATCACACCGCAACTATTGTTCGGTTTTCACAGCGGTTTCTCTGTACAGGTAACGTATGAAATGTCCGAACACATGATCGTGCTAATATTGATTCGACTATCCCCCTTGCAGGTATTTTACGATAGTATGTTTTTAATGCTTTTCAATGTGATATTCACGTCCGTGCCAATAGTGCTTTACGGAGTATTGGAGCAAAATTACAGCGCCGACAAGCTGCTGCGATTTCCTTATCTATACAAAATGTACAGACATAATACATTGTTATCGGCCAAACGGATAGTTCTGTGGAGTATTTTAGGTAAATAAGAGTTCATCCGATGTAACCACTCGAAACGGTTTCGATTTCTATTATGCCATTACATAAATTTCTGTTCAGGTTTCTGGCATGCTATTGTCATATATTTTATGACGTCAACTTTCATAGGTGTCAATCCCGTCAGTTTGTATAATAACACGCCGGTGGATCAGTGGACTTTTAGCACATTCGTTCTTCACGTGGTTACGTTAGTGGCCAATCTAAAAGTACGTGAGTGCAATACAAATCTACGCAGAAAGTAGCATTCACGATCGATCATTTTCAGGTTTTGCTACACAGTTCGTATTGGACGTTCCCGTTGGTGCTGGCAGTGATACTTTCAGAGTTGATATTTTTCGTATTTTTGATGTGCTACTCTTTTGTACACAGGTAAATACCGTTCGCAAATTAAGATGACGCACGCTATAAGGAAAATGCTACGCTGTAGCAAATTGCTTTTTGCAAAAACAAACGATAACGCTAACGTTAACAGTGAATTAGAAACGTGTTTTCTGAATATACCCTGATTTCAGACGGTACGACGGAGACATGTTGACTGTTTTCCCGAAAATATTATCGTCGATATCGTTGTGGCTGCTGGCTATTGTAATTGTAGTTATCTGCCTGATACCCGACTATTTAATGTTGACGTATAACAGATACATGCCTGCACGTATAACGAGGAGAAACGAGGAACATCCGTGTAATGGCACCAGTCATGTGAGCGAGAACGGAGAGAGAGACTCTGCGTTGACAGCGGTAACAATTCAAGTTTTGTGCGCACGCGAACAAAGTGTCATTATGCAGCCGAGTCGGAAATCGTATCTTTAAATTGCAGTTTCTAAGATCCCGTCGCATACTCCCGAGGAGAGGCCGCTACACGCCAGCCAAGATTGTGTGATTATGACAAAACTGCACTTTAATCAGTCACGACCGACTATCGAGTTAGTGGTTCACAGATTACCTTCAGTGAAACGTAAGTCGCTTCTTGATTTATGCAACAGCATTTGCATCTTGAATTTCAAGCCGAACCGACGCCGAATAACATCATGTTTTTACCAGTCTGCATAATTTATTATGTACTATTTATTTATTTAATTATCTCCTAAGGTAGGATGATAAACTGTAAAGATATTTATTTTATTTAAAGAGGAGCACTTATTATTAGAGCAATTTCAGTTCGAGGTGAAGTAAAGAGTAAATCGAGGTAAAGGAATAACTAAATCGACAAAAATGACTAATAAAATAGTAATGCTCAGAAATAGGGTTTGTAGCACAGTTCGCAGGGTATTGCACACGAGATAGCTCTTCTTTTAAACTAATTCTGATTCTTCTGACAAACTATGAAAAAGTAAACACTTCGATTATTTCAGTTCTTTAATGAATTATCTGCACAAAGCGTACATATAATTTTTGTTATTTTCTATATATTATTCATTCATTTCGAAGAAAATATTTCGCGGAAAGTGGTCTCATAGTTTTTTAAACCAGGTATGGATTACACGGATTTTACCGCGTATATTCAAGTTGCAGCTCTGTGTCAACATACATTGAGCGCAATAACCACGTTCAGACTGCATTTAGTTGCGTAGAATCCGTCTAATCTAATACTCATCGTGCGTGACACACTCTGTAATTTTCATCTAGATTTATTTTTTTATTCTTTTCTCCCACGTTAAAGCAAATCATTGCCTTGTGATAAGTATTAATCGTGTAATGTAGTTGTAAGTACCATCTTTTTATACTGTTTAAGACTATTAAAGGATCGCGGTCTTCTACATGATCGGAGAGACTGTAGGTACTAGAATTAAGGGAGATTTGTTATTTATTTAATATAGAACATTGTCAGCGACTCTCCAACTTGTTTGAGCACTGTGCGCCTCGAATCGTCTATTAGTTATTTAAAATAGCGTGTAGTAAGGAATAAATCGACGTGAAAGTATGTCTCTTCATACTTTGTGACTGATTTATGCGTGTTTTGTACTATTTAAATAACGACATTTTATATTAAAATAATCGAAAACCTGAAGCCGTCTAATAATCTATGAGTCATTCTTTTTATACCAGTTACGAGCCGAAGGCTGGGTAAGTTATGCGTAACCGAAGTTTCTTCGTGTGTACGGGATTTTATCGTGAACTAGCCGATGTCTCTTTCACCACCGTGTAAAAAAAACCACTGTACAATAAAGTCGCGATCTAGCTTCAATCGCCTGTTCCGAGCAGGGACAGAGATCGGACAGGAAAACTACCTTTTTATGACTGCGTCGACCGCGCCGAAAGTACAAAGGATGCCGAACGTAAAAGGAAAGCATGTAAACACGGACCGCACGGCCGAAGGCAGAACAACAGAAACCGTATCGGTGAGACAATACTAGTGACCGAGGCAGCTCGAGCTTCTTGGCCCCTCGCGGGGATGCCCCTCCCCCCTTCATTTACGCAACAAATATATAGTCCTGGATACAAAAACAACTAGACTCCACCAACGGCAAAAGTTGAACTTTTTTGAGTTTTTTAACTAAAATTTGGAAAATAAGGCGAAAAATAGCGTTTTTCGCTCCGTCCTCTATCTTTGAATGCTGTACGTCTTATCACTTTATCTATCTTCTTCTCGCCGATAGTCACTCTTGTTCACCGGAAACCGGAAGCGCAAGTCTAAATTGACACAGTAAGCTATACAGCGGGTAAGTTAGGTCGAGACACAAGTATTCGGTAAATATTTAGTTGATTTTCTTCAATACATATAGATTCATAAGAAAAACTTCATTCCACATTTTCGAATTATTTTTCTATGTGAAATCATCTCCTTTTCGGTTGTATCACCAGTCACGGACCAACCTACGTATTAGGGAAAAATTGTTCAGAATGATGATCTCATAACAACATATTTTAAGATAATCGAAATCGGTGAGGTGACCGTGATTAAGAATAATTACACTGCACTGAATTGCGTTGACACTATTTAACTATCGACAAGTTTTCCTATTTTGTTTAAATATGGCATGTGTATTACAGAAATTTTTTAATTGATCAAGGCCGGATAAGTGATTAGAAAAATCGAAGCTAATTAAAAAAGAAATTTCTTTATTTATTTTCCGTTAGATTTACCTTCGGGTCAGCCTAACTTAACAGGAATAAAAAAGAAATTTATTGATTCGATTGTCTTGCAATAATATTTAAGTGTTCCGGTAACAATGTTAAGATGGAAATATCAAAAAATCGATTCTTTTATTGTATTCTTTTTTAAGTATAACACATTGTGGTTTTATTATTCATTACAATACAAATATACATTAAATACAAATGTCATTAAATACAATAAAGCTTTATTATATGTTTATGCCAAAATTAGTGACAACTATGACTTTGAACACATCCGATGTATACATATATAGTTGTACCAGAAAAAATATAGTTTTATTATACACATTTCACACTATTTATCATTTGGATCACTATAAACATTTTCAAAGATACGCATTTACGTAACACGAAGTATATGTAAGCGTTTAGTATACATATGCGTATAGCATCCAAGCAATGCACGTTTTTATAGGCAAAAACACGCTCGATGAAGTCAGTAAAACCAGAGATAATTGAAAATAGAATTGCTATTTCTGAAACCGAAAGTTAACTGTTTGTGAACATAAGGCGCGGGTAAACGAAGTTCTACTGTATGGGGAGTAATACCTGTGGTTGTACGTAAAGTTCTACTCTAACTGTGTGTATTATTGATTAAATGTTGCGCGTGTGTTAAATGGGCATGTGCGAAAAGATGCCAAAATAATATGAAGCACGTATACATACACTCGTACGAATATCGATCAGAGGGAATCGAGTAAATGGCGGAGCTTAGGTAAACATATATGCGAACAATGGTTAATCTAGAGTACATGAGAAAAGTAACTCAAATAGTAATATCTAAATAGTCGAGCAGATGCGTGGGATTCACTACCTGATGGCAGCTGACAGACGTGGACGTCTACTCACGTACCTACGAATATTTAGAAGATTTTCAAAGAGAAACTTGACCGGTGTTAAATGTTCACTTGTTTGTTTACCTGCCGTGATTTTATCGATATATGATTTAATAGCTATTGTTAATTATTGCCTGATATAGTTTATCGCTTTTCAGATATCGATTGATACAGTGTCTAGGGCAAGCAACTGATTGAAGTGGTACACCGTTTTTCTCGTTCTCTAGACTTGTTTCCAGAATTAATGTATGAACATTGAAAGTATTAATAAGCATTTGTGTAGCAAATAAATAAGTATCAATACCGTTAATATTTAATTAACAAATCGGAACTCATCACAGAGACTAGTTATAACTAATAATGACATATAAACTTGAAACTGTTTTACAGGTATGTTAAACTGAGTAACAATGAGGATAACGTCATGCTATTTCCGACGTATCTTAATAATAGCAGTATTTATTACACTGGTATTCTGTGTCGTCCAAGTTTTTCGACTCAGATTGGATGATAATGAATTGACAGTGGGTGAGAATGGATGGGTATTCGATGAAAATTTAACAAACTTGGATAAATTGTGAGCGAATGTTTAATATCTTACGCTAAGAACATTCTATTGTGACCAATTGTAATGGCGGGTTTATCTTCTTTTAGAATACACATATCTCAGTTGATTAAGAAATCGGAACAACCTAGTGTCGGGTGTGTAATTCCTCATACAATGAGCAAATATTCAAATACATAATTGCATCTGTGTTTTAATTTCCAGAGAAGGAGTAGTAGCTTGTAAATTACCTCAGTTAAATGTGTCCAATCCAGAAATCGTCAAATTTATACACACCGTACCTCCTTTATCATGTAAACCTGACGATTGGGTTACAGTTAGCGGCTCGAGACTTGAAATTAGTAAAAAAGCTAAGAAAAAATATGGCTCGATAACATGTTCTTTCAGTGGTAAGTTAGATCAACTTTGCAATAATGTCATTGCATTAGTTCTAATAGCAATTCTGTTTCTCTCTAGAAATTGTTAGAAAAAATGACTATAATGTATTATTGATGACTTCGGTCGATTCCAATGATTATTATGAACTTAAACACAGTGATTTTGTCGATGTCAAATGTGAATCGAAAAATGGCGATGAGTAAGTATAAAACATATTTAACATTGACTACCATGGCGGTGATCACTACTGACTGGCAATGAATTTTCCAACGATGCTGCGGTGGTCATAACTGACTGGCGCAACCAAACTCGATAATGCGTTAAATGATAATTTTAGTAGTGTTCTAATTAAATCGATAATTTTTAGGTGGCACAGTATTATGGCTGGAGTAAAGAATGACCCTCGGATGAAAGAAGAAAACAAATGGGAAAATGTTGCAAGCAACGCTCTTAAACTAAATGTACTCATGTTAGGTTTTGATTCCTTATCTCGCAATACGTTCATACGCAAATTACCAAAAACATATCAATATTTAAAAAATGACCTGGATGCTCTGGTTCTGGAAGGATATAATATAGTAGGCGATGGCACGCCGCAAGCACTTATTCCTATTCTTACTGGAAAGATCGAGCTCGAATTACCAGATACAAGAAAACGTATGGGACAGAAAGCGTATTTTGTCAATGTGTATCCAATGATATGGAATGAATACAAAAAACAGGGGTACATAACAGGATTTATGGAAGACGTGCATCATATTGGAACCTTCACATATCGTCTAAAAGGTTTCAAGGAACAACCCACTGATCACTATATGAGAACATACTATTTAGCTGCTGCCCCATATTTTAGATATTACAATAAGTATTGCGTTGGAAGCATACCAAGGCATATGGTAAATTGAAAATCTTTTCTAATAGTAATATATGAATAGAAATATTGTATATTGAGGTCACATACTATATTATATTCTTCCAGGTAATGTTAAATTACATTAAAGAAATTTTCAATGTCTACGAACATCAACCGAAGTTCTTGTTTGGTTTTCATGGAGAACTTTCACATGACTCCTATAATGACATAGGAATAGTTGATGGAGATTTACATACATGGGTGAAAGATTTAAACGAATATGGTCACTTGAATAACACATTATTAATATTAATGAGTGATCATGGACACAGGTTTGTGTTTAGTCAATATACTGAATACATTATACTGAATATTTTGAATAAATTGTACTAACAAACGTGTACTTTAAAGATTTGCAGAAATACGCAACACTTTACAGGGCAAACAGGAAGAAAGACTTCCATTCTTTTCCTTTGTTTTTCCACCGTGGTTCAAAAAAGCATACCCAAAAGCATATGCCAATTTTTTGCATAATACTCAATACTTAACCACACCATTTGACGTGCACAAAACACTAGAAAACATATTGAATTTTGAAACTCCAAAAGACGGCGATCGCCATCAAAGAGCAATTAGTTTATTTGATAAAGTAAGTCTTGCGTAATTTTTCATTTTCTCAATAACTATTTTATTAATGATCTAGATCACCTAATTCCATTACATAACAACGCAGATACCGTTAGAAAGAACATGTGCAGATGCATTTATAGAACCACATTGGTGTGCTTGCCTTGGTTGGCAAGAAATTTCAATCGAAGATGCCAATGCAATCGCTGCAGCCAACTATTTTATAAAGTTTCTTAATGTTTATACAGAGGAGCATCGTAAGATATGCGAAAGGTTGCAGTTAAAAGAAATATTATGGGCTGCTAAACTTTTGCCCAATAAAGGTTATAAAACATTCTAATTTTTATAACGGGTGGACCTATACAGGATGACTCAAAAATCTGGTACTTCCTTGAAAGGAGTTATTCCCTTTGCAAAAATATTCTCCGCTATATCATTGGCCAAGCCGGAATCCGTCCGCTGTTACCGCGCCCTGATTGGTCCGTGCTTTCCGGAGAACATTTTTCCAAAAAAAAAGTTCAAATGACTACAAGAATCACCTCTTTCAAAAAAGTTTTTGGGACACCTCACATATATGTAACCCCCTCAGATTATGATGTGACTTGCATACAATACTCATACTTTATTCACCATTTATATTTGGGGAGTGAAAATAATTTTGAAAATTAAGGTTGCAACAATAAGTAATTATTAATGGTAGAAGTAGTTTTTATATAATCTGATGTCTATTTTCATCCCCTAAATATGAATGATGGCCACTAAAGAGAAAGTAAGTCTTATATTAAAATATGTTTCATATTAATAAAAAATTGAATTATAGGCCTATTAAAATTTCAAAAGTCGGGAGATCAAGATGGTTTCATAGGAGATTTCAGTGCCAAAACAAAACCAACCAGTGAAACTTATCAACTGAAAGTAAAAACAAGTCCAGGGGATGGATTGTTTGAAGTAAGCATTACCTATGATATAAGGAAAAATACTTTTTCAACCAAGGTAAGTTTATTATCATCATCACAGTGCATAAAATATTTAATAGTTATGTGCCATATTGTACAATAATTTTTGTTACATTTCAGATTTCAGATGTCAGTAGAATCAATATGTATGGATCTCAAGCAAGATGTGTTGAAAATTCATTATACCATTTAAGAAAGTATTGTTACTGCAAGGAATAATAAACAATAATTTATCAATTTTTTAATATAGCTAGGATTATTGTAAAGAGAAATGTACTTTTCCAACATCTTTCTATAACGAGCCAAAGAATTACTATAGATTTAAAAAAAAAAGGTATTCTTGTCGTTTCTTGCCAGTTAAGTATTTTCGATGAAATATGAAATGTTAAATACATGTGTAAATATATATGTAGTAGGGCGTAATTCGTGGAGCTTTACAACACTATTTCTATTTTTGTTTTTATATGAAAAAGTATTTGTTTCTCAGTTATATCACGAATTTTGCCCAATCCTGAATAATGTAAATAATGCACAATGTATTTATTACAGCAAATACATAATTTAAATATTTCAATGTTTGTACAAAAT
Organism: Lasioglossum marginatum; assembly: GCA_028455795.1. NCBI lineage: Eukaryota > Metazoa > Arthropoda > Insecta > Hymenoptera > Halictidae > Lasioglossum > Lasioglossum marginatum. Next base: position 3,312,049 of record CM052265.1, read on the forward strand.
AGCAATTTTATTGAAAGAAAAATTTTTTAATATATGACTAAACTATTTTCCAGACAGACAGTATTCTCCATATTGATGTAAGAATGTTGTAATTTCACGAGTTTTGTTGCATATTAATATGAACCCAATATTTTGTATGTGAGATGGCTTACATGGAAAATATGCTTGACCTTTGCTATCTTTGACTACTACTTCTAGAACTAGTGTACTAACAGATAAATCTGTGTCATTTTGTTTTTCCACTCTAAAATTATTAAATAATTAATTTCGCTTTCTGTTAAACATAAATATTAGTTACTATATAAACATTAGTGTTAATAAATAAATGACAATACCTTATCAAATCTTTGTAAATAGCTTTGGTAGCATCCAAATATGGGTCTAATTTATCTTCGTGTTGACACAGTATTCCTCCAAGAACCAGCATTTGAAAAATACGAAATATAAATTCCTCTCTCTCGTCTTTTGTGTATAAATTGTATTCTGGACATTCTTCATCTAATAACATCTATAAGCATTAAAAAGTAAATAGATTTGTAGTAATGAAACATTAACTACATAATGAAGAAAAATTCTTACTCCTCTGAGATTATCACTAACTAGAATATTATCAATTTCTGTATCGTATCTTTTGCAAATAGTCCCTGTCTTATACACAATTCCATTTCCTGGATCTTTCAATTTATCAAAAAAGGACATACTTAAAACAGAACAAGGCACTGGTTTTACCTCAACAACTGACGATGTTATGCCTAACAATTATAAAATGCATTAATAATATATATTATATTATTATAAATAATATATCTCTTTACTACCTTGCTTTACCCAAAAATTTTCATGCATTGTTATTAATTCTTTCCCAATAATGTTGTCTTTAAAGAATGCCTACGAGTAATTGAAATGCGATTACTTTATGTGAAGCATGTATAAATGAATTACAGATTGTATTTAAAATGATTATAAATAATGTATTCATCAACTAACATCTACTAAAAGATATTTCTGATACTGTTGGAAAGGTTCATTAAATGAAAAATGTTGGATAATGAAATTTCCACGTATACCCCTGTAATATAATAACAATAATTTGTTATGTATACAAACTATGTATATATTGAAAGACGCAATATGCAATCTAAAATGTATAGACTCAATTACCATTTGAAAAGCAAGTTCTGTGTTGTTTTATTATTGATTCCTACGTAATTCTTTGATGCGAGTGGCACGAATGTATAATTCGATACACCTTCCATTTTACAACAAATATATCATTGCTATGGAGACAAGGCATGTTCATTTTGATGAATTTATATAGGTGCCAGCCTTACGGGAGTACGAGAGATCGTGTCTCGTCTATAGTCTATGTATATATGCTCTCATACATGTACATTAGCAAGATGTCTGCGTTGTTTAGGTTTGTTAAAAATGTAGGGAGAAGCATACAGCTGCCAACACAAAACAGGAATATTTCATTGTCTGCTACATCCTATCTGAAAGAAAGTAAGCTTGAATCACATTCGTTTTCGATTCCAATTAACATAATCACACATGCAGTCTATTCCGATTCTATAAGTAAATTTCTCTAACCTATAATTCAGAATTCTTCTATATATTCCACTTAATTTTCTTTGTAGTTATCGAGAAAAAAGAAGGGAATAATTTAATAATTGAAGCAGTGATAAAACCAGATGAAAATGATAGTCGATTCCTGAAACCTAAAAAAGGTGTCTGTCCTGTGTGTTCTTCTGGTCTTTCCATACGTCACACTGTACGATCTTATTTTCATGTTTTAGTAGATGAACATATCGTAATTTTTCATACTTTTAAACAATTTAAAAATTATTTTAGGATGTTCTCATACTTAACCAATTTACAAGATCCAATGGCAGTATACTACCACGTAGAATTACTGGTCTCTGCAAAGTGCAACAAAAGAGAATTTCTTCGATGATCTTAATGGCCCAGAGAGCAGGTAAAGAATAATTAACTTGTTTGAATTTAAGATTAGAAATCAATTAGTACATTCAAAACGATCTCAGTACCTGGGGTCTAACTCTGTGGATCGACTGTATCGAATCTGATAAATAAACTTAATACACACATATAACATAAAACTATAATTTATATAACATAGAATCTCTATCGCATTGAGCACGTTATCTTCTGTTTATATTCTGTCCAGCTCGACTGTGTTAACATTAAAGGATGTTTGCATCGTTTCCTCTTTTCAGGAATAATGCCAAGGAAATCTTCTTCGGGAGAATACTGGGACCCTTTAAAACGGGGCAAGTGGAGGAAGTTTAATACGTATTACGACGAAGACACTATCACAGCTAAATATCGCTTGTAATTTATAAGAAAAAAACACAATAAATATATATTTCGTTGGATCATAAATAAATGTAGTATTCTCATTACATCAATTCTACATAAATTATACATATTCGTATACTGTTCGTTCTCCATTTGAGCATCAGCTGATGCATCGGTACAGGTTAGAAATCATGTTGAAACGTAGGTTAATATCAACTTCGTGGTGTAAAGTTCAGAAACGATACGCGCAGAAGAATTCAAAAATAATAGTGAAAGGTGAACATGGAGAACATGAAGTTGCGAAAATCCGTAATATCGGAATTTTGGCGCACATCGATGCCGGTTCGTTGAAGTTTTAATATATTTTTTAACATAACCTGATGTCGGATGTATCTGTCACAAGAATAATATTCAATAATGATGTTTCAGGTAAAACAACTACTACAGAAAGAATGTTATTTTATTCTGGTCTTATTAAATCTATGGGAGAAGTACATCATGGTAATACAGTAACAGATTACATGGATCAAGAACGTGAACGAGGTATAACTATTACCTCCGCAGCAGTGACATACGAATGGAAAAATCATCGTATTAATCTAATAGACACACCGGGGCACATTGATTTTACTATGGAGGTAGAACAAACTCTGAGAGTGTTAGACGGAGCAGTAATTATACTTGATGGTTCGGCAGGTGTGGAGGCTCAAACGCTGACAGTTTATCGACAGGCTGACAAATATAATATACCTAGAATTATTTACGTGAACAAGATGGATAGACTAGATGCAAACTTCGACGCAAGTGTAAAGTCTATCGAATCGAAATTGCATGTAGAAGCATTGCCAACGCAGTTTCCTATCAAAGAACAAGGGCTTTTGAAAGGCATAGTGGATGTGATCACATTAGAAAAAATGGTTTTTACTAAAGATGATAAGGGTATGAAATTTACAAGACTAAAACTGTGCAACGAAGGGGATAAAAGTTTGTGGGAAATGGCGGTCGAGAAGCGTAGACATTTAACCGATAAATTGTCTAATATAGACGATAAGTTAGCAGAGGTAATCATCGAACAAGAATCTTTAGACTCTATCGCTCCACAATTGCTAATAGACTCTTTATACAGAGCTACCATAAATATGAAAGGTGTACCTGTACTCCTAGGTAGTTCCTATAAGAATGTAGGCGTGCAACCTTTAATGGACAGCGTTCTCTTGTATCTTCCATCTCCGGATAAGAATAAATATTTAAAGTACTATCGTTCTTTTGACAAAAATTTGTCTGCCAGAGCATTTAAAATTGTGCACGATAAACAGAGAGGACCTATTACCTTCTTCAGAATTTATACCGGAGCCATGGAGAAAAATGTGAAAGTATATAACATTCAAAAAGAAATTTCTGAACAAGTTACCAAATTGTACATCGCTTGTGCAGACGACTACGAAGAAGTATCTAGTATTAATAGTGGTAACATTGCAGCAGTAGCAGGATTGAAAAGTGTTACAACCGGTGATTTGTTGACGACCAATGCATCAGCGGTTAATAGAGCCAAAACAAAGTTGGCATCGCAGAAAGACATTGAACCAGAAGAAGTTGAGAACTTCTTCGCTTCCAATTCGAGGATATTAGAACCTGTTTTCTTTTGTTCGATAGAAGCACCGTCCGTTTCTTCTCAAGCAGCCTTGGAATCTGCTCTGCAACAGCTAGAAAGAGAAGATTCAAGCTTAAGAGTAACTCAAGACAGCGAAACAGGACAAACTGTGCTCGCTGGTATGGGCGAATTGCACATAGAAATTATCAAAGAACGAATTCGATCGGAATTTAAAATTGACGCAGATTTAGGACCATTGCAGATTGCCTACAGAGAGACGATAACAGACTCTGTTAGGGATACCTTTAGTTCCGAGTACACAATAGGGAAAAGTAAACATTCAGTGACGGTAACTATATCGTTGATACCGAACTATCAAGGAACCGAGCCTTTGCTGTTAGATAGATCACCGGAATACATAGCAAACATCGATGCCATACCTTTGAAAATGATGAAGGCAGTCAAGGCTGGTGTGAAATCAGTTCTTTTGCACGGACCAAAACTAAGCTACCCAGTTATAAATATGGGGATAAAGTTACATTGGTTGGAATACAAACCTGGTACTTCTTCGACAATCATTACTGCTGCTGTCGCTCAGTGTATCAGGAAGGTAATCTCATTTTCTTGAGGAGGTTCTCGTTTCGATTTTCGAAAGACGGGGTTTTTCAGTAGTCAAAGTGCATTCCGCATCCTTGCCATCCTGGAAACGCGAGTCTACCCCCTCAATAGAATATTTTAATTTAAAAGTCTAATCCAAAGTTTTGAAACTATAATTCCCAACACCGTATTCCTGAATTATGACAACCATATGCGAAGTTCTCACGTTCATAATTTTGTACTTCTGCAAAAAAGACTGAAAGTGAAAGATTTTATAGTTTGCCAGTAAAAAAATCTCAAGATCAGTTTAATATGTGCATTTATTTAACAACTATTTTTTGGTCATCATGTTTGATCGTGTCGCACGCCTTCATAGGTTCTGCAATTTTTGTATTTGCTCCGCAATTCTTTGTTTCTGATAAAATCGACATAGACTTGGGCCTATGGTCCAGCATAGTTCTCCTTAAGTTTTGTTTTACCGAATCACTGCTTTTTGTCTCTTCATGGCGCAGGCAGTACCTATGCTGCCATTTTTCCTGCATAGATTTTGTAGCCTCTTCTTTTTTCTGTGTCTCCTCATTGGGTATAAATGTATCTGTGAGAGTTTTGAGGATGTTGATCTTCTTGAACGCATCGTCCGCGATCAAATTCGGGTCGTAGTATTTGGGTGACGTGTCCATCGCCGGAAAAACATAACGCTTCAACTTCGCGTGTTGCTTGAATTCTGTCGCTCGCGGTAACTTGCCGGATTGCCGGTCGAAAAAATCGTTTATCAGTATATCGTTCTTGATCTGTAAACTTCTTAGAAAATTCTGATCAATCAGTTTCCGTTTAGTGCCTTTGATATCGTTGCTCCCTTCGAAGCTGGTCGAATTCGCCAAGTACTTCTGATTGTTATCCTCCCTTATTCTGCTTTTGGTTCTTTTGGTATTGGTTTGGGTTGATTTGTCGACACCGTGGATACCCCATTTCAGCATGTAAGTGTCAAGAAAATTGTGGTAAAGTTCGGGGCAAACCTCTTGATGCTCATAGTGTTTGTCTATGAAATAGACCCTGCGAAGACGACAGTTTCCGTATATTTGCAGTCTCTGCGTGGCAGCATAAATACTGTTGAACGCGGTTTGCGTTAATTGCGACAGGTTCAATTCTAATTTGTTCCATCCGGTTTCCAATTTCACCCTCACGCGACATATTACGCCCCTGGAGTTGTACCTCTCGGATTCCGCGTTGGTGAATTGAAAATGATGCAGACAGTTTTGGGTGTCTACTACCTGCGGTTCAGTATGTAATAATTAGACAGCGAATTTCATACATTCACAACAAAAATAGGTGTAATTTTAAAAAGTAAGACTATTAGCAAAATTGAAATAGTTTCAATAATCTGAAGTCATGTTGACTGGTTCGATAGATGTCTAGGGTTTTAATATCATTCAAATCCACGATCTACGAGTTAACACGATTGTTTGAAATAGATTACTTGACCGATGCCTCACGCTAATCTATCTATAATTTCCGACGAAAGACGAAGATCACGGTTACCTGCACTTGCAAGCGACAGTGCAAATTCAGATTTTTTATGACGACAACCAGAACCGGTAATTCGATATTGAGAAACTGTGATGAATCGGACGGACAAAGGATAGAGGTTCCATAATCGTTCGTCTGTTCCAAGTCCTGCACCTCAATGACCTGTTGACCGTTTCCGGTTGATATTAATTAGAATCGTATAGGATTAGAAGCGGGGAACGTACATTTTCCAACAACTCCGAATCGAGGATCTTACGAATATGACCCGACTGCGACTGATGTTTCCTCCAGTACTCTAATGGCTTGTCGCTGATGCTGTATAGTAGGGAGACATATCCAGCAACCATTAAACCTCGAAATTATTTGACAAAACCAGAAAACATTAATGCGGATTTACACATTGGAATTTACATATTTTCGTTGCTGAAAATCGAGGCTAGATTCGATGTGAACAACGATTCGCACTCGCAACTGTGTTTCTTTCACGCCAGTCAATTTTTCTTTAATACAGAGTGACCAACAGTTTGTCGATCTTCATCGAACATTTTAATTTTTATTGAAACTTTGTCTATAACCACTTATTTTACCGTACTACAGTAATGTCCGACTGTAAATCATTTCTCGGTTCTGTATTGTGACCTACATATGAGCAGGACACTATTTTCTTGTGGCTTCAAAGACCGCGCCGAACGTAGAAAAGGACAGCGCAGCTCGAAAGGCCTCGGTCGCCGAGAAGTGTAAACATGTCGCGTAATCTGATCTCGGGTCGGGTATATCGATATGAATCACTACTAATCCAATTAAAAAACTTCTTTATTTTTCATTATTTTTTATGGAACTTTTACCAACTTATATGTGGTATTTTTTTGATTAAAATGACACTAAACACGTTATAATTTCAACTGTATTTAATGGTTTAATTGACGATGAAAGTTTTGGGCGCAATGAAGAACAGCGCGATCCGTGTTTACATGCTGTCCTTTTCTACGTTCGGCATCCTTTGTACTTTTAGCGCGGTCGACGCAGTCATAAAAGAAATAGTGTCCCTACACGATCTCTCTACCTGCTCGGAACCGGCGATGGTAAACAAATCGCGACTTTACTGTATGTCGATCAAATGGAATTGTACACACGCGAATATCCGCAGTTTAGCTAAAGAATGTGTGAGAATTTGGTTGCGGCAATTAAAGAAATATTTTGGTTTAGTTGATGCAGAGTAGCTCGATTCAGTTGCTGGAGCCGATAATGCTGCTGGAGATCGTGGTAAATGAACAATACTCATCCGGTGTCCTGGCTGACCTCCCGAAGAGACGGGCAGAAATACAAAATATCGACATACGTGGACAGAACAAGGTAATTAAGATTTGTTAGCATTCTATGCAACTTAGAAAAAGTACTATGATTTACGTACAAAAGTCAGTGTAAATACAAACGAGCTCAATCAAGTTCAAGGTCCGCATTTCATATTCTTGCCAGTCTCAGGAAGTTTATTATAATTGGCTTCCGATTGATTCTCTTTGAAACTCTGCCAACAAAATGTTTGCGACTGCACAGACCACTTCTGCTTTCGTATCCTTGGAAACCTAATCTTACTCGAATACGTGTTCTATACACAGGTGATCAGGTGCCTCGCTCCGCTGGCCGAGCTGTTAGGCTACTCGACAACGCTGAGGATACTGTCATCGGGCCACGCAACGTTTTCTTTAGAATTTGATCATTACGAACAATTGGATCCGATCAACGAAGCGGAAGCGATTAAGAGGACCACGGGATTTAGTTAGGAAATTGTTAGACCAGTTGTGAAATAAAAGGTTTACGTGACGAACACTCATCACGTAATTTTTTTTCTTTTTTAAATCTTGTGTATTAAGAAATTAGCAGTTCAACTTTACAAAGATGTAAATTCGGTCGTTCTAACGTAAAAATTATTTACACGAAAAGAGCGTTGTCTTCGTGGAACACACGGCCACGAAGGCATCGGACTCGCTTACACCTAGAAGGAGTAACGATTCGTATGATCGATACACGTCGTTATATTATTCTCGACTAATTACATGTTCAGCTTCGCGTTTCATTCGTTCGATCTAATCAAAATATATTGCAGCATTATCAATGGTGCGTTACAATCTTTCTTATACGATCGTCGTTCGCGGTCGCGGATTGCGAAGCCGATACGCATATATGCCGGGTTCGCAAATTCCCGTCGAGCGCGATTCGAAGGGAGAAAAATAAACAACTCGGCTTTGAAAAAGTCCGCGACCGGCCTCGCAATCGACCATCGCGTATAAATAAATTAATATTGCTTAAGATAATGCAAAAATGTCATACATAGTAAAATATATGTATGTGTATATATTATTATATGTATGGAGGGATGAAATGTTAAAAATGGGATGAGACTTTGCAAACTCGTCAGTTGCACAGAAATCTTCTTCGTAGTATTGCGTAGAGACGGTTGCGGGACGAATTTCAAGGCAAAATTCAGTAAAATGTACAGTTACACGGGCGCTGATCCTAAATCGTCCGATCAAACAACTCCTTACAACGACGATGCAACAACTTTAGTGCACCCTGTACCAGAGCTGGGCAAAACTTATTTTAAATAACGGATAAAAAGGTAACGAATAAAATCGGTTTATTCATTATCGTGAATGACGAATAAATCGATTTTATTCGTTATTCTTTATTTGAATACAGGAATACAGTATTATTCGTCGTTCTCGAATAATGTATGAATTTGTATACGTGCATGTAGACATTGTAGACAATCTCGACAACAAGTTCGGCAATATCAATAGCTGTCGAGCAGCGCCGAATTAGGTCTCTAGCGGACACTAGGCAAAATTTGAATCGAGAAATCTTATTCTTTCATCCTTGAAAAAATTGAAATTTTTCGTTTTCGGATTTTCATTTCAGAATATCTTCGCAATCCAGTCGTTCGAAAATATCTTCACAACAATGTTTCGGTATTAGGGACATTGTCTTGAATAAATATAATATAATTTTCATTACATTGACAAGAGCTCGGAAAATGTTGATAAAAGCTCTATAAACAAAAAACTAAAATCTTTATAAACTGACAAAAGTTTATACGTTTATAAGAATTAAAAAACTTAAGAAAGATATATAGATATATAGATATATAGATATACAATCTGCGGAAATATTATATTTCAATATAATAACAAATTATAATAAAAAAACAATATAAGAAATCTATACATTTTTTTAGTTCTTTTACAAACCTATTGTTGGTTTGGAGCTCTTACAAACTTTTTACTGAACTGAATATAATATAGACCATATCTATTCATTTTTTCCATTTTTCAATGTAATTCATTTATAATTACAGTAGATTCGGAGGCAAATTGTTTCCCGAGACCTTTTATAAGACAATATGGGGAAAATTATACTATATTTATTCAAGAATATGTCCCAAATACGAGATACTTAATAAGAGTTTTATAAAAAATAACAGCATTGCATCTTCTTCTAATACTGAAACATTGTTATGAATTTATTTAACTATGCCTATAAGTGATGCAACAGGAGAATTATTTAAGAAAGACTTAGGTCCTTAGCAATAAGTGACATTATCTAAGATTTCTTTAGAAGCAACTTACATAAATGGGCCCCAATTTAGATTTTGTTCAGAATCCGCTAGAGACTGATTGAAGTCTCTGCATGCGCGTGTACAACCCATACTATGTATTCAAATTCATTCGTTATTTGCGAATGACGAATAATACTGTACTCCTGTATTCCTGTAATACTGTATTCCTGAATAAATCAATTTTATTCGTTATCTTTTTATTCGTTATTTAAAATAAATTTTGCCCAACTCTGATCCTCGGACGTAATGTCTGACTTTATCACGGGCTTGACGTCCGTAGGAGACGCGGAATGACGTCGGCAAACGGCTCTGTGGCCTTCCAGGATGAACTCCAGCTCCTCTTTGGCCTGTTGCAGTTGGTGGATCTCTTCCTGCAAGCTCTGTTTCTTTTGTTCCAAACCCTCAGTCTCCTGCGAAAAGAGAATAATGCCGGTTACATATGTTAAATCAACTGTTAAAAGTTGAGCGATTTCCGGTGTTTTTAACAGGTTAACGTCGCTGGAAATCGCTCAACTTTAAACATTTATAACATTTGAACCATTGATCCTGCAGGATGGAAACTTGGATTTCTCACATCTTCTCATCCAAATCTATCGGATAACATAGGAAAAAGACAAAAATGTATAGGAGAAAGGCAAAAATATCTGGTTACGCAAGGAAAAGAGCAGCCTCTCGAGTTTCCGAGATCGAGTGGAAGATGCTTACTTCTAGCAGGGCATTGGTGTGGTCCATCCTTCGCTTGCGGCACCTTGCTGCTGCCATTTTGTTCCTCTCCCGGCGGATCTGTCGGCGTTCCTCCTCCTCCGGGGTCATCCCGATCGTTCTCGTGGGCCTTCTGCCGCCCATGTTGCGCCTTACCGGCTGCTGCGGCTGCGTTTGATGGGACTCCACGAGGGTGGTGTTGGTTGCCACCGGGGCGGCACTCGTCGTGATTATGTGATGCGCCGTCGTGTTCTGGGTCTGCGCCGGGGTCGGCTGCGACGGTTCGACCAGCGGCGGCACGAACCCGGCCTCGCGGCTGTGCGACGCTGACTCGCTGGTCAGCTCCAAGAACGTCTGCTCGATACTGCGGAGCGTCGTCGGCGTCAGCGTCGGCGTCGTTATGGTCGGCACTCCGCTGTGCACTCCGTTGTGCACTACGTCCAAGGATACCAACTGCAACGGCAAACAACAGTTTTATGTTAATCCCAACATCCTTTGGACTTGTCGTTTTCGTTTCTTTGTTTGACCATGTTTAACGCTAAACCTACCGCTAAAGTGACCGTTCGTCGTAGCTATCGATACTAGAGACCATGATTTTCTACGTACAAGTGAAACTTAACATTAACCCTACCACGAGAGGTCAAACGATCCATTTTAGATTTTTATTTGACAATTATTGAGATTGTAAAGATGTTTTCATGGGAATTGATTGAATACATTTTTTGACTCCAGTATATATTATAGCAAAAATCGCAGAAAATATAAATAAATTTAATCTTGATCATCACTTATAATGATAAGCTGTATTTCAATACACGTGTAGGACCTGCTATTATTAATTCGTTGCTAGTATTAATTCGCGTTTATACATTTTCTAGTAACAATCGACTTCTTCTCGAAGTAACTTGTACATTCCCAGGTACATTCCCAAAAACACAGCGCTGTGAGCGAAATTGAAATGAGTAGGTCCCCAGGCGAACACTTGCATAAAAACGTCTAATGGACAGATTGAGACTTACAATGGTTACGCGGTGAAACGGACACAATGGCGATAGAGGATTAGCGGAGTTCGTAATGGAGGTTCGACGAACCGTCGCGAGAAGAGCGATTTGAATTTTTGGTGATCCGGTAATTGGCTAAATAGGATCATCCGATTAGATAAGCTCCTGGAGCGGTGCGAACGAAATCAAATCCTACTTCAGTAAACGCCCCTTTACTGCCCAACGGCCATTTTTTGCACGGACAGCGATCATACGCGGACACTATTTTTGATTTATGACTACGTCTATCGCGCCGACCGCGCCGAGCGAGACTTCAATAGAGAGCCGAACATAGAGAAGGACAGAAGAGCAGGTGGAGTGGGTAGCCACTAAACAGTGATCGTACCCACGAACCCGGACAGTAAAGGGGCGTTTACTGTTTTCTGTTATCGAATCGGTCATTGGACTAAATATGGACATACAACGAATATCAATTTTCTTTTTCTCGTAGGAAATTATTAACGACAAAGTTTCTTTGGCTAATCTTACGACACACACTCCGTTATAACGGAATATTTCTATTCGGATGAATTGATTTCTTCTGTAAAGCGTTGTCCTTTTCTTGCAAACACGATTGTGATACAGACCCAAGTGTTTGTAAGATATCGCGACACCTGTGCTGATACGAGTATGTATATGTACACTCCCGCTCATAAGTCTTAGGACACCTCTGATTTTTAGTAGAACTGTGGTATTTCGTATAGATTATGAACCTTTAACTGTAGATATTACCTACATAATATAAATATAACGATAACAATCCAAAACACACGTCAAAAATATGTAAAAACTATTTGGTTCAACTTCAATGTAATAATTCATCAAAAATTATGAAATGGCCTCCCCAATCACCAGATTTGAACCCCCTAGAAAAATTATGGGATCAACTGGATAGACAGGCACGAAACTTTTGCCCTGCTTCGAAAACATATTTGTGGAATATTTTGGAACGAGAATGGAATAATATAACAACAGAAAGTATGAAAAAATTGATCACGCGGAGCCCAAGAATGGTGCAAACTATAATAAAGAAACGTGGCGGATTCTTCGATGAAGAGAAAATATAGATATTTTTTTACTTAGTAAGATTTTTGATATATGAGTACAGCATCCTTTCGTTGACATGTAAACCTTTAAATAAGGAAACATTTGTTCAAAACCTTCAACAATTATTCCATTTTTACAGAGTTCAATACAAATATGATCATTGTCCTAAGACTTATGAGCGGGAGTGTATGTATATGTCGCAGCAAAAATTCGATTGCTCGACCGAATTGTTTCGATGGGAAAATAGAAAGAAAAAGGAACCACAGAGGTGTACGATCCCAGGAGCATCGGAGTGACTCACGGAAAGTAAGTGAATTCGACGTCCGCTGAAGTCCGCTCATTAATAGCCTGCAACTATCTAGCTATCTGTCTATCTGTACTAGTGGCACAGAGAGCGCGAGGAACGGGTGTACACGCGGCTCGACGAGCGCGCAACAGTGTAAACGCGGCTCGGCCAGGTGCGACGAGATCATGAAGCGGTTGGGAAACAAATGGTTTTTCGCTGGCAACTGTGGAACGAGTCGATCACCCTCGAGAGCCGGACTGCGCATTAGATGGCCACCCGTTCGTTCGGTGTTGCCCGGATAACAGAAGTTCGTCGTATTATCGGCGTTGAGCAACGTTGGAGAGTCGATTCCAATGAACGATTTCGTTCGATGGAGAGGAGTTGCGCAACGATCGAACCAGGGAAGAAATGAGGCGACCAGAGAAAGGGGCGGGAAGAGAATGAAAAGGAAAGAAACGTATGAAGAAGATATAAGTTTTGCAAATCAATTTCAACCATTAAGGATATTTCAAAGTAATTACACTTGAAACATCTCTCTCGAATTCAGAAGGATTCATCATGGACAGGAGGGTACAGCGAGGTGCTGTGTAACGTTAGACTCAATACTCAATACGCTTCAATAAATACATATGCACTTTCACTTTTAACATTTATTAATCAGAAAATGGCTACAATGAATATACCTGTCTATACACGGTTCTCATACATTACAAATTTAATGAATTGGTAATTTCCAATTTTTATAGACAAATTTGAAGAAAGTGCAATGGAATACAATTCTGTTTTTAATGGGAACACTCTTGATAGATCCAAAACAAATAAAAATAGTACTGAATTCTATCGAATTTTATATTCTAGCAGTTTTTGAAAATTTCCACAAGCCATAAATGCATAAAGGTTCGCAGTCTAGTAATTACATTTAAATAATATTTGATGTACATCTTTGCAATAAATCAAATTCGTTTCTTTTTACAAAAACGTACTTAAAAATACTTTATTTGCAAATGGTTGAATTTGATTTGCAAAAAAAAAGAATGAAATGAAAGTGAATTTGCAAAACCTGTAGAAAGAAAGGAACAAAGAACCGATGAAAAGGTACGCGCGACCCAGGACACGCGTTATCGGTTCCTCGCGATACCGCGGGTAGTTTAATCCGACCAGATCTTCCGATAAAAATATCCGTGATTGAATAGCCGATAAGCTATCGCGCGAGCCATATAGATCGTTCTCGCGCGGTTACGTTCCAAGGTACGCGTATCATTATCGCCCGGCATCATCATCGCTAAAATTACTACGAATTATCGCGACGCTCCTAACGATTATCCCCTTCCCCGTAATCGACTATCGTCGAATTCTGTTTACACGTTCCGTCCAATCTCGACTACTTCGATGTACGAAAATAGCGGTCGAGTGGCTTCAACAGGTCGACTGCCGGGATACTTTATTTCTGGGAATCGAAAGCGATCTGTGTGTACGATGCTAATAACTACACTGCGCATGTTTATGCAGTTTCCAATTTTTCTAGGTAAATTTTAGAAGAAAGAAAGAAAGAAAAAAGTGGAATTAAATAGAATCTTATTTTCAGCGCTAGTAGCCTTTGTAGATCCTAAAGGTCAAGAACGGGAATGGCGTTAGCCCGAATTACGCATAACTTAGGAGATGTGCAAAAAGCGGGGCCCTAAGCTATGATCTCTCGGGCAATTGAAGATAGAGAGGAAAGGGCCAGAGGTTCTAGACGTGCGGTTTTTTAGTGGGTATTGGGGACACCGACCACCTGTGTCCCCCGAGCCCCACACTATCCCCCTCGGGGGTGTGCATAAACGTATTTTTCCGCACGTCTTTAAAGAAAAAAAAGAAGCCTTTGTAGATCCGAAAAATCGTACTACATGTGGAATTTTATTTCCTAGCATTTTTTGAAAATTTTTGGAAGCCATAAATGCATAAAGATCCGCAGTCTACTAATTGACTATTTTGACTATTACTTTGAAATCTTCCTCGAACGATTTAGCGGTCCGGCGGGTAACGGGTTCCGAAACGCTCGAAGAATCTAGGGGTGCCATTTTGGTACCGGAATCTTATTATCTCTTTGGGACAGGTAAACCTTCTTCCGTGCAACGGCAATGTTTGTTCGTCATGTTTTTTGTTGAGAAAGAACACGTTTATTTAGAGAACTCTGCATATCGACAACACTTCTGGTAGTGTTTCACAATTAATGGAACTATGACGCTATGCAGTTATCAGCAGTTCGAAGGAATAAATCTACTGGGGTTTACCACACTTATATGAGCAATGCCGTTGGCATTTCGACTGACATCTACGTATATATAGTACAATTTTTCACCTGAATGTAAAAATTGTTTCTCTACGATATTCAGTGTAAGATGTTTGACCACTACGCGAAGGATTCGCAAGGAGTATGCAAGCAGAAAGTAACAGTGTCTGTAATTAAATAGACTGCGAATCTTTATGCAAAATAAAAAGTGTACGCATTGATTGCAGGACACAGGAGCCAAATCAAAATTGTATTCTTCTTTTAATTATCTTGTTAAGCTGAATCTAATACATTGATGTCCTGAAATATTTTTAACATGTCCACTGCTTTAAATTGTACATATTTTCGTTAAAATGCATCAAATCGCAGTAATAAACAACGATTCTTTTTCTACAAAACATCGTCTAATCGTTGAAGCATTTGGTAATGTTTACTTCGAACTTGAAATCCTGTGTAGGATCAATTCGTATTTTATGTTGCACATGTTTGTTGTTAATAACTGGAGATCACAGTGGTCTTGCGAGCGAAAGCGCATCAGGGATGTAAACGGTCGGCGTGTTCGAGGGGCGGGTACCTGCTCGATGTCAGTCCGCGCCGGGGTACGATAGAAAACCAATTGTCAGTCACCGGACAGATTTCATCGGAGGAGCGAAAGTGTGCGCACACGTCCGGAGAGGTACGACGATATTAATGACTCGGCTCGAGTCGCAGCTCACGTAGCGACGGAGCCTCGCGTTCGCCATTATCGCGGCGACCAATCGCCGGACGGGGACAAGCGCGACGTATTACACACAAGCCAACACCACACGTTTCCCAGAAAGCACAAAAAGACGCAGGAAGGAGAGAACAGGCGTCCTTCGCTCTCGTAACGAGGAGAGACAACGGCATAGAGATGCAAGCGAGCGCTGTGCTGCGACATCATTTCGAAAATCACGATCCGAGGATCGATCTCCGGACGGTGGATCTTTACGCAAATTACAATTTTCTTAAACTACTTCGCGGTAATTAAAATTTCGTAAGCGCTGTCGTATACTGGTAAACATTTTATAAGTTCCCACGGAATGATTTCTACAATCTCGCTGATCGAAAAATTAACCCTGGTTAAGGGTTAATAAATGTTTGTGTCGGAAGAGACTTGAATCGGTGTGAAATAACCATTCATAATTTTATTACAAAACAGACGGTTCGGGAGGTACGTAAAAAGATCAGCTCAAGAAAGATTGCATCTTTCGAATCCATTTTTGGAGATGTGGAAAGATTAATAATCTTCTTCGGAAGAATTTTAAGAGGTTTTAAGGTTTGTACCATTTTTCGGGAAATGAGATATTGTTATTTATATTATTCGCTCTTCGGTGACGATCACGCGTTCTTCTGTAGTGGTCGCTTGGCGATGACTCCGTGCAAATGGAATCTTCGGTGAACCCCAGGTGGTACTCATTCCCGCTTTTGGATGAAAATTTATTGTCGGGATATTTTTAACGCGGAATTACGGTGCATAATCGAGGGACCTCCGCATCTGGCCGAGTGTCATCGCTAAAATTACTCGGTATACCACCGAACGGCGGCCACGGCTTCACAACGGGAGAGTAATCACCCACCCACAAAGTTCGCGGCTCGCCCAACCGATATTTGCCGTTTGCCGTGCTCGCTACAAGTTCAAGAATGTCCAGAGCGATAAACTTAGGCGTTACCGAATCGTTACCGGCGGACACCGGTTTCTGGAATTCTCTGGTCCCGACGAATACCTCGGATTTCAAAATAACGCATCGTTCTGTCATCGTGACCCTAATTCATGGAAATATATATTTTTTTTAACCATTCCCTTAAGGGAGCATCCTCGTTTAATGGTCCATAGGCAGGACCTTAAAAATGCTTGTTAATAATTGTATACTGAAACTCATCGAAATTAACAAAATTATAATTGGAGTCTTCCATGTCTAATAAGACTGCGAATTTTATGACAAAAATGAGTAGGCGCTATTTAAACTAGTAGACTGACTAAAAGAAGAAACACATGTCTATTTGGCTGGTGTTTCTTGTAATTCATGCACATCATTTTTAATGCAGGCTAGGCAATATAAAAATTTTCCACCTGAATTACAACAAATCGGAGTGACATAGACATTTATTTTCTTTCCTGGCATGTTCGATAGGTTGAAAATAGTATAAAAGTGTTTCGGAATTCGTCTAATATTTTCAATGTTTCAAATTACACCTACTCATTTTCGTCATAAATGCATAAAATCCAGTGTCTAGTGATAATCGTGTCCGAAATTATAGACACAAATCGTGTATTTATAATTTAGCAAAGTGTGAAACGTCGAAGTTCACATCATTTACCCTCCATCTCGATAATTAATGTCTTTCGAAAGCCAAAATTTTTCGCGGACGGAGATGCCGGTGCCCCAAAGGGGTTAATCTATCGTCCCGACCTTCGAGGCGAGTTAACCGGAATTTATTGCAGCCTCGAATGATGCGGCAGCGCTCGCGCTTATAAATCAGGTAATATGGTACTTGGAAGCTGTCTTTCGCCCTGCGCGGTGTCTCGATTCGGCACGGCCCGAAATTTATAGCCGCGCCAATAGCGAGAAAGCAATTCCGTTATTGCGCCGATTACACCGGGGCCACGGATATTAAATTTTGGGTACGCGCGGAGGCGCGGTGTTTGCCGACGACGGGCTCACGGGACCTCTATCGGCTTGTATTTACTTCCTATGCGGTCTGGTATCGGGCCAAGGAAGCTCGTCGACCGACAAAGGCGTGGCCGTCGACAGTTACCCTTTCCGAAGAAAGAAACGGATTTTGTTTGTACTCGGGGTCTCGATGTCGGTCTCTGTTTGCGCTCGAAGATTGTCGACGACGGAACTCGGCCCGTTTTTAATCAGCCGCGAAAATATCGAGATCCGATCGCGTTCGAGTTCTTAGCCCTGCTTTCCGGTGTTTCGAATCGCACGACTCTTGTCAGATAAAAAGTACCGTCTCTGTTTGTGTAGTAGAAATTGGACGGAGCGATTGTGTGCGCAGCTCTTTGTCTCGATTGTTCAATGTTTTCAGATAACGGTTTACAAGCTCGGGAAATGTCAAAGGTTCGCGTTCAGAGATAAACAAACGTCGATGCGAAATTATATTGTGGCGGATTGATCTTGCGAAAGAGGAAGTTGAACAGAACGTTCTTTTTGCCGAAAACCTACGGTCCGATCTCAACCCTTTAATATCCTTTAATATCCATCCGGGACAACCTATGACCCTTTGACTCACTCAGAGTCACCCCAATTGGTTATATTATTAAGTATGTTGGTAATTATGTGACATAATCGTAAAATATATCATAAAATAAAAAGATCATATGTAGCGATTGTGAGCAGCAGTAGTTAAATACAAATTCCTTTCATCCCCTAATAATTTTGTACACCTGAAAACAACATAACACTATTTTTAGATTTCTCTAAATTTTCAATGTTTTATATTTCACCTAGCCAATTTCTTCATAAATGTATACAAATCCGCAGTCTAATTATATATGTACAATGGAATTATTCTGGGTCGGAAGAAACGTTCAATTTTCAAGTTAGAACAACTCCGATTAAGGGTTAATATCTTGCGAACACAATTGGGTCGAAGTTGAACGAAGTTGTCAGTTTTCTTTCTTTTTTTCGAAGCTTCAATATCGAGAAGATTGAGACAACAGACGTCGAGAAGATTGATCGTGACGTGTAACAAGACCGAGGACGGTCGCCATTGGTAAACAGTAAAAGGACACGTCCCGAGTTCACGAAGTTCAAGTCTCGTAGGCGATGTGGATGATTAAAAGAAAGGAAGCATCAGCACTGTCTGCTCTTTTTTTTCGGTAGCAGTCACGAGACCGCGATTATTATACAGATTCGTTGACCGACGGGCCGGGCCGTTCACCTTACGGCGTATCGTCGCGTCGGCTGAGGACGTCGGAGATACGATACGACGACGCGCTGAACTCGAACATTTTTGTCCGGACGTGTCTGCGCAGGTTCCGACAAGTCGATGCCTTTCCGAGGAATGCGTCACGGTATGTCCGGAGACGAGCTCGCTCATTTTACGCGTAGCCACCTGAATTTTGCATAACAATGAGTTGGGGGATCCGTCCTCGCAAATGCAACTTCCGCGCGCAGTCCTGAACAATTAAACCTCTGAAAGCTTCCTTTCCGCAGAGAACAGTTTTTAATCAACGGAACGGTGGACACCGACGGAAACTTTTACACAAAACCTTTCTCAAATGAAATTCTGTTTCGCCTGCGTACAGACATTTTCGAATTTTGCTTGAAACTCGGTCTGTAATTATTAGGCTGAAAAATAAAAATTTTATACATCAATTGAAAGATAGAGGAGCTTGATAAAGATTTGTTCCTTTCATTAATAATTTTAATAATGATGTTCTTTAATCTTTCTATTTATATTCATTTTTGTCATAAATGCAGAAAATCCAGAAGCAAATGGAACGGAGCCAGCGTGTCTGACTATGGCTTTCAGCTTCTACTTCGAAGCCCCACGCGCGAGATGAACGTATGAAATCGATTGTTTCGGTAGCGAAGCATTTTTAGTTCTGCTTGTTTTATTGATTTGCTCCATCTGTCCTAGTCTACAATGGACGTTTGCTTGAAAAACACATAAGCTATCTAGTTACCCGCGACCTTCTTCACTACTATTAAAAGTCTCGGAGATTCGTTTTCTATTCCGAAGTGAAAGCTAAGAGTGCGGAGTCCTTGAGCCGCCAAACCGACTTTGTTAAACGCTTCCTGCGAAACTTTAAATTCCTGGAATATATCCTATACATTCCGAGAGGTTTGCAGCTACTTATTGACCTTGGCCGTTTCAATTTTCATCATTCTCGTCCGAAAGGATAACAGAGAAGCTAATTGTGAAACCACCGAGAAAATCCTCTAGATTCATATGTGAAAACAAAATTGAAGAATTAATCGAGAGAGATACTTGTTGAAAAAATCTGCAGTTTGCTATCTCGGTTAAGATAAGTCGGATACGTGTTACGTTATCGAATGTTCTAAAGCATGTGTATACTCGTAAATTTAAGGATGATGCAACGAACATTTCACGCAACGTACACATTGTTTCGTTCCGGATTTTTGCGTTTGTGTCGTGTGGAATAGTTCAGGAGCCGATCGGGCGAACATGGTTTGCGTCGAGCAACATGTAACGAGGGACTGCCGCAGTCGGCGGCACATATCGACCCCGACCGACGACGAAAAAACGCCTTTGCCTGCGTGCATGCGATTTCTGCAAGTAGCCGTACGTACGCGCGTCTCATTCTTGCGCCCGTAGCACGCCGGTATCATTAATCTCTACAGGATGCATGGTATGCGCAGCATTCCATAATGCTGGGGTATGAAGCAATTTTTCGAATCGCGGGAGGCGCGTTAATAAATCAAGAATTCTTCATTTTCTCGGGCGAATAAGCGAAATTCTACGGTGGTTACGGCAGCGGGGTATCGCCGCGTTGATCAACGATCGTCGATGCTGCGAGGATTGTATTCCGATTAATCGTTGGAAATCTAAAGATCTGTGCGAAGCGATCGAGCTGCGGCAAGGTCGATCGGAACGTGCAATAGAAGAAATCGAAGATAATGAAGAGAATGGAAGAAAATGTAGAGTGGGGCACAATCGCTCACTTCAGGCGCTACGATAAGCTACTGTCAGGTGTATCGAATAGTAATTTATTCTTTTAATCGGATCGACTTAGGACAACGAGAAATCGATTGAAAGATTTGCGGGACCGAAGGTAAGAGATCTTCGCAATAAAATGACTATCGCGATAGTAATAGTTCAAGGTGTAATTTAAAACAGTAAAAAAAACAGGACAAGCTTTTAAAAATGCTGTTATATTATTTTCAACCTATTGAACGTATTATTCACTACCGTTTGTTGCGTCTAATAATAAACCCGCAGGCTATAGCAGCATATCTTGGTCTAAGCGCTTCATAATATTTGCATTCTAAAATCGGATATTTATATGCAACAACTTAATAATACAAGCACGCTTTACCGTCAGAGTCTAACAAACGTAAAACAGTTTGCCCGTGCAGCACTCGGCAAAAATAGCGTGCGATACGGCAGGACTAAGCGCGTTCTCGATCACCGGGGTGCATTAAACTTTCCCTTATCTCCTTCTATTCCATTTTTCCGCCGCATCATTAATTTCCAGGCTGCGGCCGTCGCAGTCCCCGTTCGCACGGCTGTAGACCCCGAATTTCGCGCAGACGCGGGACGCGGTTTTTTCCCCTTAAACCCCGCCACCGTTGGCTCGCATCATTTTCCGTTTCGCGATGCAGTCGGTTCGCTCTTTTCGTCCCGCTGCTCGCGACATTCGAACGAGCGCGTGCTCGCGCGAATACGCGCTCGTTCGAGCGCACGCACACAACCTCTCCGCGGCTATAAATAAATGCGTTTGCTGTTTTAATCTGCCCTGGGCCCGAGTATAGAGCGGGCAAAGGGCGATATCGACAACCAGAAAATCGTTGCGAAATGCCCAGCCGCCAGATAGCGAGCGAAACGCGTTTTCCCGACGATCGCGAAAAAACTGTTCGCGGGAAAAAAGCGTTCGAGATACGTACACTGCGAAACGAGCCTGACCGTGGCAAGGGAGGGAGGAACTACCAGTCAGACCTCCCTCGACCGCACGTGCACGTAACCCTATACCGCAAAAAATAGATTTCTCGCTAGATTGAGACAGAGAGAGAGAGAAAGAGAGTCTCGCCTCGAAAGCGAAGACGATCAAATAATTGTAATCGAACACTTAATTGGTCATAAGTCAACTCTTTATGCTCGCCACGAGCATCGCGGCACGTCTCGTTTCCTGTTTACGAGCGACATCTCTTTCAACGTCGTGTTTTTTAATCGTTTACCTCCTGTAGATTTTAGACTCTAATTGTTTTCAGTTGCGCAAGCTAAAGAATGAACATGGTGTGCGATCATTGTGCGACAAATATAAACATTGGTAGAATAAACATCGATGTTTCATCCATTTTGAAGTTGTGTTACGTATCTATGTTTAATATTAGTCTTACGATATGTTTCTATTCTCGTTGATTTTTTCATCAGCCAGAATTTCCATGGAAATGGCAACGGAGAAAGTAAACAGGCGGTGTTTTCCTGCCGGTAGGCATTTTCGGGCAGCGCTGGTTTACAATCTGTTTGTTTCAGCCAAAGCGGGTGGAACCAACGTCATTGCACAGTGTTGCATAATTCTCGCTGGTCCGCGTCGCAATAATGCTCCCGCATGTGTTTAACAGGGCTCAATAACGAGGATTCTTGCGTCAGATAGACTTTCTTCATCAAGTTCAACGGTGTATATACAATCATTGTGTCTCCTGTATTCTATGTTTCGCTTTCGGTCTTTGACGGCGCACAGTGTGACGAGCAATGGACGAAAATAAAAAAAGTTTAGTCTAAAATTCATATCGGTTGTGGTACTGCAAAATACTAATAAAGAAACGTAGATTTTAATACCACTCACAATTTTCACTGAATTTTCCAATTTATCGTCAACAATAGTCTATCGATCGTCTATCAATAATCGTCTAACCCTAACCTAACCCTCTAAAGATATTACAAAATTTCTCTGAAAATCCATTCTTCGCTCGATAATATATTAATTTATAGCCTTAGAATGAGAATTTGTGCTAATATGTTAAATACAAACGGTTTTAAATACAGTTTAATACAGTTTGGTTGGCTACAATGTGTCATTTGTCGAAGGTTTATCCGATTGATTTGATTTTTATAAATTATGTTTAGTATTATACAGTCTTCCAAGTTGCAGAATAATTCTCTTGTGATATTAACAATTTCATCCATTTTTTATGTTAAGTATTAAAATGTTAAGACCATTAAAATGCCAACCAAATTAATTAAGGCTGCATATGAGGATGATGGAAGCATGCAACATCCCATAGCAAAAGATGCACGTGAATTGAAGATCTCGGTGCAGCATCGTTCAATGAGAAATCGTGTAAAGAGCGAACCACCATCGAATCGACGAGGCCAGCGCGTTAATTTGCCGATTCGACTAATGGCCCATTGAATGGAACAGCGCGTCGAATGGCTGCCAAGTGGTGTGTTTATTTTCGACGATCGCTTTCGATCCTCCTCGGAGTCCTTTGTACTGTTTTCTTCGAACAGAAGGCTACATTGTGAGAGGCACAATACGATTAAACGCGATCAATCAAGTCCGGCCACATCACCTCCCCAAGAGTAAATCGAATTTAGAAGCATGTCCGACGATATTCTAAGCCGACTTTCTAAATTTAAATGGACCACTTCCACGCTACTTCTTTTCGCGTTTCGTACGTCCCGCCATTAATTAAATCACGATCGGTGTTGATTCTCCATCACGCGGAATTGTTTCAACAACTTCCGTTCTCGTTGGCGTTCAACTTCGAATCCTGTCACTGTTAATCATTAGAGATTAGCGTTCACGCAGGTCGCGCGGCCCTCGGAGCAGTTAATGCTTGGATTTATTTGTTGCTGGAAAGCAGAAAATACTGCGCGAGTCGGCAGACTGCATATTGCTTTCCAAATAAATCGCGCAGCTGTTCTAACTTCTGCCCAATGACAGAACCGTTCGCCCGCCGGTAAAAACAGAGCATTCTCAATTTACTTTTTCATCAACTCGCGTCGATTGTTTTAGGATTCTCGTACGAGTCTATTCTTTTGAAAAACAAGCTACGAAACGCAAAGAGAAAGCTTAACCCTTGGATGAATGACTCTCGAGTTCATTTTGGATAATTAATCGAAATTGGTAGCTGTTCAATTATAGGGCAGTACAAGAGCAACGTAACTAGAAGTTCTTCCGAAAATACAGTGGCCGGAATTAATATTCGGACGCTCTAAAAAAGACGATAATTTTTTTAAATATTGTACTATACGATTTGAACTATTTTGGGAAGTTAGAGCAATTAGTTTACTACAGGATGTGAAAAGAAATTTTTTCAAAAATTGCAATAGATCGGAATTGTAGAAAAAATACTAAAAGTTGCATTTTACAATTTTTTTATGTGGGCCTATATTGAGAACTTTAAAAATACGTTTTGTAGATCTGCGTCAATTATATGCACTGTGAAAGTTTCATCGAAATCGGTTGGTGCGGGAAAAAACGACAGGCATTGAAAGATGTAAGAATCCTCAGATTTATTGCAGTTGGAGGCCGAAAATCGTGAAAATCTGCAATTTTGACCATCTTTAAACGTTTGTAGCTCATTGCAACGTCGACCGATTTTGACGAAATTTTTAGAATATGTTTAATTCACACAGATCTACAAAACGTATTTTTTAAATTTTCAATACAGGCCGACATAAAAAAATTGTCAAATGCAACTTGTAGTATTTTCCCTACAATTCCGATCAATTGCAATTTTTGAAAAAATTTCACATCCTGTAGTAAACTAATTGCTCTAGCTTCCCAAGAAAGTTCAAATCGTACCCAAGGGTTAATAATCTGAAATCGCTAACGTGAGATACGATTTACCTGCTGATAAAGCAGTTCCTGCGCGAGGATATTCGCGATGTCGACTGGATCCATGGCGGTGGTTGCCATAGTTCGAGGTGTCGGTTATTCGTTCAGTGTTCGTTTCGTCGTCGATTGAAAGTAAACAATGAAGGGAAAGTGGAAAGGAACTCGGGGGAGTGAGAATCTCGTACGGGACTCGGGGGAAATAAATGGAACAAGAGGGGGAATACTCCGGCGGTTTCGCGGGGATGTAGGAGGGTTGATTTGGGGGGGTTGAAGTATGAAAACAGTAATTTCAGTCGATCGTTCGTTCGTGAGAGATCGTTCAGGACGTCGGTGTGCGCCTCCCCTCCGTTATCTGTCGTCTCGTTCTGCCTTTCTCTCTTCTCTCCCTCTCTCGATTCTCCACAGTCTTGTGCGCGCGATCTTGACTTCTTCTTCTTCGTCTTCTCACTTTTCGAAAGAGTTCGTCACCACTGCGTCCTCCACCGACGCCTCTCTTACACTGAGCCTCTCTCGACGCCGCTGCGCTGCTCTTCGTGGCCATACGCGACGAGGAAACTTAATCTAAAAATAACCTTCGAATTTCGAGTATGTGCGCTCGACAGAGAGCGAGAGAGAGAACCGCAAAACGGGAAGCGCGACAGATAGAGAGAAACAGTCCGAGTAGAAAAAGGTGGGAGAGATTTCCGCGCCCCTGTTCAATTGCTCGCATGGCACATTGACCTTTTCACCATTTTTTTTAACGTCCACCTCTTTCAAGAAATCGCTACGAAAATTACCTATTTCATTCTCGTCGGAACAATCAATTTATTCATCATGAAATGTAAATTTTGTAAACAAATACCTTTTCGTACACTGAAAAACTCCTTTAACAGAAGAAGTTGTTAATCTGTCTTGATACTGAATAATTTTATACTAGATTACGTGTAGCATCACCGAGATACTACATGCAAGATGAACGAGGAAACTAACTATAACATAAATATGTCCACAAATTCACAGATTTACATATACTTCGTAATATTAGTAATATTGCGACTTGATACTCTTAGCGAAGCGGAATGAGCGCGAGGGTTATGACGGGCCGCGAAAACGCATGCCAATTTCAGATTAGTTCAATCAAACTGAAATTACTTCGTGAATGACGTCGACGAATTCAAAATAAAATTAGAATGCACGAGTTTGAAACGGTTTTAAACTCGCATGCTGCCCGTGTTAATTCAAAAGCCTCTTTTTTCATTGATGTACGTCGGTGACTCGGTCGATAAGGCAGATATCCGCGATGCGAAAAATTGGAATTTAGATTCCGGTGCCAATTGAAACTTTTCTTGCCAAGTGTTCTCGCATAGCACGTTTTACGCTCGATGGAAAACGTTCGATGCGGGTTCGGATATTTAACGGGCCCGACGACGGGTCACCCACGAGGTTTACAGGCGAGCAGATAAGAAAGGGGGTGTTGTCTTTACAACTTTCTCCATTGTTCCAGCTCGACGAGAGCAACATTCTTTTGGAATAGTCTCGGCGTAATTTGGAATTCTCGGCGTAACGGTCCGAGAAGTTCCACGGCTCCGACGCTGGCCCGCCGATTTAACCGCGACGGAGATTTATATGCGCCGATGTCTTTACTAGCTGCGAAAACACGAATCGGCGGACGCTGTCTGCACAGAAGAAATTATTCGCCTAACGGATGTCACGGATTCACGCGGAATCCCGAGTCCGGTCCAATTTAATTCGATTAATGTCCTCCGCTCATGCATGCATAAACTTCGACCAAGAGAACTAAATATTTTCGGCGTACGAGCACCGTGGAACATGTTTCAGGTGATTTACTCAACGACTGAAAAATATTGCGTCATTCGTATGTTATAATATGATCCTCTTTCCTTTCATAATTACATCACTACTTTATCACTGTTCGACAAGAGGCGTATCTTGATTCAGTATGAATATTCAAAAGAGTTTTTAATAAAATACCATCCATTGTGTTCGATGTTGAACCTGATGTTGAACCTAACGAAGCACAGTGGACTTTTATTTTACGTTATTATTATACTGCGGATTTTATGCATTGATGACAAAAATGAGTAAGTGTTGTGTAAGTTGACTCAAGTCAGCTTATTCAAGTCATTGAATAAAGAAAAATATGTCTACTTAGCTCCTTTTGCTTGCAATTGGAGCAAACAATTTTTATTTTGAATAAAAACCCGCAGTCTAGTTATTATACAGTTATAAATTGATCATCGATTGCCCAGAAAACAGTCGCAGACTGTGTGCGCAGCACGAAATGAAATAACAAAAGTCACAGCTATTTGGGGACCGCGTTGAACGCGACAAACCGAAGTTCGAACGACCAGCACCTTAGTCGGCCGAGTTTATTCGCGAGCAGTGGTTTTTCCCAGTGTATCCGTGAAATTCCCAATTGCGCGGCCGCCTGGAGGATCTTAATTAGCCCGCGTTCTAAGTTTAAACACCTGTGGAGCGTCGTTTGTCGTCGACACCGGCTTCCCCGCGATTCGTCGCTTTTGGAGACTGGCCAACAGAGCTCTTCTAGCTTCGCAGAAGTCGACCAACGAACCGGGCGTCTCGATCTTGAAAAATTTCGCGTGTTTCGATGAAAAATAAAACTCGAAGAACCATTACGTTCGTTCAGTCATCGTCGCATACGATCTGCGATAAACGCGCGTTGAATAATCTCGTCGTTCGACGGACGCTCGATGGCTTTGTTGTTTATCTGAACGTTTCCAGGATGTGGCTTCCTTCGTTACTCCCGTCGCCGATGTCCCGAATTTTTACGAGCTTTCCGAGTTGACGACTGTCCCATATAAACTGGAGCCGTCGTATTAACCTCCACTCTGCGTATAGGGGTGTAAACTCATTCCAGACTAATAAAACCGTACATGAAAAATTGCCGAATGCAAAATTTCCAAAGTTCTCTTAGGAATGCTATCTGACATATTTCACACACACGATTAAAAAAATAGAAATTATTAAATATATTATTTTTATTTACAGAGAATTTTTTATCTTCTCATACCTACAGCCGCCATAGACATCAATAAAATTTCACAGTTTTTTCTTTAGATTTTGCATTGAAAACATACTTGGGGTATAATTACAGTCCAGTACAAGGTTAACATTAGAATATATGACTAGTGAAGGTTAACCCAGTCTTTATGCTTCAACACAAAAATATTACCACTTAAGCTCTACTTCAAAATGTAAGGCTGTTCTTAAAAAATTAATATTTGCTTATTTCCGTCGTTGATTAACCCTTCGTGGGCAACCCAAGTCGTTTTCTGTTCACCAGCAGCGAAGATCATCGCAAATTGTCTTGCGCCTCTTGGTAACTTCAATTGCTATTGCGGACGAAGCGTCCGCGTGCGCTCAAGCCGATTCATGATTGAAGAGGGAGTATTTTGACGCAAGTTTCGTGACACGCTGGAAAACATCGGTAATTGGAATGCCGACGGAAAACCTGTTCTCCTTTACGTCACTCGAGAACAAACCAGCAGAGGTGGCAGCACGCGCGCGCGGCTCGCTGAACACGAGATGGACATTCAAAACCATCTTATCTGTGCGTCGCGATACGAAAACATGTGGCCGCCAGATTACAATAAACAATCGCCGGTGCTTTACCAGTCGACGGTGTCCGCGGAATTTTTAAACACCAAACACAACGGTGGCCGGGAGGCGTATCCGTCCTGTCCTTATTATGTTACTCATGAATAAACCTCCTCTGCCATAAAAAACAGATTTACGTGGGCTCTTCCATCACAAAAGAGCGCCGAAAAAATGGAATACAAAAGGTGATTCTTCTCCGGGGAAAAATACCGATTCTTTTCCGACGTGATTATTTTTTTATAGATCCTACACTATGTAATATCAGCAACGAATTACTCGTACTGTAACCTCTTTTTGCGCTCTTTACGTTTACAGCCTACGGCTCGAAGAAAAACCCCATGGTCACTCCGATTAATCCAGACTCGCAATTACGAGTTACAAGGAAAGGGGTGGATAGCTACCGTCGTTATCATAACTCCTCCTTTTGAAAAACAAGATCTGAAAATATTTTCTACCGACTTTCAGTCCGCTACTGTTTATGTTCTTTGCACAGAAGACTCAAGAAATGCGTAAAATCAAAGTGATTTTTTAGGTGAAATAAAAATTGAGAAGTTAGGATGTAGTACCTAATCAAATTTGATACACTGAACGCAATGATCATTTTTTAATTTCGTCGAATCAATCCGCCACCCCAGCAGCCTCAAAAATTGCATAAAAGTGATTCATTTGATGAAATAAAATTTGGGAAGTTGGGATGGAGAGCCCAATTAAATTTGGTACCCCGAACGTATTAACTCCAAAGATGATTGTTTAGTTTCGACAAACAATTCCAAGTCGACCATGTATGGATAACTTTTAATATTGTGCAGAGCGAAAGATAAGGTATTTCTCGCTGCACCTGATATTATGGTATCAGGGGTAGAGAATAAGATCCGACGGGAAGGTCGTGTATATGAGAGACACCGGTTATCGGCGGTGGCATAAACATTTCGTCGAAATTCGCGGAGGTCTTGGCTCCCAGTATAGCCGGCTATTATCCGTATTAATGTAGCTGTGCCAACCCTCTCCGGATATATGCGCGCGTCCCCTCCCGCCGGTTTTCCGCGCGGCAATTTCGAATTCCGGGAACTGGCAGCATACTTCTCGGACCATGATAAGAACGAGCGAGGGGCGTACGATTAACAGGAAACCAGCGGATTCAACAAACACGCGACGCTCCCGTGAATCGTTCCCGACGGTTCGCCGGAACGTCGGATCCGCGTCCAACGCGATTCTCGGAGCCGCTTCTACCGATGCTCGACTAATTATACGAAGAATTATGCAAGGTGCACGCGCACTCGAATCCGAACCATCGAGCGATTCGTTTTGTTACCGATATACCGAACAGTTTCCACTTCGGTAATTGATACCTAAACTTGCTCTACTGTTTCTCTGGAGCAGCGGCTCTCAACCAACGCTTCGCGCGGATTAGAAGCCAAACAACATAAATCCTCGAACGTAAAAGCCGAGGCAATCATGCCTTTTAAAACTCAATTCCACAAACATACTACAAATCGCTATGGACCACATCAATTGAAGGTTGTTGCGAACGTATCTTTTTATTCGAATTAAGGATAATTTTTCATAGAAGACGTAATTAAATATGCTACCAAATTTTCGCAGAGTAACACTTTATCAACCTGCAGCTACTTAATCGTCTTCGAAAAGATCAACGAGTAATAGCTCGGATCAAATTCTTCCTAATCGCGGAACATCTCGAGTAACACAATTTCTTCTTCGAAGTTATCGCGTAATAGATAAATTGAACTTCATTTTGATACAGAATCGCGGAACAACATCTCGAGTAACACGATTTCTTCTTCGAAGTTATCGCGTAATAGATAAATTGAACTTCGTTTTGATACAGAATCGCGGAACAACATCTCGAGTAACACGATTTCTTCTTCGAAGTTATCGCGTAATAGATAAATTGAACCTCATTTTGATACAGTACAGTTAACGAGAATGCTATTAATAGGCTCCCGTTAGACAAAATGTTGAATCAATGGTAGAATTAGCTCCGATAAGAAAATCGACACGATCCAAAGATGAATCGAAGATTTTCGTCGAGACACGAGTCTGGTCGGGATTCCGATATTTTCGGACATCGTGTAATCCCTACGACCTTCGCGACAGCCTCGGAAGGGTTAACTATTACACGCAAGGTGAACATATGTATGAGTCACTGTATATTCCACGGGAAAGTACACGTGAAGGAAACAATTGGTCCCTATGCGATAGACGGTGTCGATTCGCCGGCGAGCTAATTTGCATCTGCGATTACCGACCAGCGATATCGATCCATGCGTGGTTAATTTCGGCTTACGTAACGATCCAAAGATCGACCGCGAAACCGGTACAAGGTAAGCGCCGATGGGATCGAGCCCGATCTCTGGAATCCGTTCTAAATTCAACTCTCGCGCGTCTTTCGCAGATTCTTGGTCCACGAGCGGACGCATTTGGCGTCGGTACCACTCAATCGGATAATTATGCGGACAAGTATCCCACTTTGCACAACTATCTCGCGGCTTCAATCAAATCGTCGAGTTTTTACGAAATCGGAATTAACAGTTTTCTTGCAATCGCGTCTGGGAAACTGTGAAAAAGTTCACTCTTAACCCTTATGTAGTCAAAACGTACAGATTTTTTAAAACCTTTCGTTTCAACACTAAACCTATCACTGCCGGTCGAATGACCGATTTTATATTTTTCATTTTACAATTATTGAAATTATGAAGCTTACATGGAAATTAATTCGATAAATTAATTGGTCCAAGCACATATAAATAGATAGAGCCTTGTCATTTTTATAAACTAAATTTTTTTTTCATTTTTATAAGCTAAGACAATAAATTAATATATTAGCGAGCAAAGAATGGACATTCAAAGAAATTTTGTAATATTTTTAGAGGGTTAAGGAGTTAATCAATAGACAAATAAGAGAAACGTCTAGGGCCCGGCTCCACTACAGAAATAATAAATATATATTAGTAAAACACTTCGTAATACATAATGTACATAATGCAATCTAATATCGGAAATATGCAGCGACCTAATGGAATTGGAGAGCATCGTGTAGATATATGTAGAGTCGAAAAACCCACGAGCCACGAGTTTTCCACGAAAACCGTTCCCGCAGAGGCCATTGAAATGTCAGGCCAAGATCAGCGGAGCGCTCAACTCGGTATGGTGGGCGACTTCAAGGTCGGGTCGCGAACAAACTGCGACGGTCAGCCATCGTCACGGTTATCGTTATTTTCCATGGCGATTAGGGCTTTCCACGAGACAATTGCGGCTTCGGGCGCAATCAGTTGCTCGGGAATTGCTTTTTCAATCTCGTCGTCACGTGCGGATAACGAGACGCGCCAAACTGGAGACCAAAGTTTCGAGTTACGGCTTAGCAGTCTGGTTTTAGATCTCTAAACCTAGATTCCTTAATTATCCCTATGTATAATCCCTTAAAAACAGCCTTGAATGCTGACAAAATTTTTTTAAATATGGTGATCGTTGAATATCATACTTTAAATAGTATGAAGTACAATACGTGAATTTTACATGTTGTTTGAAAAATTGCAGAATGACCTCCCTTTACAACTTAAGGGTTGAACATACGCTGTTTCATCTGTTTTTACTCGTTTTTTGCGGAGTTGATCGATCTTGCGAAAAGGTAACTTGCATATTCTGTGAAGTTTTAAGATTCCACAGAACGAGCTTAATTTATGGGGACGCAGTATGAACCGCGCGAGCGATTCAGAGAACATCGTGGCTCTCCGAATGTTTTGGAGTGATGATACATGTTGCGCCTGTTCCAACGAAAGTGCTAATGACTGCTGTTCGTAAAGCTTCGCCAAGCAGTTTGTCGAGGTGCACGGTAGTCGTTGGAAGCAGATGGCAAAGCTCACTTGGAGGATCGAGCGAGGACGCGATTATCGCGTATTGCGGTCGGGAATGCGGCCCGCACACGCGTATAAAACGAAGAACGCGTTCCAATTCCTAATCTCGTATTAATCCCTCGTCGATGGACCGTGTGTGCCTTGAGATCGCGCACACTTCATCTTGATGTTTTATGACTCGCGGACGTGTTTTCCCTCGGAACGAGCGAGCAGGCGTCGCGCGACGCAGCGCCGTTCGCTGTTACGCGGTAAATAATAACGCAATTACGTCGTCAACCCGCGGTCCCAGAGCACTATCGTGCTAGCCAACGAAAAAGAAGAAGAAAAAAAGAGAGAGGTATGTATACGTGTGCGGTAAACCACCGTGCGGCGACATGAGCCGCACAGCCTTGGATAACAAAGGAAACGCGTCTATATTTCGCTCGCGCTCCTCGCCGGAAGGACGAAACCATGGCGGCCGTTTCGCCGACCGTCGAAATCGCAAGCAATAACTGTAGACCCTGGTGGGAGGTAAAAACACTCGCTGTTATAGTTTTATCACATATAAATAATGTATACATATCCATTACGACGATACAAGTATAGTAATCTCGCCCAATAGACCTTCTTCGCGTACGGTTCCCCCACTAGTGAGCAAACATTGTCCGCGTTCGTAGGTCAAAAGCGACTGTCTTGATAATAATATTTTACTCGCGGAAATTTTACTGTGTTTGTTTAAAATTTTACCCAGCTCTGCTGAGAACCGATGGAACACCGAACCTTGATCTTTTCCTCGGATAGGTGAGAAATGAACAAGAAGAAAATATGAAAGACCGAGGAAACGGGTCGGGAATATTGAGCGGGGATTAATTCCGCAAAGAGGTTAGGAAACTTCGTTCGGTACTCGCCTCGAATTATAATCTCCTTTGTCCGATCCTCTTGGGAGCGGAAAACTTAATAGTCGGCGCAATTTCGTAATCATTTATTCTGCTCGTCTCGCTGTTTTTCATCCGCAGTCTCGATAGGAAAACAATAGTAATACTATGCGCGTGGTGCCAGAGAAGCTTCTCTCGGTTAGAAAAAGCAGTTATCGTGCGGCTTCTTGCCGCGTTCTCGATACGCGAAAAAGGGAGAAAGACGGTAAGCGTAATTAGAATTTCTGATTGCGTCACACACGTTCCAGCCGACGATTCGGGTAGATCAGCGCGAAGACGCGCCTCGCCGTTGGTATCACGATTGTTGTGCGATTGCGAAATAATTCGGCTGATGAAGGATCACCTTTGTGTACTGTTAAAGCGATCGTTACATATTCATGCAGCAATTCTCGAATCAAAATTGAAATGAAATCACGAAAACGTGTTAACTTTCTATTTGGGTTGCAACGAACATGAATTATTCATGCGGGATTTATCGATACACTTTTTTAATATAAAAAACCGTGGAAAACGCTGTATGCACATTTCATTTTAATAGCAATCTGATTTGGAGTGCCCTTCACTGATCGCATTTCACGAGTACCAACATTTTATAATCACTAAATTAACCTTTATTTTGTATTTAACATATTTGCACAAATTCTCATTCAAAGACCATAAAGTAATACTAGAACTAACGGATAAGCCAAAATGACTTTCTCCTGATTTGTTCTTTCAGAAATATTAAAATTATAAATATGTTTTTCTGAGAAATTATTTTAGTGAACTTCTCTATTGAAGTACATATTTAGGTAAAACTGGTATGAAATCTTAATAATGCTAATATTTTTAGAGGAACATTAACAAATTGTTGAAAGAAATGCAATAAGTGGGTACCTGGGTAGCTACACAAGGGTTAACCATCTTCATTGTACCCAAACGAATTATTGCGCAAGGGTGAAACAGGGTTAATCGATCGAGCAACACGAGTGGCAATGATTTCGATTTAGAAGGTCGAGCTACGGAAGAACCGGTTAAAAAGTTCGCGTTGTTGGTCAGCCGCAGAACGCCTTTCGAGCAGTATAGTGTATCTTGAAACAAACTGGAAATCACGATCTGGCGCAAACAGTGCGATCCACCAGCCGCGGCGGACAAAGAACAAAGAATGTAAACACGATAAATACGCAGACCGCGCGCGATCCACTGCACACAACTTTCCCCCGTTTGCTACGGTTTTCACGAAAGCACGCGAATGGATCATGCGAGCATCACCAATTGCGTAACCTGGCCAGTCCGTTTTTCACGCGACAGAGCCAGCCAGCTTAGTTCCTATCGAAAAGATAAACTTATATGTGGGACGACACGACAGTTGATTGTTTCAACCTCCTATCGCGCGCAGCGTTTTGCGCGATAACCGCCGACGAATTTGGAATGACGAATTGTCCTTACCTCGAAAAATGTTTACGCGATATGGGTAACGTGGGATGTTTGTTCGAAAAATTTGGAACCGACATCGTTGCAGTCGTAAAACGATTTTATCTCGAAGAAGTTGTAGCTGATATTGTTACTGTTGTTCGACGAGGTAGGAAAACTTTTGGTGTACACGAACCTCGAACAAAGCATTAGAGGCCAAATATTTCTTTATTTTATTATTACAGGCCGCTTCCATATACTCCGAAACAAAAATGTCAACATTACGGGAAGGCAACGCTATAAAACGTCGATAAGATAAACGTACAATTGATAGTTTATAGATTACGCTTCCACTACTTTCTATAAACTCGGCCTTATCGAACTGTGTCACTGATCCTTTTTTAAAAATACAATCGTCCCAGCACGATTACTGGCGGCTCAGGAATAAATGTCGGAACATGTATTACTACCGAGTAAAATTTACTGTACCATCATAGTAACATCGTTACGAATATGATAAGTCAACGATAAATCAACATCTACGAAGAAAAATGTTGAGCGAAACACCTGCACCTTTCAAAAAAGAGGAAAGAAACGAGTCGCGACTGGCAATGTAGCAGGCCAGTTGCAACAGATACCAGCGTCTTCAATTGCGTAATTTTGCGCGGCGAGCTATCAGCCTGCCACCGTGCTGAGGCCATGACAATAACTTCGTAGACCGCCAACGCGATGCAAATTGGCGACGCGAAAATAGAAAGCCAAAGGATGAAACTGACCGCGGAAACATGATAATTCAAGTTCGTCAAAGCGCAACGTTGTTTAATTGAATTGAAGTGAAAAAAACATGCACGGATGTTTCCTGGAACGTTATCGACTCGGACGTCAAGGTTTTGAAGCGGCGCGACGCTGCTGATTTGCGGTTGCTTGACGTATATAAGCGCGCAACGTCTACGTGTGCCGCGGAGAGAGAGAGAGAGCGAGAGAGAGGGACGTGGGAAGAAGCACGTGTACGAGACCAACTGTGACGAGTCTAAAGTGCACAGACAGATCGCAGGAAAACAAAATGCATGGGCATCGGGCTATCGGCCGGGGAACAAGATAAGAATGCTATTAGGAACGAAAATGGGCCACTGTTCCGTCCGCGCAGCATCGACTTGCATTTAGAGTCGCTTCCAACTGAGCGAACACCGCGGGCCTTTCGCCTGTACCTCGAACTTAGGCTGCCTTACGCAATAGGCGTATTAGACCGGGACCCACAAAAAATTTAGAGGCTAAGGAAGACGTGGTGTCTGCTAAAGAGTTGAGAAAAACGAATCCTTGGAGCAGTGATGATAGATAGATCTCCAGCGCTTAGGGGTAGTTGATGGAATGTGCTTGGAGTCTACACGAAGTTGGAGAGCGACGAGAAACCGTGGAGGTTATGATGAAATTGAAGAGGATCTATGAGGAATATTTTGTCCACGAATAATTGGAAATGGTAAGCGCTGGCTGACGTTCGAGTGTACACGAGGGTGCAGACCACTCGTAAGCGTGGCAGCGTCAGATGAAAATTGTACGCTTCAATGATGTTCAATGAAGGTCTAATGCTAGATTGTTATCGTAGGTAGACAATCAGGATGTTTGCGCTAGTTCAGCGTCGAATGTATAACGAAAAACGCTGAAGCGAGAGAGTGGTCGCAACAGACGCTTCCGAACAGACAAAGAGAGAGAGAAAGATGGAAAGATCCGGGACTTTGTTTTCCATCCTCTCGGTGTTTACCCGCCGACGTTTATCGACGGAACGTGCTAACGTTTCGAGCATGCTAATTCATCCCACACATCGTCCAAGCAGCAACGTGCCACGGGTCGCGACGCACTTCTGTGTCTTTGACCGATCCAGCTACGCGAACCTAAAAATGGAGATGACTTTTAGGCTGGACTCACCTCGGCACGATTCTATAATCCTTATTCCCGAGGAAAAGTCACTTGCAATTATGCGAACGCCGATTGGAAGATAACGAGGGCCACTCAAAACCGTGTGAGGCGAAGGAGGAAAAGGCGATCCCGACGGACCGACTCGCGCTCGACGGCAGTCGTAGTGACACTGACAGTGCTTCTGTCAACGCGCTATCACCACATGGTCTGCCTGTCCCGGAGACTCGGGCACAACGGCTCGGCCATCTTCGGCAACGCTCGACTACTCCTTTCTCGAGAGGACTTGCGTCGAGCTGCGGACGAGTGGCGCGGGAAGACGGGATGGGACGACAGGGAGGATCCTCCGCCATGGGGGATCATCAAGAGTGGAAACGGAAAAAGATCAGGCACACGCGGGAAGGTTGCATTAGCCGGGATAAGAGATGACTTCATTCGGGCATCGAAACCTTCTCGAGCCACTTTCCCAGAGAGCGGGGACTGTTCCGAGTCTCTTCAGCTTTTGTCCCCTGTCCTTCCTCTTCTCTTCAGGCCTCTCTTTCTTCCTCTCGTCGATGGTCCATGTCTCGGAACAGAGTTCGAGCACTTCTCGTTTTTAGAGATTCGCGGAAACAAAACCACGAGTGGCATTTTCGGTATTCCCGAGCGGTCCATTTAGCTCTGCTCCAAGTGCAACTGACATTCCGCGTGATATCCACGAATCTCATTTACCTCTTCTGTCAGTTGGATACTTTTTTCTTTTTTCGGACTCGTCTGGGTCTACAGAAATATTTCATACCTTTTTTGGGAGCAATCTAGAAATATTTCATTCTTTAGTTTGGAGTTGCTTAAGAATGATTGTCATAAAATTAATGCCACTGAATATCAATTTATTAATACTGAAATTAACTAGATTGTAGTGCAAGGTAGAAATTGAAACTTTAATTAACATTATATACAATTCTTTTACATATTCTTGCAGAATAGTGTTCAGAATATCAGTACGTAACACTTCATTATGAACGTTTTCATCGTTTTTAAATTATATGCGTAAATAAGAAGTTTATCTGCCCGTGTTATCGAGTACGGAAGTATTGACCACCAACAGCGCGACGATTACTGTTTTCGAGACAAAGGGAACCTCGTGTCGCTTTGTTTTCGTCTCTTATCTCTATTCTTCGTTCTATTCTACCAAGCACAATGATAAGAAAAAGAAGGAAAAGAAATAAAAGAAAAAAGTTGACATAAACCGTGCAGCGTGTATCAATGGTTCGCTTATCGGTAGAGTTTCAGCCGTTCTTGTTCTCTGGCACATATGCGCCCGCTAAAAACGCTATGATCAAGGTTTTCCTCGTGTGCAGGATGTTTAGGAAAAAAATTTGTAGACGTTTCCCAAACGTTGTTGCTACGGTCTAGCAAACAATTCGTAATTGCGCAACAAATACTTCTTTTCAAAGAGCCTGTATATGTTAGTGTCGTGCGCTCGCTGCTAATAGCAGCATCCTATTGCTAGGCGCCAGAAGAGAATCAGTCAACAGAGTTCGATAGCAGAAGTCACGGAATCATCGTACCAGGAAAGTCGAAATCGAGCACGTGTCGTTGCGTCATAGACATTCCTGGCCAGTTTTCTGTCGGAAACGCGCCGTACACTTTGCTTCCACGAACTTTACGA
This sequence comes from Lasioglossum marginatum, assembly GCA_028455795.1. Classification (NCBI taxonomy): domain Eukaryota; kingdom Metazoa; phylum Arthropoda; class Insecta; order Hymenoptera; family Halictidae; genus Lasioglossum; species Lasioglossum marginatum. Next base: position 3,349,897 of record CM052265.1, read on the forward strand.
TTCGTCACAATTTCATTATCCGATACACCGTTACCCGGATATACTACAATTCTCAAAATGTTCTCAAGAAAGATTCCAAATACCGACGGCGTGCACGTGCCACCGATTTCCTGGACATATCACGGCTTCCGGTAGGCTTTTTTCCAAGTACTCTCTTTCATCGAATCGAAGTTGTCCTTGCCGCTAAACAATGCCATTAATTTAAATAGAAACGGTTTCCCAGTTTCTTGATGAAGACACATAGAACATAGAGGAATATTTTTTTGAGAAATTTTTCAAGGATAATGGAATATACAACAGTTTCGTTTAGTTGACTGCAAGTTGATTTAGTTGATTGCAACTCGGTTTGTTTCTCGTCTCCTCTGCCCAGTTGCCCACACAAGATTCCTCTAGCCCAAAGGGAGAAACGCGAACTCCCGCGCCTCTTCGTTCTATTAGTCCTCTTTCAGACCCCATTTAAACCGTCCCGACGCAGCAGCCTCTTCAGACCGCATCTAGGGCTCTTAATTGAAGTCTGGCCTTTCCCGAGACTCGATTAACGATTACCATTGAGAACAGTATCCCGTTGTTGGTCGCACGCCGTCTTTTCTCTGGTCGGCAGAGGTTTCACGGATCAAAGCGTTCAACCCGCTCCACTATACTCTTACCGCTTGCACTTACCGTGCATTCGATCAATAGGATCCCCTAGATTGCCAGATAACCGATCGATCCTCACTCTGCTACCACGAAAATCTTTCCCGATCCTAGTTGCTCTGAAATGTGCCTCGAAATGTTCTCACAATAATTTTCGTGCATTATTGTTTAGAATTTGAAGACAGCTATGACAACTGTTTAGGAAATCTGTATTTTTGAGAAGCGATGCAATTTCATGGGACCTTGACGCGTATGTAGCTCGATCCTCGGAGTTCTTATGGAGGCCCGCACAGACACGGTACATACATCAGCCTTATAACGCGGGCTAAAGTACTTGGACTGGACTGTCAGTACCCGATAAAGACGCAGATAACGACAGAGTGGCTTTGCCTGGATGTTTTTAGCATCGCGTCGTCGCCAGAACACAAAGCCAGGGGTTGGAGTCGGCATCAGCTGCGGTTCATGATCAACGAGGTGAACGACATCGAACGAGCATGGGCTTCCCCGTGTAATTTCGGAAATTCCAACCACGTCACGGCCCTGCCCCGTTTGTGCGCGACATACATACATCTCCGCGCCAAGGCTACTCCGATTTCGAAAGTTCTGGGTCAGTTCTATTACCAGTCGCTAAGAAAAGATTACCCGGTGTTCGTCGCGGTCTCCTCGACGCCAGTTTTTTTATCGTTCCCCCACGATCGGACTTAATTTGCGTAATGGGATGTAATTCTTGAAAATACTACATCGAACAACAAAATGCCGTCGAAGCGACCGCTTCTCGACCGTCGAACATTAACATTAATTACCAGAATATTGAAAGAACTTGTATGGGATATCTTTGAGATCGATGATCAAACGAGGTTCGTATCTTGGCGTAAGTGTTTGTTGTCACTTTTTAAATTGATCGCCGAAGGCAAACATGGTTCACATTTTGGCTGGTATTTTTTGTAATTAAACCGTAGTGCTTGTTTTATTAGTAAACAGTTCAGATAAAAGAACATTAAATATAAAATGAATCCCCAAGATTAGATTAGAGCACACCTTGAAAATTGAAGATTTTAACGTGATCAGTAGAGCAACGTTGTACATATACCAAGATGGAAGTTTGTGTCGAATAAGTCTTACTGAATTAAGATAACCGGCTCAGACGTCCAAAGAACTGGCAAGCCTCGACTTTTTCTTCAACCTGTTATCGATCCTCCACGACGTAGAATCATAGGTCTTACGAAACGCTCACTGCAGGGTGTTTAATCGTCCATTTTTCGCCGAGTGTGATCGATTAGCTCGGATTTATCGAGTCGTCCGGGCGCGCTCGCTGAGATACGTAATTGCTACTTTGAGCACAAAGCACGGCAATTATATTAATCGTCTTCGGGAAGTGCGCAAACAGAGCAATGGCGGAGATCCGACCTCCGGTAGCGCGGCTCCTCGGTGTTCACAAATTATCCACGGCTGTTGGAGAATGTTATTCCTCGATTTTTCGCGAAATAGCGTAGTGGAATCGATCTTCCAGCGTTGCAACTTTGCTTCGCCGCATAATTCCAGGAGCCGTTGATCGCCAGCTCTTCGACGTTGTTATTAAGCTCGGTGGTCCGCAATCATTGGATCGCAACGATGTATTTTCTATGATTTAGCAGAAAAACGACACGCGATCACGCGAGATATCGCTCGATAACTGTGCAAGGTTCTCTGATCATAACCTGCACCGATTGCCGCGCGAATTCGTTGCGAATCTATGCGCTCGGAAAGTCGAGTAAACAAGGATAAGTGATTCGAACGATTTAATACGGCTCATTTGAATTCCGAACAGCCTACTAAACCCTTGCAGCGGTCGCAGTACGAAATTGTTTTCGTAACATTGAGTAACACACTGCACTTGAACACTTTCAGATACCTTGGTGCATATTTACCAAATACATTCAGTTCTCGGAGAGTGGAACTAGACTTCTGCAAGTCATTCAGGAATTCCTTAATCTCTTCACTGACCTTACATAGGAATAGCGGAATTCAATTCGTTTAGAGAACAGTGGCTTAGTGGAATCGAATTGCACTACCGAATCCTGACACCTAGTATCTTATGGTTAACTCTTGGGACACTAATTGTAAGTTAAGAACGAAGGTTGGAACGGATGGGGGAAAAACACGGGCATAAAAGAAAACGCTCCGAGAGAAGAACGGTCCGTGAATTCCTGACCAGTGACGTAATCGCGCAGGCATTTCCGACTGGTTGCACTTCGGCAGCCACTCAGATGAGAATACCTACATAATCGCGGACATAATGCAGCTGCGTGGACTCCACGAGAGCTTCTCATTCTATTCTTTCTCCATTTCGATCCATGGCCATTTTCAGTGGAAAGCTGAAGAACGCTCTTGTTCCAGAGGAAATGATTACTAGGCTATCGGTTCTCGCGCAAGTTCGCAATTATTTTGCGAAAGAAGAAAAACTTCATCTTCATCTTTAATGAAACTGTCTGTAGTAGACAAATATTCTGGTAATTTGCTCAGCCCTGCTCAGCTTTATGTTCAGAGAAAACTAAAAAGTTCGCGTTTATTTTGCGAAAGAAGAAAAACTCCATCTTCATCTTTAATGAAACTGTCTTTAGTAGACCGACGAATATTCTTATAATTTGCCCACATCTGCTCAGCCTTGTAATCAGAGAGAACTAATTTGTAAAATGTATAAGGTTCCTTCAACCCCCGTGGTTATACGACTATCAAAATCCAAAGAGCAGTAACAGCCTCACGCACCCAGCTTCCGCTTCTTAAAATACAAGGAGCAACATCAATCGGGTGGCTTAGACGATGCTTTCGAATGCATTAAGACTATAATGAATTACTTGATACCGTGACGAGGATAGTAGACAGCAAGGGGTCTCTTTGTGTCCCTTGTATCCATAAAGACCGAGGACTTCGGGCCCTCGCCCCGGGAATAATAGTTTCACGAAATTGGACACGTTGATCCCACGTAAGAGCAGTCCCCAAAAGGGTCCGCTGGGTTCCATGACCCTTTCTCGATGCGAAGTCCCTTCTTATAGAGGGCAGCCGCGTCATCCTGAATAGATGAAGCACTTTATCACGCCATCAGAAGAAGGGACGGACGATCCTCTTTTGAATTATAACCACCGGCTTAGACACGTCCCGGATTTGATTCTTCACGGACACTTTGAAGAATGCAGAGGGCGAGCTAAACGTGAATAAAGAGACGTCCCTTGATACCCGGAAATCAATCTCGAGCTGTCGCGGGAGGTTCTCCGGAGGCGAACCGATTGTGTGTTTTTCAGAAATATTTTCTCCCAAACTGTCGCTCGAGGAATGTTAAATATGTCCCAGGTGGAAGGTGAAATGAAAATATTTGCTCGAATGAATGGGTCTATGGTTTCCACGGACGATCAACGTCGATCCATCTTGTTATTAAGACGACCGCTCGATCATCAACGATCGAATCGACGCAGGTAGATACATTCGCCACGATGTTTGGACGCGAGCGATTCTATTATGGCGAAATTGATCGAGTTCCGTCCACGAAGAACAAACGGCAGCTGCGTGCTCGCCCGGGGATTCCCCGTGGAGGAAGCTCACGCTCGATAAGGTAGATAAACTATTATCTTCGTGCGAACGATGCTAATTAAGTCCGGCAGAATAACATTTTTCATAAGCGCGAGAAACACGTCTATTCAAGTAGCGAGCTTATTCCATCAAGACGTTGATGGAATCGTCGAATAAAAATGATTGCTGTTTTTCAATTTAGAGAGGTTTTTGTCTCTCTTTGCTGTACGTAGGTAGTCGATGATCATCGAATGTGTGCAAGCGACATACGTCAATCGCTGCACAGCAGAGATTAAATATCGAATGACGGAACGCCTGACAGATAAAAGGCAACGCTGGGTTATTTCCGACCCATGATAAAGATTATTATTTACACGCTAAAAAATATATATTCCCTCTGACGATACTCGATTTCTATACACGATTCTTTAAAATAGCAAAATTTTCTAATCGTCGAACTTGATAGCTCTGCTATTAAACTGTTGAAGAAAACATTTACATGCTACCAAACCAAGAAATAAAATAGAATCACTCTGGCCCTTTCAAGAAAATCACAACCTTAAAAATTCAAACGTTTTAGAATTTAATTTTTGGAAGACTATTTTGGAAGTTTATTTGTCTATGAAAATTATCCGATTACTTCCAATCAAATGATCTTCAATCCCACAGAACTGCTCATGAATTCGGATTGTCGGTTACCGAAAATTTCTCGCCAAGAGGTTTCCGAAGATTATGAAACCGAACTTTCGAGTGTCGCAATCGATCTCGGGAAACTCCCCGGCCGATCGATCGCAAGACAGTCACAAGGAAAAGTAGAATCCCACGAAAGCGTAAACCTGAAGAGGTCCACGATGGTTCGAGGCATTCTCAAGGGGAAAGTGTTAACGCGTTGACGTCATTCCTACACGAGATATCTTTCCGTGGAATCGACCTCCTTTCGAGGTCGACTACACCGGATTACCATCTAGCCGTATAAGAAAAAGAAAAAGATGAAGAAGGAATATACCTCGCGTCTATAACGCTCTCGAAGTTCGTATTTTAGTCGGCATTAGAGCAGGCCAATCGCAATCATTTCTTGCCGGCAGAGACTGAATCTCCATTGTGAAACTGTTTTTGCGCAGCACGGTAAAGGCGGTTTCGCAACGCGCTACAGAGTTCTTCGCGACTCTTTCGACCTGCAACCTAGCAGGAAAGTTATACGATAATTTTATAGTCCGATCTTGCAGATTTTTCCTTGCATCGATTGTCTTCTCAGAAATATATTTTCCACTTCGTTTTTCTGTTGCCGATTGTTTTACAACGAACATGATGTGGTTTGCTCGGGTGGAAAGATCATCTTCAGCTTTTACGCCGAGGATTTCGCAAAGGACCCGATGATCCGCACTGGATAAATATTGATCCGGGACGATAATTGAACGGACCGACGCAAATTTGCTAACGGTAAACTTTCACTCCTCAAAATATACTCCGTGTTAGCGACTCCTATTTTAGATTCGACTCGAGAGCGATTAGCTATATTTTATCTATTACACAGCTGTTATATGTACTACCACTTTCGTAACGTTTCATGGTTTGTGGTCTGCATGGCGAATTGCATAAAGATTTCATTAGTGACACTTATGCATTTATATGAAATCTAAAAGCGAGGAATTGTGTAGAAAATATTTTATCCCCTTGTATTATAACACCGAGTCAGACTCGTCATAAAGATTTCGAAATGAATCTCCTAAATATGTATATTATTAATTGCCTTTAATACTAAACCTACCGAGCTTTAAAAGTAGCCGGTATATATTGCCTTATAAAAATAACAAGATTAAATTTATTTGAACTATGCGCTATTAAATATATTTATTTTATTATTTACCACGAAAGCATCTTTAAAATTTTAATGATCGTGAAATAAAACATCTGAAACCGGTTATTTGACCGGTGGTGGTAGGTTCAGTATTAATATGAAATAACATTCTATATCATTGGTGTTGATACACTACTGTGCAAAAGAAAGAAGCACCCAGTATAATTATAAGATATAATGAAAAACAATATCTTTCTGTAGAAATTGTATTGTACAATGATTGATTTATTACATCTAAGGTATTAGATAGTCAGCAATAACACATATTCTCAGAACCATTCAATTAAATAGCCGAATCCTTTTTCAAAACTTGCTGCGTTCTTATTTGATTTTTTACGCTTTTCTATTAAATATGGCCAGGTGCTTCTTTCTTTTGCACACAGTAGTGTACATACAGTCAAAGACAAAGAACAATGAAACAAATCGCAGCGCATGGAGTTAACTGAAAATCCACAATCTCAACAAAAGTTCTACAATTTTGAAGAGTACTATGGACTACGAAAAGATTATAGGACCCCTTAAAACAGAAATAAGTTCAAGTACGAGCCTCGCGCGACAATTTCGCTATCAGCTGGATTGAGGAGTGATGCGGCGTTAAACATTTACATAACAAGACTGACTGTAAGGAATAGAACGTATATAATCCTTGTGCAAACTGGTACAGATATAAATAGAGATAACGAAGATGCTAAACGATCGTCGAATTCCGAATCCGGTGTTCTAGGTTGAGAGACGGAATAACCGCGATTCCGCGCACGAAGTCGAGAAGAAAAATATCATTGCTACATCTGACGGTGAGGCCCGGTGCACGCAAACCGTGTCAGTTTTTTCCCGGTACCGATGTCTCACGGAGCACCACATAATCGACGTGTTTACGAGGCGTCGCGAATAATAATAATGTCGAGCGATCTCGCGTGTCGCGACGGCAACTTGCGCGCACGCGACACGTGCGTGGATTTTCATTCATAAATCGCTGGTAAAACTACGCTCCATGACTCATCCGACTTGTAAGAGAGAAGGAGAGGGAGGGTGGGAGAGAGAGAGAGAGAGAGGCAGAGAGAGAGCGGCCGCGTGAGATCGCGCACGAAACAGGTAAGTTTTGCGAGAAATAAGAACCGGCGCGGCGTCGTCGTGACTTATGCAAATCGGATTGGGTGTTGGTCCGCCACCGGTGACCGCATCGGCAACGACGGAAATTTTTTCTCGATACCGGAAGCAGCTAATTTGACGCAGCTTTCGGAGCGAGCGCTCCGAGCGATCTTCGTCAACGACGACGGTAACCGGTATCTGGTGATTCATACCAAGAATGTGTCCAGTGCGCTGCATCGGGTTTCAGAAAACCGTGCCAGTTTCCAATCCCTGAAGCTAATTCCTTGAAACGCAGTAAACCGTTTCGGGAATTCTTTTTCGAACCACGACTCATTTTTGATATTGATATTTTAACACTAAACCTACCACGAGGGGTCAAATGATCCATTTTAGATTTGACAATTATTGAAATTTGTAAAGGTGTTTTCATGGGAATTTATTGAATATATTTTTCGACTCCAGTATATATTATAGTAAAAATCGCACAAAATATAAATAAATTTAATCTTATTTTTATAATACTATACACATCAGTCACTTTTGATGGTCGGTAGATTTAGTGTTAATGCTTTTTACGTATCAACATATTTTACACTAGATTGCAGGATTTTCATTACAAAATACGTCTGCGCAATTCAATGTATCCAGTAAAAATCTAGTAAAATGAAAACTCTGAGACTATTTTGAATAGTTGAATATTCAAAGTAAATTAACCGTCAGAAATCGAATTTTATGCGTAGGGTCTGTAGAGACCCGGACACCAGTTCGAGAATGCACCGCCTAATAGGACAAGCGTCTCCATTGCTTTCTACGAGATCATGCGAGAAAGAAAACGACCGTCATCTCGCGAGGCTATGAGGCAGGATGACACCTCTTGCCTTATGACCCGTTCATATTGCTCCCGCTAAACTTAACCCTGCCTTCGTTTAACTAAACCCTCTAATTGGTGGGTTAACGAGCGTTAACTCCGGGCTTCCTGTCAGATTTAACTGTTTTCCTTCGGTGTCAGACACACAAAGTATTCTTAAATTTCGTGGGTGAATGTTTTTCTCGGTCTTCGGGGTTCAACGACTCCGGCCACGTCGCTCAAAACAATTGGGAAATTAGTGTTCGGACGACACGAAGGGCAAACATCGTGAATTAAAAAAATACATCCGTAGTTTCGTGTTCTTAATACGCGTGCTTCGCTCACATTTGTTTTGATACATTGACAAGTTCATCGGTAAGAACGTCTGTAACTATTGCCGGGTGTAAGAGAATGCAAAATAAAAAATTTTTGTTCGAATAAAAAATCAATGTGCACCTGATACACAAAATAATGAAATACATTTTTAAAATCTTTTGTTCATTACTTTAAACTGTTTTCAACATTTGAGAAGACCGAATGTAGAATTAATTACTTGAAAACGAATTAACCAATTTCAACTTTAATTCGAAGTGATATATCCAGGACGCAAGACGGTTTGTTAGCGAACGTTGATGGCGACGCCGATCGCCAAAACGCAAGGACTACCTTCAAAAGCACATAAATCCGCTTATGTAAGAGCCTATAATAACCGCAGCCTTTTAAAGCCCTCGCGGATTCCCAGAAAGGAAAATGCGATTGCGGTATTACTGCGTGATGATAAGAAAATGGCATTTGACTCGAAACTTGTTTACATAAAATTATATTCCTCGGTTGTTGGACTAAGCCCGACTCGAATAGTTAATTTTCTCAAAAGACAATTAACTTTACGAGCGGACGGAAAACTGGCCGGCAAGACACAGGTAAGAGAATCGGAGATCTAACGAGATAAGGGTGCTTCTTGGAAATTTCTAGCAAAGACGTCATCGTCGGTTCAATTACTATATTTCTCCGTTATACACTATCGCCTTTTAAGAATCTTCATTTCTATTTTTTGTATTGTTGGATACAGAAACAATGTTGCGACATTTATTCAATGAGAATCCGTTTCCAGTTTTTCATTCGTCGATTACATTCAGAACGATTCAGAGACGTTGCTCGTAGCATGATCAATGGAATAAGACTTTCAAATTAATTATTCATGTATCAATTCTAACTGTAACGGTCGTGGTAGTCCCACGCGGCGTTGAAGCGTGTTCACGGTTAGCTTTCCTTCGAATAATATCGACCGACCTCCAACCGTGACACCTGAACGATCGCACGATTGACGTTTCGTTTGCGTTGGTTCGACAACGCCGGTATGCCGCGAGAAACGTCGAGAGCGTATTGATTTCGCAATTTTCATCGCCAGCTAGATAAAACGTCATTCAAATTGTATAATCTCTTACCATCGCATTTTCCTCTTTCGTCAACTGCCACGGCTCGGGCAGCGTCGAAGACGGCGGGTACATTGTAAACATCATGTAGCTGTGATCTTCGACAGCGTCGTAAATGCCTGCGCTAGGTACACGCTGCGACATCTGTAAGCGAGTTTCGCTCTCAAAACTTCACTGGAAAAAGTGACTGTATTTCGCGGGGACGCGGATCGACCGACAGGTTGCGGATTTATGCACGCAAGTCGTAAACACTCGCGTCGGGAACACGGCGTGTCACCTTCTATCGTTCACTCATATCACGTTTGCACAAAATGTCCAAAATGAAATCGAACGATAAAGAAACGAGAAAAAGTGAACAACCGCACAGAGATCTTCCGTAGACTGTAGACCACTGTCACGTACGAGACTGCGTTGAACAACGTGATCGACTACTGCCGCGCGTGCTTACGTATCCCAACTGAGCCCGCCAATGTGACTGTGAAACTATATAGAAAGACGGCTGCTCGACCCCCCACCAATCAGAGTCGAGCGACCACTGCGTGACGTCACCGCCATCTTGATTGCTGATTCGCGCGATAGCGCCCGGCCAATCAACGTGCCCCGGCACTGTTCGTACCGCGACGATCACTTCTACGGAATCAAGGATCGCACCGCGGAAAACCAGATCTCCTTTTCCAGGTAAATTACGCTCGGTCGTTAACTTGCATAATTTTACTAATGAATAGGTAATGGCCGAAGTCGTCCTCTAATTACGGTTCCTAGATGGGAAATCATTTCGAAGGACTCACTGTAGCGTCTCGACTTTTCACTCGGCAAGAACTAATGAACCATTAGCGTTGTATTCGAACCCTCTATGACACTTAACGTTCGAGACAGTACTCGAGGAATTGTTAGCGTTTTCTGAATTACTTTTCTAATCTTTTATTGCTTTGTATTTCACTTAGCAAATTTCTTCAAAAATGCATAAAAATCAGCAGTCTATTTATTACATTGTTTTTAAGAAAATCAATAGCGCCAGTGACCACTATGGCAGTCAACACGTTAAAGAAAATGTTTCTATAATCCGTAACTCTCGATTGTAGCGTTACATCATGCACCTGCAGTGAATCATACGACACTTTTGAACAGACGATAACTTTTTTAATACTTGACCATCCCACTTGGATTTTTTTGAGGTTAGAGCAATTAGTTCACGTGAAAAAAGTTACACGTGGCCGGAAAAGTCCTGCGGGTAATAGAGAAGTTCTATTGAGACAAGTTTGTTTTTACTCGAAACTTCGCGGTTTTTTTATGTCTTCGATGTAAATGCAAACAGATAAAAAAACCAATGATTACCATTTCGGTGTGTTCCTCGTTTGGAAATAAGAACGGGCCGCGATCAAAATAAATGTGACCTTGACAGTCTTTTTGGGGAAATACGTAGTTTCGTCTTTCGAATGTTAGAGAACAACGAAAGACAAAGACTATTGTTGCAAAGAGTGTCTGGCGAACGCAATGTTGTAGCGCTGGAAATATGTCAAGGAATTACTCAGGGGAGAATTGGCCCGGCAGAAGCTCAAGGCTCGCCTCTCTCGTTCGCCATTTTTCTTCGCTTTATCTTATCTCGTAATTAGATGTTGATATACGAGAACCACTTTTATGACCAAATGTCACGAAATTCTTCGATTCCGACTACTGCGTGATATGACGGTTGCTACTACTGCCCATAACCTCGTATTTTACACAAAGAAAATCGCATTAATATTATTTTTAAACATTATTTACAATTTTTCGTTTATTGCATCGTTTCGCGCTTTAAAAAAGGAATTCGTTAACGGATTTGGAATAAAGTATTATACTATGTATTACACATACAGTGTAGATATATACAGTGGCCGGAATTAATATTCGGACGCTCTAAAAAAGACGATAACTTTTTTAATATTGTACTATACGATTTGAACTTTTTTGGGAAGTTAGAGCAATTAGTGTTTACTACAGGATGTGAAAAGAAATTTTTTCAAAAATTGCAATAGATCGGAATTGTAGAAAAAATACTAAAAGTTGCATTTTACAATCTTTTTATGTGGGCCTATATTGAAAATTTAAAAAATACGTTTTGTAGATCTGTGTGAATTAAACATATTCTAAAAATTTTGTCAAAATCAGTTGACAAGTTGCAATGAGCTACAAACGTTTAAAGATGGTCAAAATTGCAGATTTTCTCTAACTGCAATAAATCTAAGGATTCTTACATCTTTCAATGCCTGCCGTTTCTTCCCGCATCAACCGATTTCGATGAAACTTTCACAGTGCATATAATTGAGACAAATCTACAAAACGTATTTTTAAAATCTTTAATATAGTCTAATAAATCTTTAATATAATATATTAAATCTTTAATATAATCTTTAATATCTTTAATATTCAATATCCCACATAAAAAGATTGTAAAATGCAACTTTTAGTATTTTTTCTACAATTCCGATCTATTGCAATTTTTGAAAAAATTTCTTTTCACATCCTGTAGTAAACTAATTGCTCTAACTACCCAAAAAAGTTCAAATCGTATAGTACGATATTAAAAAGGTTATCGTTTTTTTTTAGAGCGTCCGAATATTAATTCGGACGTAAGATTTTATTTAGAATTTATGCTGCTTCTATTGTAATACGTGCTCTATTGAAGATATCTATACAATCATTTCTTATGAAATCATTTTTATTATTTCAATAATTATAAAATAAAAAACCTGGAACGATGCTGGCAAATGTGTTTAGGTTCTGTGTGTTTGACGCATAACTGGTTTCAGATGGCTGGTGGAACGAGCACGAAAATAGAGAAAAGAATTTATTGCGACTGTGAGTGGCTGCCGTTCCGGAAAATCATCTGTCGCGCGGATCTGCGTCGTCCCCGTGCGAAAACTTACTATTTTGGTGCGGGGAATTCCTCCGTGCACGGCTGGCTTCTTTGTTCTTGTTTCGATACATGTTTGTGGACGTGCAACGATTTCCGGCAGTCCGGAGCAATGTACGTGTGAACGCACTTTGCACAAGAATAAAAAATGAAACAGCTTACACGGTCGTTATTGTCGGACCACGGAGGGCATTAACAGTCGATCAATCAGAAATAAAAAAACGCATCAACTCCGCTCTCGCGAGCTTCTCGTAACCGTTTCGAAATTACGTATTTTCAATGTTAGCAAACAACGCTCGGAATTGTTACCGAACCCGCGGGACCGTCGAGCCGATTTTTCAGCATTGTTTTCACTTTTACGCTCTAATCGCATACATCGAATAATTCGCCCCTCGTTCCGGCCGCTGCCCCTGATAAACCTATTGTCAGTGTCGCCACAGGTATAGCACAACCACTCGAAGGAAAACTACGATTTACGATCTTGTTTTGCTCGGCTAGGAAATTATACCACAAAGGAACGAAGCAGGATCTAAGGAGACCCTTCGCAGGGCACAGTGTGAGAAAATATAATAAGCTTCCTCAAGCTTCCGAAAAGTAAAAGACTCGACAGATTTACGAGCTTGTTTTGGTGGAAAGTATCGTGGACGAGGAAAAGAGAGAAGAAGAATGTCAACAAAGAGTGACTCATGCGCTCCTTCGCTAACCCATAATAAAACCCTCTATCTCCGTTGAACTGATCCAGGTTTATGCGTACCGAGGAAAACAGTTCTTTTTTATTTAGTACCGCACATTCTTCGAACATGAACTCCAGAAGATAATTCCTCTGGAATTCGCCTCAATTATCTCAGGTAGAAACGTTAATTCTTCTGAATTACTTCCTAATTGCCCTTCGAAGGCTATGGTGCAAGTGCCGAAATAGTGAATAGCTAGAATAATACTCTATAATGGTCTGGAGAGAATCTCAAGACTTTCAACCAAGACTTTCAGTTTTAGATAAAATTGTTTGGTAAAAGTGAGAACGACAGATGCATTTCAACTATTTTATTTTACAGACTCGCGCTAAGATGAGTTATACAGAAAACCAGTCGAAAACACAGGCAGAGGGAAACATGATATACCGTTGGTCACGTAGCGAGGAAAAGTCGTGGGGCCACCGAGGAACACAAAGGGGCAGGAAATCGAGGATCGTAGCTGCGACAGGAAAGGATCGTCGAGCTTTGTTCCCCGGCAAGGACAAAGAGGCGTCGATTTAACGGGTTCCCGAATGAGTTAGCGGGGTCAATCGAATGTTTCTGGGTAAACCAAAAGGACCGCGGATTGCGTCGCGGGTTGCGCGCCACGAATAACAATTTGGCCGCCGAAAATCGTGCGACGGAGAAAGGCGGAAGCCTTGATCGGTCCTTCGACGGAGAAACTTCGGTAAACCGCAGAAACGTGGTGTACATACGTTGAATATTCAAGATGCACGGGGAACGAGAGACGGGGGAACAAACGATAAGATGAGTCGGCGTGAATCATCAGTCGGTTCGCTTTTTATGCGGCGAAGGATCGACGTACTTTTACTCTCGCCGCGGATAAAATATCCGACCGCGGCCACAATATCAGGAATAAAGGGGACACAATGGCACGGCAGGGGGAGGAACGAGATTAAACCTCCGTGACTTTGCCGTCGATCGGGGGTTTACGATTCCCATGGCGTACTTACAGCGGGTCAGAAACATTTTTATATTTTTCAGCGCTGACGGTTTTGTATAGGAAAATTGAACAGATCCAGGAATTAATCTTGTGAATGGAAGGGTGCTTTTGTCACTTGACTTGTCTCTTCGAACAAAGACGCCCAGTTCTGAAAGGTAAATCTTCTATGGGTCATCCTGCATACAAAGCAGGGTGTTTTCCGTCAGGCTTGATTAACCTTGTGCTGAGGGCTAGTTTTCAGCACCTGGTTAGGTCCTTCCAAATATTTATCACACATTTGCTTTTTAAGTATAAGGTAATGCTAACAGCGATACAGACACAGATGTTCGAACAACGAGCAAAAAAAAATATGTGCACTCGCGACACATCTGGGATGTCTGGTCTCTTTCCAAATATTTCTTTAGGTGTTGGGAAAAGTTTTTATATCTTGGGTACAGTAATATCATTTCCAATGGATATTACGGTTGTTCCGCAAATTCATTGCCTGACAACTCTGATCATTTTATGGTGAACATTTTTTGGTAATTGTGAAGCGTACACATGTCGCATACAGTGCAGATTTTTAATTTTGTATTTCAAGGATGTCTTAAGAACTGCCTGTTCTATGTATAGTAGGTATATTACTTTATCGCATGTTCCGAAACAAGAGCGCAGTAAATAAAGTATACTAAATTTCAGGAGGAAGCTCTGCGAATTTCGTTCGACGGGTAGATAACATCATACACCGAGGACCGCAGAGGCATCGTCGCGAAGAAAGATCCTCCATGTTCGTGTGCCCAATATTCAAATATGGCCACCGCCCACCGTCTCGCGATCCAAGAACAAAGACTGACGACTACTTTCTCAGAGCTGTTTTCACGCTAATATTTTCCACGTTCGTCGACTGCGAGAGGCTCTCCATCTTCCGTGACTGGACAGTCTTTGTCCTTCATATTTGCATTTTATCGGTCGATTTCTGCGTTTGAACCCTACCGCTAATGGCGACGGAGATAATTAGGTGACAACAGCTGGCTCGACCGGCTATCTGCCATAACATTTAATCCTGCGCAGTATACTGCGATCTATGGTTCCGCGCGCGACAGGCACGTGTGCTTGCTTTCGCATCGTGTCCGTGTGACACGTCTGTGAGCGAGGAACGTTCAAACGTGGCCCGTCCGTGTGCGTCGTCCGTGCGTGGCCCGATGTATCCGCGCGTGTTTTAAATGACCACGCTGTCACGAGGCGGCGGTGTACGGGTTCTTTATAAAACAGCTGTTGGGGACAGCAGAAGCCATGCCAGTCGAATTGCTAGATCAATACCATCGCCAGCCACTGAATATCTACCTGGGGCGCAAGGGAAACTAGTCGATGGGGGTGCCGGTGAAACCCTCCCATGGCACGCTGCCTACTGTGTTTAAGAATTTTATCTCACCGGACTCGGCAATAATATTTCTGCATTTCACATTTTTCTGTAGATGTCAACTGGTCTTATTGAAAATTATTTTAATAGTCCGATTATTTCATGTAATCGTCTCTTTTCTCGCATACGTTCTTTCATAGACATAGATTGCCAATGAAGCCTCTTTAGTTTTTTCTAATTAACCCTCCAGTGTATCTACAGTCACCCAATTTTTCGTTTACATTTCTTCTAAATACCAGAGTTTATTGGTTTTAAAATACTATAAGCAAAGCAAAAAATTCATCGAGGAAATCCAAGATAATTATAGAAAAATTAAAACAAAATGATTTTAGTATTTTTCTATCGACTTCATCCTAAATAAGCCGCAGTGTTAATAAAGAGTGATTATTTTTTTGAACAAACGTCAAGTAAATATACAAACTCAAATTCAAATACTCATAGCGTTTAATGCCTCGGAAACCGATTTGAAAAGAAAAATCTTCAAAAAGCAAGTGATAAAAATCCGCTTCGTCCAGCGAGATTAGTTTTATCATAATGAATCATCCTTATTTATACTTATCGTTTATAGCTTCCTCCTATTCATTGACCTATTAATAAAACATCGATTTTTTATCGGTGCAAATATTTCCGGAACATTTTTATAGATACCAAGAATCGAGAAAAGAAATGGCAGTGCAATCGGTGGTATCTATAAAAACACCGACATCAATTTCCATATAGCCTGCTGCGTCATGAAAACCTGTATTTGTTTTCGCGTTCTCGAAGTTTATTGGAGATATGTTTTCTCTGTGGCTTAATCGAATGAAAATATTACTACAATCGTATGCAATAGTAATAATTCTTTGTAGTCGCCAACGACCATTGATCTGGGGAGATCAGTGAATGGACGTTAAACATGTGAGACCGCGTTTCATTGGTTCAACTCTGTAGTAACTCGGGAGTTTATTGGCGATACTTACGTGCATAGTGTGCGCCTTAAATGGAGGCCTAGCAAGCTGGTAGCATACTGAAAGCTGTTTATATAAGTACGAACAGTTTATAGATATTCACAACATACTTATGTATTTATTTATATTTTATACACATCGATCGAATTGGTACTTGTCGTGCGATCTTATAGTGCCAACTTCAAGGCCCTAAAATCCCCTCCTGTAGAATAGCATGCAATTCTCGCATCATCGATTATTACTAGACTGCGAATCTTTATGCATATATGAAGAAATTAGTTGTGCGAAATACAAAACAGTAAAAGATTTCAAAAATTCAAGAATGTTATAATGTTGTAATGAATAACAAATTTTTATGTTACTCCTGCTTCTCACAATCAACACAAAACATTTTTATTTTGCATAAAAGACCTGCGGTCTAATTATTACTTTTTCCTTTTGTTATTGTTTATCGCCGTAAACAGCAACTCTTGAAGCATCATTTCATTTATTAAAAGCATCCAATCCCTTACCTAAGCCGATTTTTATTTTATCGGAATCGCGAGCAACCGCTGCGAATAATAAATATCGGAAATCATGTTTTCGCGACGAATAGTTTATAGCGATGACGCGACTCGATTTATAAATTTAGATCTGGGCGCGCGTGTATCATTCGCGAATGACGGAACGACAGCAGTCCCGACTCGGTTGTCAACTGCTCTCGCCGTTGATTGCGAATAATCGCAGAACAAAGATGCGCTAAGAATCCCGGCTTAAATCGAATCCGAGTTGTCGCGCGTGCAAACGAGAGAAAAAGTGGTCGCATGTTTCCCACCTTTCCCGAGATTTCTTCGAATAAACGGGGCGTTCACCGTTCGCATAGTCGTGCGACTCTCCGTTGAATTCCAACGAATTGCGAAGACGGTTTTAATCCTCTCCGGAACGGGTACATCGATATTCATTTCACGATAACCCGCAATCTCCTCATCAACGACATTACCTATTCGAATAACGCTTAATCATTCGAGGAAACCTGATTACGTAATTGGTCTGCGCAGCGTACGCTATTGCTTTTTTAATTCGGTGATCTTATATACCGCTGCACGAATATTTTTGCGAAATTCACGTACGAGATGGTGTCACGTGAGCGTTGTTTACCCGACCTATACGTATATACACATACATATTACACATGTATATATATTTTATGTATACATATACGCGTCATCGTTGCATAAGCGTCCATATTTGAAGCGTTACAAGCCTATCATTTGGTTACGAGCGTTTTCTATGGAAAATATAGGGTGCAGCTCGGCGAGTACTTACGTTGCTGTGCAGTATGGACGAGTTCGCAATGCTGGAGAGAAAATCATGGCTGACGCGGGAGCTCTGTGACGTGCCGCTGTTGCTGGACACGCTCGAGCTGTCGTAAAGCACGTCAGACACGTCCAGCTTCATGTTTACGTAGTTCGACGGATCGTGTCGGGATCGTCCGGCTTCTGTTCTCTCGCGCGAAAGGAAAAGTCGACCGCCTCGTTTCTCCCGTAACGTTTTATAACCTCTGTCTTGAAGAGTCTACCCGGTGACGGTTGAGAAAACGACAGGCGATGCTGTTTTACCGGGAACACGAAGGCAGCACACACGGATCGCATGTTCCTTTGCCCGATGACTCATACCTTGGGGGAATACCTCGAGGTTCGCGCACGTTCGGTCCTCGGCTCAACGATCTGCTCCGACTCACTCTGTGCTTGTCGAGTCGAGACTCGACGAACGCGTATGACGTCACGGGCTATTCCCGGCTGACCAATCGAATGCCTCTCTGCACCACGCTCGCGATGCTCGTGCCAGGGACGACGCGGCACACGATATCAATGGGTGCTGCACCTCGGGGTGCTGTCAAATACCATGCGGATTTTATCACTTCAACTCCAGGGTTATTGAAATACGTGAATAAAATACGAGCAGTTTAACACTAGCCGTACCGAACACGAGATATAGCCATTACATGTTATAAAAATGAATGATTTACACTCCAGTTTGTTACAATTCAGGTAGAACATTTTTATTTTACAGATCCGATTTCTATTAATGACTAGACAGCGGATCTTTATGCAAAGTGAAAAATGTTGTGCATTAATTTTAAGAAGGGCAAATTAGGATAAGCATAGATGTAAGTTAGCTGTAAGTTAGGAATAAGGTTAGAATTTAAGAGCGTCAAGAACGGAGAAAGGAATTGGAGGGAAGGGGATAAGGAATTTGTAACCCTAAGGGGAATCAATGAAGAATACGTACATAATTTTAAGAAGGGCCCACGTAAAAAATTTGTTCATCCTTTCAAAGTTTCAATACGTTGGAAATAGTGAATTCATGTTTCTAAATTCTTTTAATCTTTATTCTATTTCAAATTGTAACTAGGTACAGAAAGGAGGGTCTTACTAGAAATCTCGACAACTATTTAAAAAATTCTCGATTACCGCCGTACCAGTGAACCATCACTTGTAATGGATTGGCCATATTTATATTATAAAAACAGTCACACCTTACATGGAGCGGTAATGTTTCTAATCGTTCGTAATATGCATCGTTAGAAGATTCTGCAAGACCGTAAGATCTTGTTAGTCCGTGGCATGGTGGTGCCCATTATCTTCATAACGTTGTTCGCGCGCGCCCACGTGCATCCCAGGAGTCCTCCTTCCATCGTCGAAGTGGCGCACAGTGTTCGGGACAAAAATAAAAATTTTTTATCTGATAAAAAACTGAATAAACTCAACGATTTTAATAGAGGAGAAATCAAATATTGACATCTACAATTTTTCAAATTTTCCAAATTTTGAATTTCATCTACTCAATTTTACTATGAATGCATAAAGACCTGCAGTCTAGTTATTACATTGCTGCCCGTAAGTGTGTCGAACACTGTGCGGCGTGCACGCCGCAAATGCTGAGGCCGACTCTCAATCGGCCGTTTCTTGCAGAGGGTCAGTGACGATGATTGTTTTGCAGAGTATTTGGACGGTGATTGGCTGGCGAGTCCGCTACAAAGTCGCTCGACTATGTCGCTTTTTGCTGGCGATACGTACGACCGTTTGTTGCGTAACGGCAGCGTTGTCATTGAAGCGGAACTGGTCGAGCGTCAACGCCGGGTGCCAGAATCCGCGGGAACGGCGCGGCATGCTCGCGGTTGCTGTTTCCGAGGGAAGGGCACAGTGGCGTCACTCGGCGTCGAAAATTTCGAACGAGCGCCGCGCTCCGTTTCCAAGAATCGTCGGTGAGTCATGCAGCAGGTCTAGTGGGCGGTGAACGGGGTAGCCGGAACATATCGGACAAGACGCGTGACTCACCAATCTGATATGTCGGATATTCGCGCCTTAACCTGCTCCCTCCGGATGGCTAGACGTTCCTCGACCTGCCGTTTCCGCTGCTTTTCAACGTACAGGTGCTCGTGTAACCGTACCGGCCACGATACGCGGAAGCTGGGTTACTAGTCACGCTGTACCTGCTCATTATACTATCCCGCTATTAAATATTCCGGTTTTCGAATTTTTTTCAGAAAAACTGACCAACCTATTGCGCTGGAATTTTACACACATATTTATTGGTATTTGAAGGGCGCGTGTGATTTTTGAGAAAGACAAATAATCTGTATTAGACGTGTTATATATTTTTTTATAGAGTATGTTTTGATATCAAATTTATTATTTGATAGAGTACGTGACATTCGCGCGAACAAGATTCGGATCACCATCAACGGCGACAGATAGCAATCTTACAGGACGCGATTATCTCGATGAGATAACGCTTGAAGAATGCTAAGAAATTATTTTTCAGCTGGTTCCAGTAATCCGTGTGAGCATTCTCCAAATTTTTTATCTTCGCTGCTACGAACTCGAAGTTAAGTCCTCTTGTCCTCGAACTCGAAAATAGTTCTTCGGTAAGCAACGAATAATTTAATAAAATGCAGATATTTTATTGTACGTATACATGAAAGTGCTTTTGGAATTTCAAAGTTCCATGTTTTATCAAAGCCGGTGGCGAGTCTTATCGATACGTCTGATGTTACTGTTTGACTAAATAGCAATAGTACCTTGGTACCACCGATTCAAAGTGGAAAAGAGTGACGAAACATCGGAAGATATTATGTCAACTTGGAGGTACAATAAATTTCGAATTCTACATAAGCAATGAAACTGATGGATATTCCTTTATAATAATGACAGGATAGAATTTATTCAGATTTCGTCGGATTTTTATGGTTATATGTACTTGAGTAAAGAAATATATTTAAAAATTTCTATAAATTCAGGAATTCTAAAAGAAAAGGTTTCTCGGTAGTCCTAATGTTAAATCTGCCTGAACTAAGTCGCCAATATTCAGTGGCTAGAATGCAACGAGGCTTCCAACGATCGGTTCGAAGATTCGTATCGGATCGCTCTTTTATCATCCTTCACGATTGCAAGCGTAGTCGCGGTAATTAGGATAGAGTTCGATGTTAATTTTCTTCTTCGGACGTTATTTTTAGCTGGATCTACCCGACGAGCACGCCATTATGCCGCAAAGATCGGTCTCATTACGGGCATGAAGCGCAAGGGGCTGACATTCACCTGCTTAGCCTCACACCATGATGAAATTCGAATAAATGGCCGGTCGTCGTCCTTGAGCTAACTTCTGCCTATAGCCAAGGCCGTAGAGCGCTTAGCGTTAGCGACCACATTTGAACGCTACCCGATTGGAAAAAATTACGACGCCATGGAATGTCATTGCCGTTCCGTAAATCGGTGCCGCCGCGATGTGGCTCGCATGAGCTCGAGGAATACACGCCGGCCGTTGTTTCGCTTGTTTCGTGCGGTCGTTCCTCGGAGGAAATGTAGGTTAAGCCTTGTTCGCTGTGATTTTCGAGGCTATCGAATCGCGCGTCTCGATCTTCCTAGTAAAAAATGCCGAGTGTAGCACATCCGCAGCGCGAGGCATTGAAGCGACGTACTCCCCAACGCGAGCGTACACGTATATCGTCATGTGCGCATTTAGAAATTGAAATCGCAACGTTTTCCTGACGCAACTGTGGTTCTGTAGCTTCCTCCATTATCTTATCTGCGCATAAAAAGGACAGTTATTTTAGTTTTTATTCGACCACAATAAAGCTCGCAAGTGCGCAACACAAGTGGTTGCGGCAGATTCGGCTCGATTCGGACCATCTATAAGCTTCATTGAGTTTCAGTCTCGGGCCACGTGGGTGCTCGCGATTAGATTCGGGCCACCTGTGGCCAAATTGAGCCAGACTCGAACCGATCCGGGCCACCGGGGTGCCCGTGGTCGGATTCAGTCAACATGGGCGATAGGATTTGCCATTTTTTTCGAAAACCGGTTTCTAGAATTACTGGAATTCTGAAAGGGTGATTTTCAAAAGTCGCCTTTTGTATACATCCTGCGAAAGGGGTCTGCTCGTGGACTCGCTCGATAAGCTATCAATTGGACGCAATGTCGTTTCAAAGGTGTTTTGCAATGCGATACGCCAAAACTGGAAATCGAGTAGTATGGCATGGAGTCTTGCCTTCTTGGACACTTGCGGTACGCGTAGCCGAGGACTCGTGTCCTTCCTCTGTCGGCCGAGAACGCGAGATAACGTCGTATGACCGCTGACATCGTGGAATTTTCTAAAACAAAGAAGGAAATGCTCGAACGTGAAATGTCGCGAAACGAATCGGGAACAATACCGAGAGAAAATGGAATCGATCGTGGACTCTGCTCTCTCTCTTGCTCTGTCTTGCTCGCTCCCTTTGTCTCCATCTTTATCTGACGAACGATGCAGCTGCGACGAACAAGAGCAAGTTTAACGACGCAGCCGTGGAACTAGCGCGAAATGAGTCAACACCCGCTCCCGTTAACTCTTGCAAAACGCACGTGCGTTTCGGTCCGGTCCAGCGCGGCGTGCAGTTTCGCGAACGCGGGAGATAAAACGTGCTCGACCGAGAGGATAGATGTCGTGGGTCTGTGGACACACGTTGTTGTTAGATTCGGTACAGTCGCCGTGGAAAGAGCACGATTATATGCGGCATTCGTGCCACATACGCGTACACAATGTCAATCGATTCGATTTTCATACCAATAACCATACCGACTCGGGCGTCGACGAGACTAAATAACTTAAATGCTGGTTTCTTGAACGGTAGAGGTAGACCGCGGATTTTTATGCGATATAAACATTTTCAGCATTAATCGCAAGAAATAAGGGTCAGATATACATTTAATTCTCCTTTTCACCCTTTGCACTCGAGTGGTGACTCGGAGACTTATTCAAAATATTTGTTGCATCATTAAATTTATATTTAATAAATTACTAGATTGCGGATCTTTATGAATTAACAGGAAAATTGAGTAGATGGAATTCAAAATTGTTGGAAAATTTTTAAAATTGAAGATGTCGATATATGATTTCTCTATGAAAATCATTAAGGGAAGAAACAACATTCAATTTAGTTTCTATTTCTTGCAATCGATGCAAACAATTTTTATTTTGCATAAAGATCCGCAGTCTATAAATTACTAAACGTATTTAATATTTTAATAAACTACTAAAAGTATTGTATGAGGTATTACATCAGTTTTATATTGATAAAATTAAGAAAATCATATAAAATAGAAATGCAAAGGGTTAATAATTTGAACACGTTGCAAATATTAATGCATTATTCTTCAGTCATTTTAATTTTTGCTCCCGTATTAAATTGCACCAACCCAATTTTGTTTTAAATGCGTAAAGTCCGCAGTCTAGTTAGGGGTTACGAAAACGTTTACAAAGGACAACCGGACAATTTGTAGCAAGGTTCAGCCAAACAGGAAATAGATGTTGAGTCTGTCCGACTGGCAGAGTTTAGTAGCATTTATCTTGTTTTGCAGCAGCCAAGGTTATCGGCTAGGAAGAAGGCGATGCAACACACCTGATGGAAAAACGGAACAAAGGCATTGTTGCTGCCTGAGAAAATGGTTTCTTTGGAAGCGTCGACGGGAATGTAAACTGCCGAGGTCGTTACGATTGCATTAATTCTGTGGAAAGTGTGCACGCTCGACCGAGAAACGGTACGAGGATCATAAATACCAATAAAGTATTTTATCCGCAATTAACCGCCGACATTAATTATCAAACAAACCGGTGATCGCTTAAACGAAACAATTTGCACGGTCACGCACAATGGTTTGCTCGACCGAAGAACGGTCCCGCTCGCATTCGTTTGGCGTCGCGGGCACCGCTGCGTAGGCGCCATGGCGAAATTATAAATTTTAAGCTGGCAACTGTAAACTTTGTTAACCTCTTTTGTTATTCATACACGTCGCGAGACTATGGAAACGATGCGCGCGATTCTATGTTATCTATAGCCCAACAAACTATTGTATGTAAAACAGCGGAGTTCTTAGCGAAGTTATTCTCATCTTTACAGCGCATTGTTTGCGCGCCGAAAACTTTCCATCAAGGTAAACAGCGAAATCCATGTGCAATTAAGCAGCGCGAATTACAATGACACATACGCAAGGATGTTGTTTTGCAACCGACAGGAGCTTGGATATCAACTATCGTGTCGCTAGCAAAGATTCGTATCTGTGCGTTAGTCGTTATGCACTTTTTCGTGTGATTAGTAAAAGATACAAAAGTCAGCGCGTGTCACGTCTGAAATGCAAGAAACGCTTGGCTGTCGTATTAATCGTTTAAAAGGAGGCCAGGTCGTATTATATGTTATGATTATCGTCGCAATTAGTCATATCACTATCAGGAATGAGTAAGATTTAGACGTGCAGGAAATGCTCCGGTAGGCTCGCAGCCTTTGTGTGCGCGCGGTACTACGAGATACCGACGCTTAAATGCCACGCGATAAGTAGCAGTTTATCACATGTTACGATTGCGATTTCTATTTTTCTAATCCGGATTGTGAGATAAAGAGATTTGCTTAAAAACGCGTCGACGTTATTGGCCTCGCTTCGATCTCCACGCTAAACTCGTTTAATCGATGATACGCTGAATTTTTATCCGTTTCTTGTAAACAGTACCCCTCTGTCCGCGGGAAGAGCAAAAAGATTGACCTTTCGTGCGTCTTTCAATCTCCTCGTAACATTCAATTACATGTTCCCGATGAAAATAAGTCCACGTCCTTCGTCTCGTTACAATGTCTATCGAGAGCGTGTTATTATAGATAAATACTGGAACAATTTGTACCTCATAAAACCAGATACCTCGTATCAATGAGGCAACCAAGGTATCAGTGTCGTAAGAAGATGGAGATACGAGGTGGTCTAGATTTTCTGCTGAATAAAATCACGGTTGTATTTTCACTTGTAAAATTATGATTTTTATTAAGTATCTCACAAAACTATGAATAAGAACGTTACTTGTATTGTCAGAAGTCTATTTAGCCTAGTTACCTGAAACAGCCAACTCTTACTCCTCCTGCTTCCTTTTACGGTTTTTCTATATATTTGGCTCTTCCTTTATTCATGGCTTATTTTTTAGTTAAAAACAAATATAAGTTCTACAAATATAAATTACAATAACAAAGTTTCAGAGCTATATTTAATGTAACTAGTAAACAAAATTGTTCAAATTTCAAATAAAACGCTTAAAATAGTAGGGAATTATTGGCAACGAAATTAAAAAATAATTCAGAGTGCAAAGGGTTAACAAATACACAGACAATGATCGTTAAAAAAGAAATGGTTTCATAATTCAATTTTGCGCCTAAATTTTTCAAAAAAGGAAGGTACGGTGGATACCGTTTTAGCCGACGGAGCGGCTTCGAAGTTTGCCGCGTTACAAAGGTCGGCTGGTTCGCGCGAGATGGCAGCAGGATGCCATTGCGAGGGTCCCCGATGTTCCGCGACAGTCGTCAACAATCGATGACAGTCTGGGCCGGGAGTACTGGTGTGTCTGTAATCGCATTTTCGCTGGAAAAACTGGCTTTCTACGGTGTGTATCGCGACATCGTTACGCGGCGGTGGTCCCCGCGTGTTTCGCACGGTTGAACGTGTGTATTCCTCGTCCGCGTCCTAGCAAATCCATTCCTTGTTAGTTCTATTCGTTCGTACGGGACCTCGGTAGTCAGCGAGTCGGAGCGAGACAGCCACAGTTACTGGTTACGGGCGGCACGACGTGAAACAATCAACGTCGCGCACGCGGTACGTCCCTGTCACTTATTCCTCCATCCCCTCCCTACCACCCCCGGATCTGTTTCGTTTTCGGACTAGCGTGAAGCCGGCTGCTCTATGTCGCCGTGTGATACACGGTTTTATCCGTCTCCGTGATCGTCGTGGCGTTTACTCGCGCTCCACGCCGACCGAATCCGCCGTTACGGTAACGAAAGTAGTCCCCACCGTCGAGCAGCCAGCGTACACCAGCTGCAACGGCCTGATCGAGTGGTTTCGAGAGGGCGACGACGTGTTTGCGCCGCGAGACCAACCCTCCCGATGGCGGATCACGGCAAAATGTAAGTGCCTCTACAATTTTCAATCCCTCTCAACCCCTAACAAAAATATTACGTTCCATTCGCTGAATGAGCCCGTCGAGCGACCACATACTTTCTTTTCGCTCACAACGTTCGACGATTAAATCGAACGAAACTGGATGAAAGAACAGTATTTACAAATCAGTCTACAGTACATGGTAATAGTAGTATTTGATTTTTTCTCTCCAATGGAATTACGAGAGACTCGCTACGCACGCACGTATATAGTTAACCTTCAAGGCCATCCAGGCTGAAGTTTCATCCCGTTCGAATTTCGCTTTTACATTCTCGGCAAACGGCGCGATCGCTAACAGAGAGAACTCTTGGGAATTCGTTCGGATTATTTAATTTTAAAATGTGTTATGGGTGACGGTTTAGCGCCCTTTGAGGTTAAACATTCTACGCGTAGAATGTTCAGACTGCGGACAGTGCGGATAGATTTTCGTGCGGTTTCGCAGAAACGCTAAGAACTGCGCACGACGGATCTTATTAAAGTTCCATTGAACCAATTCCATGCGTTAACGCCGTGCATAGTCGTAGACACTGCGAACGCGCGGAATCCGCAGCCTAGTTTTTCGCAGTCGCAGACGCGAACGATAATAATGGGGATAATTGCGTAACAGGGGACAGGTCGATTGATTTCAGTGGGTAAACGGTATCCGGAGAGGTTATTTGATGGGTGCAATGATAGAATATCTGATTCATTCATACGGATCGATCCTTTGCGACCGCCTCTGTCTCTCTGTCCTGAACCTATCGGCGAGCAAGCGAGACGGAAATACCTTGGCAGTCTCAAACGTCCCCTTCAAGCCTGTACCCAACCTTGCACTTGAATCTGTGTCACTCTTTTTTACTCTCGTTCTCGTTCTCGTCTCGGTACACGCCGAGACAGTATCTCCACGGGACACGAACGATGTTTTCCACTGTGTTTCTGGCCGCCACGTTGAACCGTTCTGCCTGTAACGACGCGACCTTGCCAGTGTTTTAAAGATTCTCTCTTGCTTTGACTAGCAAATGAGGGCCTCTCGGACACCGACGAGCACCGACGAGCACCGACGAGTATCGTCAGCCGCCTGTACCTCGGCAATCATTGTCGACGCCGGATCACAGGCTTTTCATCGTTCTTCATCTCAAGATATCGCGCGCGTTTCCTGAACGGATCCGCGTCACGCGTAAATTACCCTAAGCCCCACACTGCCACTCTATGGTTAGCTCTATCATTTGCTGCTATTTGCGACAGCTTCTAGAACAATGCTGTGAACATTTTTATGCTCGACACTACACACGCTGTGTACCCTGCTACCAACTAATTGCTACTGGATCCTTCTTCTTGATAGTCACGATTTTGATTATCTTCCAAAACAGGTTAAATGTTTGTGTTACTGCTCATGGTCAGCATCCCGAACATTTAATTTAATTCGAATTAAATGATTGTACGTTTTCCGAGCTTAGTTTAGCATTGCTTTATCATAAATTGTCTAGTTCAAGGTCGTTTGAAGGTCGTAGTGTGTCACATCATTGAACTCGTCTCAGCTGCAATACTATGAAGTTGAAAATATATGGGGTGCAGTTTAAAAATCATCGATATCCTTCAAAAGACCTTGAAAACAACAGTCAGAATATTTTTTATATCACCGTATTTGCCTGCTTTAACAATACAAATTTTCTCTCTAAAATTTTTTATATGAAGTTTTATATGAACTATGAAGTTGAAAATGAAAATAAAAGTTTTATATAAACTATAAAGTTGAAAATATGTGGTGCCAGTTAAAAATCATCGATGACCTTCAAAAGACCTTGAAAATCACCATATTTGCTTCCTTTAACGGTACAACTTTTTTCTCTAACATTTTCTTCTATTTTCGAGCCTAACGAAACTATTTAGGTGTTCTGATTCTCGTGGATCACCCGATGTAAATATACCTATGTTTCCGCATTTCGGTTTCGTGCCAATCGACCAATCGTTCTATCTCACTCAATCTCGATGTACATAATCTGCTGTCTGCCACTGTCCCTGTCCTCAGTCGTGTGATGGACACATGCAACGTTGTCCGAAAAGGCCTTGTTTGTTGCCCGCCGATTTGTTTATGTCCGGAGAAGTGGAATACAACAGCACTGATCTAGCCAAATCCAAGAGTTTGTTTTGGGTATCAACTCTCGCTTGATTCCAAACTCGAAATCTTAGAATTGTTTCGAGATTCCGTACCCGAACCATAAGAGAATCGCAATTGAAACAGTTTTGTTCGTTTTCCTCCTCTTCTTCTGTTTCTACTACTATGTACCTCGTAGATGTTATTGTTTCCTCGAAAACTCCGAGGAAATCTTCGGGAAACTGGCTCTTGTAAACGAAATATGCGGGGCAGTATCGAGACTTTAAATCGAAACTAAATTACTTTCTGCGTAATTTAATCGCGTCGGCAGATTCCGAAGTTGTTCGGAAGTTTTGATGCGTTTATAAGATTCGCCTTTGCGTTCTTCGCCGCAGAAGCACAAGCGACGTCTTCCGAAGCATTCGAAAACAATCTAATCCTCTTTCAGACTGGAATACAGTAGGAGTCGATAATGCAGGCAGACTGGTGTTAGTGTTTTACGCGAAACATATTTCTTTCATCGGCGTGACTAGTGGATTATGTTCGCTCGTCGACGCCGGAAGTTCTTGTTCCTAGGATAATAGCACGATGATGCACGTGCCTGCATTTAAGTTTCAACTGTTGAGAGTAGAAACATTTAAGCGACGTGTGTACATGTCTCACTCAATCTGTTGTCACCAATGCGAAGCATAACTTACAAAGGCGCCAGACAATACACCAGATTGTTTGGAGAACAAAACGGTTTTGAAACCTGAGACTGCAGTTATTCCTTCGCGTTTAAAACGTTCAGACAATTTAATTTTTATCGTGTTTCGTCCGTTATGTCCACATTTTTGCAATTGCTATTTGAACATTTTACACGTTTTATGAAAAATCTGGCTTCGCTTAATGGATCCGTAAAGTAAACAACCTGCAGATCCCATTTCCACTTAATAGTTTATTAAATCGTTAATATTATGGGGTTACACGCCTACGCTTCAGAAAGAGGGAGAGAAGATAATAACGCGTCAACGACCGAACTCACCCTCTGAGTTATAGGGGGTGAAATCCCGACATGATCGCGTGGTCTCTCATTTTGCTCCCATAACTTCTTGTGGGAATAAGTAGTTTCTTTTATCGTTTCTCTTGAGATACAAACATCTCTCTCCATTAACTCTCTGCGGACGAATGTCGTCACATCAACGGCATCGTGACTATGATATTTTTCTATGATTCAATTCCAAAAGTTGCAGACAAATAATGTAATCGCGTACACTGAAAACTTTGATACACGACCTACTTCTCTGAGCAATGTACTCTTTAATATTTAAAAAAGATCTTCGTTCGCAAAAGTTTCATTTCAGCTCTCAATCTTAGCGATCCTTTGATCGTTATACATCTTGCTGGGGCAAGTGTCCCGTTTGCCAGGTGCTAAGTGTGGTACAGTTCACGTGTCGTCTACGCATCAATTCACGAAAAAACTGTTAACATCACACCCTCCTGTTCAAGCCTAACGGAACGGGTAGTCGTCGCGAGAAATAACGGTGACACGTCAATCGGTTTGCCGATATCTGGCGAACCACCCTGTATACGTAAAGGTGTGCGTCAGTGAACGCGACACACCGGTGGCATCTGACCCCGCCTGGTGAAGGTGAATTACGGCATCGCGCGATTAACGGCCGACGATGGTTTCTCGCGATACCGGGCGTCCCATAAATTCGCGTCGTTCCGACTTATAGATGAATCGATGGTGGCGGCTCGCGCGGATCCCGCGACGGAATGTTCCTCCGACGACACGGCCATTTTCGTCGTGCGGAGAGGGCCGTTGTAGTGTTTCTGGAATTGTATTATCCCGCGTTAACCGTTCGAGACCCCTCGCCGGCGACGACGGATCGATATGGTCACGTTACAAGCGAGTATCTACCAGCCAGCCCACGCGGTTTAAGGTTGGCACATCGGACGCGCGATTTATTCGCAAGCACGGCAGCGCCGCACTCGCGCCCGTTTCGCCGATCCGCTTTGTCGCTCGGCAATTTTTTGCGAAATCGCTCGACCCGCTCGCCTATCTGAGTTACGGACGCACGGTGCTTATTCAAGGTGGAAACGAGCAGTTCCCGTCGATTCAGTTCAGCAAAACCGCCGCATTGCTGCTCAATAGGGTACCCAGATTGCCTATGACCTCTAGGACAGGTCCACATCATCGCATCGACGAGTGTCGAACTTACATATTTGCATTCACTTGTTCTGTAATATGGCTGCGATAGAAGGTAGGCAGTGTATTGTTGTATTGTTGTCTTAAATGTGTTGGAGAGGAGGAAAAGGAAGGGGAGCGTTTCGTCCTAGACCCGCTAGAGGACTCATCGGTAAGTCTATCTAGCGGGCCCTGCCTTAGACGCTAGGATATCGGAAGGCGGTTTAGGACTGTATACCTATATAGGAATCGGAGACGGATCATGTAGCAGCGAAGAAGGTCTTTGACTATCTGTCTATCTTGTGGCGAGGGTAAGAAGTTAGCCGCCACAAGGGGAGAAAGTTACCCCTTCTTTGCCAGTACCGGATTAGTCACGTGACATTGCGATACATGCAGGGCAGAGACGAACCGCGTCACGTGACCAGGTTGTGGCGGAAGCGTGGAGAATAGCATTGTAGAAGGGGAAGGTAGAGTGGAGAAACAAGTCTTAATCTGGCGACACTGATGTTGATTGAGAAATTGAGGGGAATACAGTTACCTCCTCTCTGCCAGCACCAGATTAGTCACGTGACATTATGACACATCTACCGCAGAAACGAAACGAGTCACGTGACCAGACTCTGGAGGAAACGTGGGGGAATAGCGGCGTAGAAGGGTAGAGTGGGGAGACAAGTCTTAATTTGGCGAGTCTGGTGTCGGAGAAAGTGAAGGGAATACAGTTACTCATTCTGTCATGACCGCCATACAGTCACTTGTATATCGCTTTATATTATTTAGACGCTGATAGACAGCAGGTGAAACCGCAAAGCGATTTTCCGCTTTCAGGCGAGATATTAATAAAGATTTTGACGTCGAGATATTTTAGTAGCGTGCACATTTTCCATGTAAACGTTCGCATAACAAATCCATCGTTTCACATTAATATTCATTGTTTTATTAAACCCGTATCGGGAATCTCGATAAAAGCGAAATAAAATTTTACGAGACGCAATGTTTATGCACGATAAATATGAAATGGATACGTATCATGGACTCCAATGAAGCCTGTGCTCGCCGTGCAGTTGGTACTGTTATACAGTTTATCTTTTCAGGTTTAATTGCTTCGTGATTAATTTCCATATTTCCTAAAGTATCCTCTTCGTAAACGTACGCTTTGTGATCTTAACGTTCTCTGTACTCTCTGCGAAACACGAAGGCGGGTTGAAATATCTATTTCTCTCGCTGATCAGCTGAGAAAAAGAGTATGTTTTTTGAAGCGCGAGGGTACCGTCGTCGTGCTAAAAATAAGGAAGTTGATTGTCATTGGCCTTGGCTCATGAATCTCCGGTCGATTCACGATCTTCTATAAGCATCTTCGCCATTTTTGTTTCGCAGGGGTAGAAATGCGGGTAGCACACGCAAAGTCGATAATGTCCATTCGCTCGGGACAGATAAGGATCAGGGAGAACGCAAGCTATTTTTCACGGTGAAACGTTTCCCTGCTATTTATGCTGATCATTGGGTCGGACAAATGGCGGGCCGCGTGTATATTATCGGAGCAGCGTCATTAGCGTTACTTTACCCCATCGCCGAGGCCTGACCCCGACGTTGGTCAACCTATCAACCTATCCCAACCTGCGAGCGGTCTTGACCACCTATAGACCTTCATCACGGCGTAGATCGCGTGATAAAGTAATCTGGGATAGACTATCATCGCTGCCTTCGAATGGCTCCTGCCTGCTTGACCTGTGCATAGTCGAAGGGTCATTTTTCTCCGCAGGAATGATTCTGTTGCGTGCGCCGTTCGAATGGCGTGCGTGGATTCTCGTCGTTGGTTACATTAGATCTCGCTTATTGTTCTCTGTTTTCCGAAACGGTACTGAAAGTTGACGGAAAAACAGACCAATACTGTGCGCATAACTATAACTAATACTCTCTGTTTCTCCTAATAGCGTTTCACCTCGGAGAGTAACGGATCAGGCTCATTCACTGCCCAGCAATTGTGGATGCGGTGCGCCTAAAGAAGTTTTCACTTCAAAAATTATTTCAATGAGAA
The DNA here is from genome assembly GCA_028455795.1 of Lasioglossum marginatum. Lineage (NCBI taxonomy): Eukaryota > Metazoa > Arthropoda > Insecta > Hymenoptera > Halictidae > Lasioglossum > Lasioglossum marginatum. Next base: position 3,381,993 of record CM052265.1, read on the forward strand.
ACTTCTTTCTCTAAAAGTGGAAAATCGTCACCTTTACTATTTTCTTCACAATTTCGTCGAATAATAGTATAACTGGTTGCCTCGAACCGCTTCGTTCCAACGTCCGATCGAACCGAGCAAACCTTAATTATTGCATTTGACGAAACGGAATTAATTAGATTAATTGAATGGTTTACGCAGAGGGAAGGTACTTCGACGCCGACCCAGTAGGAATTTCACTTCACCGGCGATGGTTTCCACTCTCCTTTTCAAATCAGTTTTTGATCCTATTCCCCTTGCCTGACCAACGCTCGGTCTCACTCCCTTGTCTGATCAGGACTCACCCTACTGTCCTCACCAGGACTGCGTTTGGTTCTATTCACCCTACCTGACCAGAACCGCACTACCCTTATCTGTTCACGGTTGAATACTCGATACCATTTACACGCGGAACTACGTAGTCCCGAAGTGATTTATGTTATTTTGGAATTTGTTGTTGAAGATGTAAGTTGTTCGATTTAAGGTGATTCATATGCAACGCTATTTATTATACAAATTAACAAACATTGAATCTAGCATTACAACCGAGTAACTGTTCGAATAATCAAGGTTCTATTGTATATAAAGAGTCCGCCAATAGGAACGCAATAAAGTGATCGTCAATTTAACAGTGACGCCATGTTTATTTTCTGTCATCGAAAATTTCGACCATCGTATCAACGTCTGTAAGTGACATCATTTTTCTCACATAAATGGTATAGATCAAAGTTCAAAATAAAATAATAAATTTGGTTTTATCGTTAATCCTTGTATTTATAATTTGCATTTGCTTTACTGCTATTGGCGGACCTTTTAAATATATGAAATAAATGGTAAATGAAATACGAATGCACTGAGAGTAGAAAGAATACTCTCTGCAATGAAAGGAGGATTGTAGACACGACAGAAATGTCCAAAGTAGACTGAAAAGTGATCTCACCGTCGACAGTGCGATCGGAAGGAAATTGGGATTTCATTCGAGCGTGGCCGCCGTCCACAAAAATTGCCGTTCCGCGAACAACGAGTTTCCTCCGTTGCAATTAAGAGCGCGGAATCCGTGATTCCTCTAATTGCCGATATACGTCGACGGCAGTGTAACGAGGACTCATAGAAGTGCCAGTCACGCGCAAACTCGCGCAACGTGCTCGAAACGGCGCGCCGGGCGAGTATAAATGTTCGCCTAACCGCGCGGCCGATATGCAGGTAGATACGCTTGTATCTAAGCAAATGAGCCATAATCTGGTAGCACGGGTACACACCGCCCAACGGGTATACCCGCTGAATCGTCGCGACGCACAACCCAGACGTGCCTTATCTTCTCTTCTCGAAATTCTATGCTTCCGGGACCCCTTGTCTCGCCCCGCGGTTGCTCTTTGATCCTCTTTTTCGTTTCCCTAATTACCCAGAAGTTCGTTGCACCCCTTTGCCTCCGTTCTTCTCGTGTTGCAGACACGTTCAAGCCAAGATCTGAACAGACGCGTTGATCATATTCTGTTTAACCCTTCCACGGTCTTCGGGACCTCTTTGATCCACCGCCTTTTACGTCTTTCCAACGCTGCCGTGGCTTTAGCTGCCTCTTTGTTAATTGTATTCTTGTTAGAATACGACTTGCTGATGAAAGGAGTACACAACATCTCCCACTCTGATCTTCTTGCATTTGACTAGAGGATAAGCTCAGTCTTTCGGAACACGTTTTCTGAGGACGACAGAAATTCATTTCTGTTACAGAACGTTTTAACACACCTGCATGTTTTCAGTGCAAAATGTAAAGAAGAAACTTTGATTATGTCAGTATCTGTGAAATTTTATTGATTTTCATGACAGTAGGTATGAAAAGATTACAAAATTTAATATAATATAAAACAATTCACTATAAATAAAAATAACAAATATAATAATTTCAATTTTTGTGCAATATGTCGCAGATAGCATTCCTAAGAGGACTTTGGAAATTTTCCATTCGGTAACTTTTCATGTACGTTTTTATTAGTCTGGGGTGCGTTTACATCCCCATATGCAAAATGAAGGTTAACACTAAAGCTACCACGATAAATTTGTTAACCAATCACGTATTGGAATAAAAATTGCAGAAAATCTAATCGCTTTTAGTGCTCGATTGGTTTAGTATTAAAGCAATCAGTTGAAGGGGAATCGGACATTGTACTCCCGCCCATGTATGCTTCTCTATATTCAATGTTTTAGCGAAAATCAACCTTCCGACCATGCGCGGAGGATGAAATCGCGTGGATGGTATTCAACGATAAAGTTTCTTGTGCAACAACGCCTGCTCGTCGGTTGCCACTTCGGAAATAAACTCAAGTATATCGGTACACGCGGTTTATTTCGAATTATGCATCGACTCGCTCAATCAAGGACGTTGTACCGGGATCAGAGGCGAGGCATTTGAACTGCTTCGCTTGTCCCGCGCATTCTTCCATCCCCGAGCGTTCCCGGATCGTCCTTTGCGATCCTCGCGGAGGAATGTATCCATTCGGGGCGAATCCCTCGGTGAACAGGACCGATACCCGTTTGTTTCAATTTCAGATTCTCGGGATGTTTCGCGGAACGTTCGAACGTCCGCCATTGAAATTAGTAACCGAGTCGGGGGCACGACAATAAAGTAATAGAGAGGCACGATGAAAAGTTAACCCTCGCAAAGTAAGGTCCAATAACACATAAATAGTAAGGTGGGGTCTCTTAGACCCCGACAAATGAATTTCATAAATAGCCTCGTTTTAATAAATTTGGGATAAAGAATAACACAGAATAAAAACGAACAGATTTAATTTTATTCATATAAAAATTCTTTTCAAAAATCTGAAGCTGAGGGTCTCTGAGACCCCACATTACCTTGCGAAGGATAAGAACCTCCATTACGCCATCGAATGGAGATCTACGGGAAAAATAATTAAAAGCATGAAGAAAGTATGCACAGTAAAGGAAAAATTCAGTAATTAATTGGAAGGGAATATTCTGAAAAGATGATTAACAAGTAACATCCACGTGCATTCGCGAGCAATTAACAACAGGTTTTATCTCGGTCGGTACTTCTCGGTCACGTACTTTGGATTTCCATGTTGTGCCCGAGCTTTAGAAAAAACGATCAGCAGGGAAGCAGGACTAAATCACGCAAGGATGAGAAGGGATGTGCGTCGTTGGAAGAGTATATCTTTTCTCGAAAGCTCATTGTTTCATCGAGCACAGTGCACTCCGCACGCTCACCGTGTGCATCCGACGAAAAGAGCAGTGTAACACGGTGTACATCAACGGATAAGCGGACTCACGTACCATGCATAATAGACGATTTCTCGGTCTCTCTAATTGATACGACTTATTGCGCAACTCAAACCGTTCGACGAGATCGCGTCGAACAATTTGCGAAGCATCGTCCCGTGACCGAAGAAGTCACTCTTTTCGTTATGATACTTATCTGCCTAATCGAGATAATCATCGGCGACTCGAAGAACTCAGTCACGAATCGAGCTAAGTGTGCACAATGTATTCAAAACGTTCTCATCTTCCAGGAATTTTGATCGGAGAAACTGTTAAGCATAACATCTTTAAATCCCGGAGTCCCATTCTCGCGCGTTTTAACACACCTATCGACCCTTAAAAGTAACTGGTACATGTTCCTTTATAAAAATGTGAAGATCGATTTTATTTAGACTTTGTGCGGCCCCTTTTGTAATACGTGCTCTACTAAAGATATCTATACAATAATTTCTTATGAAATTATTTTTATTATTTCAAAATAAAAATTCTGCAATCGGTCATTTTGACCGGTGGTGGCAGGCGTAGTGTTAAGAACACTACGTTTGTAAGTGAATATATGTTGATTGAATACGAAGTTATAACATTTTTACCGGAGTATCGTTCGTTTGCGATTCCCTTCAATTATTCATTTCCAATCATTAACGTCTTCTTTGAAGTTTACCGATCACCCTGTATAACAAGCCCGTAGATTACAATAGTATTCCTTGATTGAAACGCTTCATAACATTTACGTCCTCCTGTTCCTTTCGAATCGAACTCGGAAGATCGTGTCCCGCTGTAAACTGTCGGGAAGTGACATTCATGAGATTCGATCGAAAAGTTTTCGCGCGTGTAGACGACATCGACGATGCGCGGTTGGATAGATAGATAGACAGAGAGGAAAAGGGAGGTGGGGCGGAGGGGGAAAAGGAGCGGCTGGAATCAATGCGCGATCCATTGTCCCGCGTAGTCCTTGAGCCGGCTGGAAGAGGAAACAATGCTTGCCAGACACGTTGAACCCGGCCAACAACACGTATATAATAACAACAACAGCCCGGCTCATTATTTCTCCGCCATCTCTTCTCCGTCGACCGCTGACCGACGACCGCCGACATTATCCTCCGCGTCCTTCGTGCCCCTTCGTCCTTCGGCTTTTCATTGGTTACTCGGGAAGGACATTCGTTCCCCCTGTACACCCGAATCCCTCGACGAACATCCTCTAAACACCGGTGGCGAATAAATAAAAAGCCACTGGGCGAAAAGGAACCCAGAGGAACGCACAGAAACAGAGAAAGAAAGAGAAATAGAGGTCTTTCTCATTTTCCCGAGGTTCGGCCGCGACCTTCGTCGGCCTGGAAAACCAATGGAAAATCGCTCGAGTTCTCATTAGAGGCGGCCTTGTCGGCCTTCTTTTTTTCCCTTCCCTCGCCCTCTTTCCCCTGCTCCGACGTCATTCCTCCCTTCTTTTTCGGGTTGGCCGCGCAATCCACCCTGCCACCCATCGCCAGGTGGCTCGTTTTCGTATCGTCCTCTCTGCCCCTTCGTCCCATCATCGGGTTTCCTTCATTTCACCCGGAAACCAGAATCGTCCGGAGCAATCTAGAGCCTCGAGAGGATCGCTCTCCGCAGATAAATGCATTTTTTTCTTCGACAGGGACAGTTGCTGATCGCGCGGGAATGAAAGCGACGCGCTTTGATTATGGGATACGTACCCTGCTCTAATATTCTTGCGGGCGAACTTTTATTTGACTTACCTGGAAAGTTTGACAAATTTTCTTACTTTTTGATTTTTCAGGTGAAAATACGAGGACATAAAAGAAATCATAATTTAACTCAAAGAACTGCTTAGCAAGGCCATGACTTTTTTTTCCCCAGGAATAAATAATTCGTGACCGAAAGGGTTAACTAGACTGTGGGTCTTTATGCAAAATAAAAATTGTCTGCATCGATTGCAAGAAATAGGAATCAAACTATCTTCCCTTAATGATTTTAATAGAGGAGAAATCGTACATTGACATCATGAATTTTTTAAATTTTCCAACAATTTTGAATCTCATTTACTCAATTTTGCTATAAATGCATACAAATCCGCAGTCTAGTATTAACTTTGAAGTTACATACAGGAAACGTTGATGACCACGAAATTTCGAGAACAGGTGGCCTTGAGGAAATTATTCGCACCATTAATAATTTGTGCTTTTGACTTTGTCATTGATTTTAAGCATTACATTGGGTGAAAGCATTTTTAACGGTCTTTACAGCGGTTTCGTTAATGTAAAGGATGATAGGGAAACATGTATACTAACCTTTAGGGGTGAATCTCGCTCCGAAGATTCAAAAAGTAAACACGAAAGCTGCTTTCCTGGAAGTGTTCTAGGAACTTGCAAAGTTTCGAAAAAATGAGAATTTTTGAGGTACCGAAGCTGCCTTCAGCATAACTTATTAAACCCTCTTCATCCCTGATTTGTGGCATATGCTGGATTTACAAGGAGATGTGCTTTTAAAACTGTCTGGTATGAAGAAGTCTAACGAAGTTACTAAACTAGTTGCCGACGATCCTGTTAACGACATGTAAACTGATAAAAGTTTGTTGATAAAAATCAGGATTGGATGGAAGATTATTTGTTCGATAAGTCACTTCGATCGCAACAGTCCACTCTATAGAATAACTAGAGAAAACATGTACATTGGCCGGAATTAATATTCGGACGCTCTAAAAAAGACGATAACTTTTTTAATATTGTACTATACGATTTGAACTTTTTTGGGAAGTTAGAGCAATTAGTTTATTACAGGATGGGAAAAGAAATTTTTTCAAAAATTGCAATAGATCGGAATTGTAGAAAAAATACTAAAAGTTGCATTTTACAATTTTTTTACGTAGGCCTATATTGAAAATTTAAAAAATATGTTTTGTAGATCTTTTTAGAACGTCCGAATATTAATTCTGCTCACTGTACATATACTACTACAATCGGTAATCGCAATTAACAACTAATCTTCTACTTTAGTCGTTAATTGCGTAACCGTCAATCGGATAATTGATTAATGATTAACTGCTGAAATTTCGAAATAAAATACGGAATCAAATACTGACAAAAATGTAAACTGAGTTCTAAATGTAAACGATTGACGATTAACTTCATCAATCGATTGAATCAATCGTCGATTTTTCAATGGTTATCTTTTTTAATCGTACACATCAATCAATCAATCTTGATTAAAATTTTAATTGATTAATGCCCAGCTCTGTATTATTATTAGACGGCGGATTTTTATGCAAAGAAAAATTGTCTGTGCAATGTTTATTATAATGGTAACCGAAAAACAATTCGTAGTTTCGTCTCAAATCTTTGCAGTTTGGCAGACGGTATGTGTAGACTTTTACGACAATACCTAAAATCCTGTTTCAGTTTAATCGAGGTGCACGTACAGTATTGAAGCTCGTGCATATGCGCTGTAGAAACGTCGAACCCGCGTTAGGTAGATTAGTTAATCGTTAATAATAGATCCTTCGATCCACCGGGGAGAAGAATATTGTTAGTTTTCGCGAAGCGGAAAGCGTGTCGAGTAAACCGGCTGGGAGCTCGAGACATTAACGACGTTTCGAGTATATTAGAGGAAAGTAATTACGCGAGCTTTCCCATCGGCCACAGTGAGTGCCTCTCGTTGACGTTGTCGGACCATTTTGAAAAAAGGAGTGATCGATCCCCGAAACTATAACTTCGTTATAAGCGCCTCGAGTTTCCGTGTCGCGTCTTGAATAATTCTCGCGGGAATATAATGGACGGGAGCGTGCACGGGATCTCTGTGGCTCGTTGAAAAATGGACTGTTTGCTTTTTTAATCGAATAATTAAATTGCCGGCGATACGCGGCTAATGGCAAACCGATTTCCGATCGATGGGTGCGCGCAGGTGTTTTTGATCAGCGGCCGGGTGAATCGAAAACGTGTCGTCTCGGCTTGCCACCTTTTCCATCGTTAATTAGTGATCATCGTTCCTACGAACGAATGTGCGCACGACTATCTCGCCGGCGGCAATCGATACGAATTTGAACGTAATCACAGAAAAATTTAATCCCTGGCTGTTAGGGATTCAATCTACGGAAACGGCCGTGTACAAGGTTATTCGTTAGTTCGTGAATATTTACGCGGCGAGAAATTGTTTTTTCTTCGTTAAGAGAACCGTCGTCGAAGCTGTCGATATTACGTGAGTGAATTTCAGACTTAAGAATCCATTAATTTTACGACAATAACGACAGTAATATAATCGAACCTTGTGCTTTTATATCGCAAAGTGTAAGATTGAATAGAGAGGCGAGTTTCTCGAAGAAACACCTGACTGAATCGATTGAATTTGTTCCATTGGAAAGATCGAAGTCCACAGATACCTAAGAGACAGATTGGAATTCCGTGTTGCAAGGTACGGCGAACACGTTAACTTGTCATTGGAAGATCACAGAAGAAGACATTGACAAAAGACGACCTTCAAATAATCTTGAAAACAGCGGAAAAACCCCTCGAACAGTAAAATTCTCGTTTAAAATTAAACTTCTTTTAAAATTAAAATTCTTAGACGTTTAGGTGATCTTCGCGGCTCACCCATATTTTTTAAAAGGAAAATACAATATCGCTGGTATAGCCCGGAATTAATAAATCTTCGCTTTCAAGAATTCTCACCGCGGACGGTATTTTTTCCGGCCGAGGCAGAGGACGAGAGAGAGAGAGCCAATATATGTTGCTGCTTCGATAAAGGAGAGGGCAGCGGGGGAGAAAAGAAATGAGGGAAAGCCGATACCGAGTAGCGGCACGGGATTAATAAATCCCCGATTTCGAGAGTCCGTTGCTCGAACGTGCAACCTGAAAAATGGGATACGCTTAACGGCCGCTCACGATACGTTAAACAGGTCACTGGCGACAAGAGGATCAGTTAAAAGGGAGCAATGGCGTGTGGCAAGGACGCGTCCTTGAAATTCTCCCGATTCCCAGCGTCACGGCGCATAGTGGGACGAACGTATAGGACGATTGGACATTCGTATATTTGAAAACTCCACGTCTACATATCTTGAGAACAACGCAGTCTTCGGAAAATTGTTTAATACAAAAGTTTCGAGCGCGAAATACAACTATACTATTTAGTTTTTATTTGTTAGGCATCTCAAAGCCATTTTAATGTCAACATGCCTTTTTTTAAATAAAAGAAACAGATCAATACTGTGCGCATAGGAAGCGAAAACTTCTATGGCGATTGCACACCTGTCTGTTTCTCGCTCGCTCGGAATAGCGTTTCACCTGCGAGCGTGACGGCTCAGACACATTAACTGGCCAGCAATTGTGTTCGCGATACGCCTGTACATTTTCTTATACAGTGAATCACAGTAATTCCGACTAGTTGCAATTCTTTAAATTCTTTCCGCGTCATGTATTAAACAAATTGTTCTAATTTCTCAAAAAAATCCAAGTCGTATGGTTCAATATTAAAAATGCTACCGTCCTTTCAAAAGTTATATCGAATATTACTGTGACCGACTGTAGTTTCATGAAAATGTACTCTTTGAACCTCGCAATTTCGTCTCGATGTCCAATATGTATTACTATAGGATCGTCCCATTGTGCGGCGTGTTGATTCGCAAGCGTGACCGTCGCGTCGGCGTTGGAACGCGTTCGTGCTCGTTCGATCTCGCCCGCGCGAATCGATACTCCAATCTTTCATCTCGAAATGAAAACTGCCGGGCCAGGCTCGCTGTTTAATTTTTTAATCGGATCGAATCGCGCGAGTCCACTCGAATTTATTTTATTCGGAACGCGGCGCGGGCTCGCTGTTCCCGGATTTCGCAATTCGTGGGAGTGCGTGTTTTATGTTTAATGCGTTTTCAAATTAATTGAATGTTTGCCGTTTACGAGATTGAAGTGTTTTATCGGCGGCCGTTCAAAGAGCTCTGTTTTTTTTTTTAGGTCGCAAACATTGATCCTTCCTTGGGAAAGTTTCGTGGTTGAACAACTAATAGTGATGGCATTTTTTCATTAACTTCAAACATTTGATAAAGCTGGATTTTACGGAGAAAATATTGATAGTATGTTGATAGCGAAGGCTAGATGTTGAAAACGTTTTGCTCAGGATACTCGTAGGTTTTCTGCCAATTCGGATAATGGCGACGCTTAAGATGGCTGACCACTGGTCTTAAATGATTACGGGGACAATTGTCCTATTAATGAAATGCACGGAAAGTAAACGCAGTCTGAGTCGCAGGATTGACTCGGGACACCCTGTAGAAAGGGATCGGAAAGACCGTCGATACTGAACGACCTTGCGGCATCGACCAACCTTCTGCTTCTCCTCTTGCCTTTTCGACTCTATACAGAGGCATCTTCGTTCAGCTCCGTCTCTCCCCTCTCCGTCCCCTTTTCCCTCCTTGTGTTCGCTCGAGCTTCCGCCCTCCCGCTTTTCCTGGTATCTATGTCCTGTTCCGACCCACCCCATTCTTCGACCTTCTTCAGGCCGAAGGAAACTTACGATCCCTGTGGTCAATTTGCGTGTAGCCGACGCTGAACTCGAAGCATCGTTCACCAGCATGTTATCGTCGACCCGAAGAGGGAGACCCTTTAATTAATTATTCATTCGCCTACGCGTAGATATTCTCAATAATACGGGAAGCATGCCGAGCCAGAATCTTCGTTATCATTTTTAACAAAACCCATGAGAGTCCCATCTGTTTTGTGAATAATATTTTATTCCCGTAACGACGACCCAGAGTATCGAGCGTTTACGTTAGAAATAAATATTATTTCAACCAAAAGCAGCGAATTAAATATCGTTCGGTTGAACGTAAACAAGATGGACCACGTTGAGTGCAACCGAACATGAAGTTATTCTTGTTAGTCGACCCTGAACAGTCTGCTATTTATATTGCTACCAGAACTGTGACGTATCTTAACGTATAAATATTTATCGAACAACGAAAAACACGTTAAATGTTATTAAAATAGCGCTGACTATACATGACATCGCGGTAGTAGTTGGACACTACGATGGGGCAGACTATTTTGGTAACTCCGCATAGTTGTCTGACATCATTGTTGTCCAAAGTTGTTCTTCTCCCATCTCAAACGAAATTGCGTGCCTTAAATGCTAATATTTTGGCATATTTTAAGACGAAAATCAAACATTTCTTCCGACCTACAATATTTCCATTTCCTATGATTTTTGAAATTTTATGGATATGTAATTGGTATAATACCTCATACAATACCTAAATGTTTAGTAATTCGTAATCAGCACGTCAAAATACGTAAGAATCCAGAGTATAAAAAAAATCGGAGATATCCTTTTCGGAAGTACACCCCCTTTTTTAATCGTACACACCAATCAATCAATCTTGATTAAAATTTTAATTGATTAATGCCCAACTCTGTAACGCTGCATTCTGAGCTAATCTAGAATCCCTATCGGTGACCTTGAATAGTTAGCTAGCTCCACAGCTACCGGAATTTCTTCTGGTATAGCGTACAGTGCCGATTTCCGTTCGAACGATTAAAGGAGAGCGAAACATTTGTTAAGGCGATCGAGTCGATAATCGTTAGGAACGGAGTTCGAAAGTGGACCACCGGAAACCAGGTCAGTTGTATCAGGACGGCCTGAATTCCGATTTTCCATCGCGAAGTTCGTCCGCCGCGCCGCACCGCACCGTTTCACCTGGACTTAGGTCGGGCTTTTTCCCGGCCCGCGTCGGACCAAATCGGAGCGATTAATTTTAGAACGGATGCGGGCGTGTTTGATCTCCCTTTCGACGGAGAAACATTTTTCGTCTCGCTCGAGTGGAGAGCCGCGCCGGAGTGCATCCGGAATTTAGAGGAGCGATCGAGAGTAAAAGAGAGCGTCACGTCCAGAACCTGCTCGATGGATTTACGATGATCTATCGGGTTTATCGTGTAGCGCACGATCGAGACGATTTTATAACGAGCGTACGAAGTACAGTGCTGCTTGGACCAACTCGAGAATAGGGAGAACCTCCGCTTGAGAAACGAGAGACCAAACGGACCGGTCGTTTTTCAAACTATCCGAAATTTGTTCTCCCGTTTTTTGTATTCCGTTCGATTGCTCTCGATCCATAAACGCTGCACCGTCGAACGAGTCAATAATATTTCGTTTATAGTTACGTAGTACTCTATTTCCAGTTAAGATAATAAATAATTAATCATTTTGGGTATTTTATTTTTATTTTACGAATAAATATTTAACACTCTCTCTCTCTCTCTCTCTCTCTCTCTCTCTCTCTCTCTCACGTTTCCTCGGTGAAAGAAAGATTGGAAAAATTGTAACAACGGAGTGCACGCATCGAAAGTTCTGAAAGTCTGCGGAAGGTTGACTCTTTCTCAAAGTTAATAAATTTTACAACCGATTATTTCGCACCGTTACACAGACGCTCGTGGGACGGGGCAATTTACATGTTCCGGATGTTTAATCGAGGCTGTCCACGTTAATAACTCTTGTTAATTGCGTTTAGCAAACGGCGCACGTCGCGGTTTCGCGGTGGCCTGTCTCGCGCGACAAAAGGGAAGGGAAAAAGAGCACGGATGGCGACGCAAGTGTTCCATTCGAAATGGAAAACCCGTATCAAATATTATGCGCAGCCGATGCATATGCAGATGTTGCGAAAACAATGGCAAGAATTTTCTGCGCACGCGCGCGCGCTCGGCTCGCATCTTTACGGTGTGCATGTATAAAACATATATGTACATACTTCGTACCGCGACCCGAGGCTTTCTTGAATTTATTTCGCGCGTGGAAGCCGAGTTGGGTCGCTCCTGACCCAAATTGAATCAACTTTTTCAGGTTTTTTATATCACCGACAAAATGGGTTAATCGTAACTATTATTTTTGTATTATCTTTCATGCTCCAAGTATGTTTTTTAATGACAGAAAACTTGTTCATCCGGCCTTGGCGTTAACTTTGCCTGATTTAATTTATATTAAAAGGAATTTGCTTATTTTACATACCTACATACGTTACATATGCAGGGTATCCCAAAAATGTTGTATTTCCTTGAAAGGGGCGATTCTTGAGGTCATTTGCAGAAACTTTTTCCTTTGCGAAAACGTTCTCCGCGGCTACGTTACGGAGTTATTAACGTTCTATTAACTGTTAATTAACTATTAACTATTAATGTTCTCCGCGGTTTCGTTACGGGGTTATTAAAGAAAAACACGGACCAATCAGGGCGCGACTATTGTAAACGGATTCCGGCTCAGCCAACAGCAACACCACACTCAGCTATAGCCGCGCCCTGATTGGTCCGTGTTTTTCTTTAATAACCCCGTAACGAAACCGCGGAGAACATTTTCAGAAAGGAAAAAGTTTCTTCGAATTACCTCAAGAATTACTTTCATCAAGGAAATATTGTACATTTTTGGACACTCTGCATACCCGCATAAAATGGTGAAAAATGATATTCGGCCAAAAATATTGAAGAGAAGGAAGGCTACCAATGTAAGCGAGGGTAATGGATAAGTACGTACTTTTCAAAATGGAATACAAAGTGCCAACAGGTATAGACGGAAAAACAAATGGAACTGAGAAGACGTGACCGCCGGTAAACAGTTATATTTAATAACAGTTATATTTACGAACAAATACCCCGGCGATGTTTGTAAGATTACTAGAGACGAATTGTTCCGCGAGTCTTGAAAGAGTTAAAATACACAATTTTATGGCGTGCAAATTTACGATTTATTCAGAAAATGGCAGCACTCTGCGAGTTACTAACAGCTCGAAGATACGAATTGCGACGCGACATATACATATGTATGAACGCGACAAGTAGAAGATAAATGATAGTCGTGTCCAACATAATTAGTTTTTTAACCTGTTCCCACGTGTAGATACTCCTTTGGCTTCGTTCTGTATCGTACGCAAAGTTTGTATTTTCGTGAGCAGCCTCGCGGAAAAGACGCAGGTTCACCTTGAGAAACGTGTGCGCCGGAAAAACAATGGCGACAGTATTGTAACTTATCGCGTGTGTCGTGGCATACGATGTTCAGAGCGCAGATTCAAAGGAATATACTGCAAAGAAAAAAGATAATAAAAATTGGTCGGAATTTCAGCGAAAATACAAAAACTGTTTTATGTCAGCCGGTATTGAAAATTTAAAACACATTTTGTAGATCTGTGTCAATTATATGCTCTGTGAAAGTTTCATCGAAATCGGTTGTTCATCGAATCCTTAGATTTATTACAGTTAGAGGTCGAAAATCGTGAAAATCTACAATTTTTATCATCTTTAAACGTTTGTAGCTCATTGCAACGTCGACCGATTTTGACGAAATTTTTAGAATATGTTTAATTCACACAGATCTACAAAACGTATTTTTTAAATTTTCAATACAGGCCCACATAAAACAATTGTAAAATGCAACTTTTAGTATTTTTTCTACAATTCCAATCAATTGCAATTTCTGAAAAAATTTCTTTTCACATCCTGTAGTAAACTGCTCTAGCTTCCAAAAAAAGTTCAAATCGTATAGTACAATATTAAAAAAGTTATCGTGTTTTTCAGAGCGTCCGAATCTTAATTCCGGCCACTGTAGCTGTCGCAGCTGTATGCTTCCGAATAGTGCAAATTACGCTGCTGAATAATGCAAATTACGCCTCGTAAACGAAAAAATAAGACTTTTGAGATCGATCGCGGCCTAGATCGATCTTTCATCTAGCGTTATTGACTACTGAAAAACCCGATCTTTGTATTATCAAGAAATGAGAACGCGCGTTCCGCATCCTTGCAATCTTGGAAAGACGAGTCTACCTCTTAAATTTTTTTTTCGCCTGCTGTAAAATTTACTTTTGGACTTGGGCAATTTTCATATGAAGCCGACGATGTGGGAGCTGCCACTGCTGTCACCTGGATAAGGTTAGGAAAAAAATCGGTTGCCAGGGAGGCTGGTTTAGGGGTTCGGTAGCTGGGAAGCGGGACCAGGACGGTTTCGAGACGGCAACCTCCGTCGCGGACGTAGATAGGCGGTGGAAAGACAATGGCTAGGAGGAGTCCATTCGAGAGGTAGCGTCCTATGACACCGTCCATCTGCGTCACAGAGGACGAGACACACCGTGTGCTGTCAGGGGGTGGAGTTTCTAGGCGGGCTGGGAACGGTGTCCTGGGGTCGAGCAACGAGGGTAGCTTGGTCGAGGTGGTGGAAAAGGTTGACTGGGCGGCGGAGACAGGGAGGACCGGAGGGTGCGCGATTCTATCCGACTATGAACACACCGGCGAAACGTCAGTTACCTCGCGACGATCCTTCCGCGAGGACTTTACTCGCGCCGGTGTTGTCATCGTCATCGTCGTAGACGCATATTACGTTTCGATTACGATCGCGGCGTTCTCCGAGCGTGTCGTCTCGAAACGCCAAGGAAGAATACGTCTTTTTCCTCGAATATCTGTCTCTCTCTATCTCTATCCCGGTAAGCGTTCGCCGCGCACCGTAATTTTTCACTTTTTTCGCGATGCCCGTGAACGGGTTTTTCCCCCGGTTTCACGATCGTGTAAAAGATTAATCGGCGCTCTGGGGGTGGAAACACGTGAGCCACGGATCCGTGAATTCGCTGGCTCGGTTTGTCAAGTTTCGAGCACCCTCCGAGCACGAACGAGTGCGAAACTGATTGGTTCGCGCTGCTGGAATCGAGAGTGCTGGGGATTTTTTGTGGCCGATTTTTATTTTCGTCCTTTTTGTTGCCGTTGTTTTTGCAGTGGGATTCAAGGAGCTCGGGAAATATACTTTGCCCCCGCTGATTGTGGATTTACGCACCCCCGTGTGCCCGTTCCTCTGGGTGTGAGTATTTTGCGCCGGGGTTCAAGTACCATCGAGTGAAACATTTCGTTTTAACTTGCGTTCGGTCTTTCATTTCATTTTCATCGTTAACGATCGTGTAATGAGTGCTATTCACTCGGGACCACTCTCTCCCGCGTGCAGACATTCTGTCATTCACTTTCTCACCTTCGAGCGAACCGTAGAAAATTTATTCTGATTTCTTATACATCGGCAAATAAATATTTCGTGCAAATTTTTCCTTCGGAAATATCCTACTAAATGCCAATACCGAATAATATATTCGAGCGAAAATGTATAGAATAGGTGCGGATAATTTCGTGCCCAAGTTTCGTATTCGTTTTCGCAAAAGCCATTTCCATTTCGTCGTAATTTTTAATGAAACGCTGGAACTTTCAATCTCTCGCGAACGACGAGTTTGTTCTCTATCTACAAACGGACTTTTCCAATTTAAAATAATTACGTAAAAAAAAGGAGTACAATTAAATCTGCACCAGGAAGAAATTTCTCATTAATTATCAAGCGGAATCTTTTAATTGGAAACAGTGCCGATAGAAACGCGGCCTTTCAGAGCGCTTGCACGGATAAAACAAAAAATCGATACAAACAGCTGTCCGCAAAGGTCAGCAGAACCTAAAAGTTACACTTGTTACACGACGCGCAGATGAATAGTACCATATGAAAAGCGAATTTTCTCCCCGAATTGGTCAGTTTTTATTTTCCCCTTTATTTCTCTCTTCGTTCGCCGTTCCAATCTCCCGTCGTTTACAATTCGCGTGCTACCAAATCAAATATCCATTCGGGAGAGAGGTTCGTTAATGATTTACAGAGAAAAAATTGGCCACGCTCGTCCAGGAAGAATTTTGAAATTATACGGTGCATTAAATATAGTAGAAGACGTTGCTCGTTCTACGCACGTTCTACTTCGTCTTTTATCTGCGGCTTATCTTGGTCTTGTTTTTGTTTCTATCATGGCTCGGCGATTGCATAATGCAAATATCACTCAACGTCGAGGAACGTTTGAGGAACGTGCTCGCGACGTTATAGAACTTTCTCGGAATTCTGCAGAGACGGAATAATATTTAAAATCTCCAGTTGAAATGGCAAAAAAATAAAAGTCTGTTTAAACAATTGCCTTAGTATTTTCAAGACCACGTTCCGCGGTCAATGTTTAATAATTAGAATGTACTGCCAGGTGACACTGAAGGGAGAAAAGAAAAATAAAAAATACTGCATTCGTGACGCGTTCGGTATTTATGTTGCGTTCCATAAAAACCCTGCATTCTATAAACTCGGTCTCCAATGAAAATCCGGAGCGTGCGATTAAGCGTTTTGACGTCATCGATAATACGAGCTAGCCGAGAGGCGCGTCTCGATGCGAGACAAAAGAGCGGCTTGTTTGTTTGTTTGTTTTGCGAAAAGGATCGCAACGGTCCTTTGGCGAAAAACGGGGGCATCGATGGGAACAGTAGTCGCCATTAACATCCTATGTCATCAGTGGAAGATTGAAAAGAAGAAAAAAGACATTTAAAACAAAGTTTGTCAATTATTAGCGTCTTTTGCGAGAAACTTAAATGTATACGTGGAGCATAGGGGCTGCTTCTTCTTCTAGATCATTCCTAAAATGTTTAAAAATGGAAGCATTTGATTTGAACGTGGGAACTACATTTTTCAAAGAAGCATTTATCTATGGCTTCAGACACAGATTATTTATTTTTAGCAACCTAAACATTTCAGATTGATTTTGAAGGAATATAAATAATTCTGAAAATGAGGTAGTATATTCCAACTCGAAACCCTTCGGATTAAACTCGGATTAAGGCAAGGGGTTAAGACAGCGACGCAAAAATGAATTTTTAAAAATTGCGCCATTTGTAGAATGTATTTTCGAGGATGATAAAATGAGAAATATGAAGTAGGTATTGTTTTTGGCGAGAGATAACGGAGTCGGTGGCGCATGCGGACGCGTTTAAAGCATCGTCGCTTGGCAACAACCGCCGGCGAATTTAACTGTCGGATTATCGCGTTACCTTGATAACGTTAATTAGCCTCCCTTAAACTAGTCAGAATCGCCGGGATGAGAGTTGCCTTCTGGCGCGGCTTGTATCTAAACAACAAAATTTCCGCGACTAACTGGCGAACAACACTCGCCGGCACGGTTCGTACCTCCCGTCCGGTGATAAAATAACTTATTTCGAGGGTGAATTTTCTCGGTAACAAGGTACCTCGGCTGGCTTTCGCCCTGGTGTAGGTAACCACCGTTCTTGTAACAAGTACTGGCAAAGACACGTGTCTGACCCATATCGAGGCGAAGCGAGCCAGTTTCGATCTCGATTCTACCCTTCCCCGGGAATGGAGTTTTGCAAACGGAATTTCCTTTGAAACGGAATTATTCATATTAAAGACGCCTGCGGATGGAGTGACGTTCGAATTAAGAACCGACGGATAATTTCGCGGATGAAAGACGTCCAAAGATACAGCATTGCTTCGTAAAATTGTAATGTGGAATAGTTGGTATACTACCCCCGGCAACAATTATTCGATCAAACGAATCCAATTGCATTGCGATTATTCATATTTTCAAATATTTCTTTGGACATTAAACCTATCGACTGTCACAGATTAAATATATTTATATTCTGTGCGATTTTTATCATAATATATACTGGAATAACAAACACCTTTATAATTTCAATAATTGTAAAATAAAAAATCTAAAACCGGTCATTTGACCAGCAGTGGAAGATTTAATGTTAACGATAAAAGTTTCTATCCCATATTTCAGTTGTTAATCCTCCGGTTAAATAAACGTGGGAACAAACACGGTTTTCAGTCTTAAAAACGGCTGTGCAAAAGAATGATATTTTTGTCGAGTCTCTATTTTCGCAAATCGGCTTATGGAAATAACAATTTATATGGACATTCGCGTTCCGATAATCGCGCGCATCTAGAAAAGAAAAAAAAGAAATATAATTTCACGTTTGCTTTCCACACGATATTATAACCGCTTGGATTATCCGGTAGGAGGATTAACCAGATTCCCATAATTCGTCCATTTAATTTTCCTGAAAACACGAACAATTTTAGTGTTCCCGTCGATATTCGTCGAAAGGTGCGAGAATAATCGATCAATAGGAGTCATTATAACAGTTACTGCTGTCCCGATACGGAATATTAAGGTGAGAGGAATGGTGACCGAGAGAAAGAGAGGAGGGAGGGAGTGAAGAGAAGATCCTTTTCACGTTGTCGAGATCCGTTTTAAGGGTTGTCGGGATCCGCGGAGATCCGATCGCGGGAAAATGATTGAATTTCCTCGCGGAGGAATTCCTTCTCCCCCGGCGACCGGAAAACAAAGACAATTTTCACCGGTTCAGTGCGACGCGCGCGACGTCGCCTCCCCTCCACCTTCCGCGCCCCCTTTCCCGTCTACGAGAAAATCGGAACAATGGTTCCCGATGTAACCGATGCATTAGTAATAGAAATCCTGTGCCGGAAAAATGAAAAGCCGCTGGTTCATATTATTTTTTTTTCCATTCTTGTTTCTCTCCTTTTTTTCCCCACGTGGAACTCGTCTTTTTGTCCCGTTTCACCGCAATCAGCCAGATGAGCGACGTATTCTATTTTTTCCTTTATTTTTCAAAAGAGCTTTTCATCGCACGAAAACCAGTGTTTTTTTGTCCCGCTGACTAACAACGAATTAGAAGAATGGCCGACTGTTCTATTTTTTGTGCGCTGCAGGCGAATTTAAGGTCGCTCGCGAGGACGAGCACGATGTTAATGATTATCGCGAATTTTACGCCAGTGTTAATCTACTATTATATAATGACATGGATAACATTTGTTTAATGTTATTAAATTCTTTATGTTGGCGTTATTGATATCCATAATTTTGTTCTAAAAAGAAGGCACAATTTGTTGTAGATTTTTTTTGAAATTTTGATTATGACTCGTTATCATAGGGCCTGTGAATACTTACACCAACTTTATGTGGATTGTGTCGAATTTGGTTATAACTGTCCAGTTTTGATTTCGTTAAATAAATAACGTCTGGAATTTCTAGGATCACTGGCTTGCGTAAAATGTTTCACCTGGTTTCCAACAGTTTATTTTGCAACTATACATTCGTAGAACGTTGGAGAATTGCAAATTCGCGATCCAGCGATTACCAGTTCGTCGATGAAATTAATTTCGCAGGATAAGGATTTCCGTTCCGTTCGTTTTCCCTCGGTGTTTAGTTTGGTATAGCAAAATAGTCGCTAGGCAATTCGGCTCTTTTTTTTCATCTTGTCGACTTGGTTCCATGGAAGCACGGCCTTTTTTCACCGCGACGCGCAATAAATTGGTGACTCGGAGCCATTACCGACGGCGAAACGTCTCCTAATTAAGTCTCGTGTTACCTCACCGTTCTACACGCGATGCCGTGGCGGATAAAAACGATTTCAACGACGATACGTCGAGCAATTACAACGGCCAGGACGATAATGATCATTGTGTCAGCTGGCCGGAACGCGAGCCTCTCTTATCGGAACTATCAAAATGTCAGGCTGATTATCGGTCCATCTAAGGATCGTTTGATCTCATCTGCGCACATTTTTATTCGGGATTTACACTTTAAATTTCTTTAATCGTTTAGTGCGTGAATATACGTGAATATTTGGTGGTTTCAAAGTTGTGGTGCAACCGGAAACATACATAAAAGAAATTACTGGACTGCGGATTTCAATGCAAAATGAAAATGGGAAATGAGAATTTCTTTTTTTGGTAATTTTAATGAGTCTAAAATAGTGTAACGACGTTCTGGAATTCTTCTAATGTCCACAGTTTTGTATTTGATCTATTCATTTTTGTCACGAATGCATAAAATCCGCTAGAAATAAGTTAGAAATATGGAATAAAGTGTAATAGTGAAAATTTAATTTCTTTTTGCAAGCGCTCTTTCAGCGACGGTGCAACGTTGTAACGTGACGAAAGATATTTTTTCGCAGTGATCTATCGAAATGGTGTGTCCGTACTTCTGGAATTCTTCTAATGTCTAGAGTTTTTATTTGATCTATTAATTTTTGTCACGAATGCATAAAATCCGCTAGGAATAAGTTAGAAATATGGAATGGAGTGTAATAATGAAAATTTAATTTCTTTTTGCAAGTGCTCTTTCAGCGAGGGTGCAACGTTGAAACGTGACGAAAGATATTTTTTCACAGTGATTTATCGAATGGTTTGTCCGTAGTAGAAAAACGTGGTAAAATCACCAAAAATCTTTTTAAGTCATTGACCTATTTTTCACGTTGAATCGTTAGCTTTTCGGTTCGCATCGCGATTTCGAGAGCTCTGTACGGTTAATGTGTACGATCCGACTGACAGAAGGTGTGCACGGAACACGATATTGAATTGCTGCGAATTTCTCGAATGAGAGGAAATATAATGATAAAAGTTGGACACGGGATTTAGTATTCGGCACGGTGCGACGCGTCGCGGCGTTCTGAACATTCGTCGTGTTATCTCTGCACATTTCTGCTTCAAATGTCGCGATACAGCAGTAACCGAGGCAGAACGGGATTTATTCCAACAGCGTCTAGTATTTTTGAAGGTAAAAAAGTCAGTAATTTCAACGATTTATAAAGCGTCAGGCTCAAAGAATTCGGGAAGAGACGGGAAGTTCCACAAATTACGTTTCCTGAAACTTCGTTAGATTAGTGAGGTTTTAGGTGTATTGTAGGTTCCAAAGAGTTCCTGGAAGCTTGAATAAACTTCACAGGTTTCCGAAACATCAATGGATTCTGAGAATTTCTATACGTTCCATGAGGTTGACACTATCTCCAAAGTTTCAAAGGACTTTGTTAATTGACACAGTGTGGTAGATTTTCTCAGAATGATGGCAGTCTTCGAAATTCCGCCCCTTAAATGTTTTTTCTTTAAAATAACCTTCGATTGTGTTTTAAAAAAAAATTGTCTGATAATTGCCGCCTCAGCTTTTAGGAGCGGCCGAGCAGAAACCTTAATTCAATAGATATCGGAGGTTCACGAAGTCTCGATAGAGAATTTGGATTATTCCAAATCCAAATAATTTACTACTGTAATTCAGTACAATTTCGAACAAGAAAAACGTGCGGGGGGATGATCGCCATTGGACATATTAAAAATCGCCGGAAGAACCTCCGGCCATAAAGAAAACAAGAGGTTATGTAAAAACAAAAAACAATAATGACATTTGCACGAAATATGTGAAAATGGATAACACGAAATATTATTTAAAAAATTCAGCCTTGATACTTTTCGATCACTGGACTGCGGATTTGACAAAATTGTAAATACATTAGATGAATTGAAGAATGTTGTTACATTATTTTCGACTTGTTCAGATTTATTGAACCATGAAATACATTGTTATTTATACATTGTCTATTGATCACAGTAGATGAAATGTTTCAACATACGAATAATGAATGACTTTCCCGACAGTTTATTCGCATTAGTGCTCGGTTAATTACGTAGAGAGAATTGAATTGCACCTTCGTACGCCTTGCGCGCCAGGTTGCAGAAACAGGGCACAGAAATTCCAGGAGAAGTCCCGTCTGTCGTGGAATTACTCTCGGAAGTCGGGTCATTTTCCACGGTTTTGTTCTCCGTTATTTAATATCGAAGTTCCCTTTGTCCCGTACGCGACAGCAACTGATAATCTTACTAGCCACTCGGATCTCTGCTTCCACGGTTATTCGCTGGTTTCGTCTTCCGTTATTCTTTGTATACGCGAGACTGCCGCTGCTGTTGATGCTGCTGCTGCGAAATGTTTATTACGCTCAAAGCACAATTGACTGGACGAACTTTCGCGAAGAGACGAAGAAAGAATCGCAATCTGCCCGCGTAAAGTTCTCCACTGTTTTGATACTTTCATCGGGTTGATGAATCCATAATAGAAACCGCCCCATTCACCGAGCTTACAAGGAAATTATGGTAACTTTATTCCTTGAAGATTTGTATTAGGTTGTTCCAAAAGTTTCTTTCGGAATGTGTTCCTTTAATATCGCTAAATAAATATTAGGCTGTCCCAAAAGTTGGTTTTCGATTCATGCACATAATGCAAATTCTGATTTTAGTAAAGTATGTGTTGAAGTAAAGTATGAAAGTATGATGTAATTTGTTGAAAAATATTCGACACGTATTGGAATATTCGACACGGAGCTGGAATTTCATCTCTACTATTTTCCAACGACGGTATTACGCAACTGAATACGGTATGATATTTCAATTTATTTCAAAAACAGCTCTCATGAACGAATATCAATGTATATGTGCTGTTTACGTTTCAACGAGCAGTTATTACAAATCGTACCTTTTTATGATCCACAGTATTATCACGCGACAATACGATTAACCGTTTCTGAGCGAGATCGATATTTATGTGAAGTTATTTAATTTTGATAATTAGAATATAATATAATATATATTTTTGTAGTCACTAGACTGAATACTAGAATGTTATTTCTTCCCTTAATGATTTGAATAGATGAGAAATCATACATTGACATCTTCAATTTTTTAAATTTTCCAACAATTTTGAATTTCGTCTACTCGATTTTCCTATAAATGCATAATGATTTAGAGTCTGGTAATCACGTAATTATTACATAAATTTCCGTCCAGGTCCCATTGTAAAAATCTGTAAAAATCTGTAAAAATATGCATTTGTATAAATATTTGCAGTCTAATCGTAAAAGACAGATTTCATGAATTTAAATTTATTATCCGAATGGTAAAGTCTACACTTTGAAGTGAACATTTCGAAACAATATCGAAAAGTTCTGAAAATATCTGCGCTCGGATTTTCATCGAAGAGGGCGCGAAGTCTGAACGAGTTCGAACACTTTCAATTTCCACGCGGAGTGCGAGAGACATCGACCAATTAGGCAAGCGGCATTATTATTGGAACTTTACAGTGACTCGCGAGGAGAGAACGGAGTGGAAGCCCGTCGCGTCTGCTGCAGAAACGAATAAAACAATTCCATCGGCGGAGAGACACGGATCCCCGAGCTGTAAAGACCTTTATTGTTTCTCGGTTTCACCCTCAAGACGCTCGTGACCGATATCTTTAATACTTTTTCTCCTGGTGTCTCTCGTGCCTGAAAGCCACTGAATAGAACACAAGCTTGATTCTGCTTTTACCAAGCACGATCGTTCGATGCTTCTTGTCCCGTCCGCCTCAATTAATCAGAAATTTTTGTCCGGCGACGCGGAACAGTATTTGAAATATTTTTTGCTTTTTGCTCGAGACTTGTGCATCTTCGCTTCGTCAGACGTACTTTTCATTTTTGCGACGGACTATTCTTAAAGCTTCATAATCGATTTTTATTCTTTTTATTTAAAAAAATTTTTTAACATATTTTTGGAGGTTCGTCTTGTAGACACGTTAATCTTCTTATTGCCTTAATGTTCTTATTGTTTCACTATCCTGCTTGTGACATTTTTCTTGTTAAAATGACTCTAAACACGATATAATTTAAACTAGATTTAGTGGTTTAATTCTGGCCTGGGCAACTAGTGCTGCGAGAGTCGATGACGTAGAATTAAACCACTAAATACAGTTTAACTCTTACAGTCAACCAGGTAACCATTTACTGTATTTCTTTCAACAATTTGTTAATGTTCCTCTAAAAAATATTACAAAATTTCTCTGAATATCCATTCTTTATTCGATAATATATTAATTTATAGTCTTATAAGGAGAATTTGTGCAAACAGCTTAAACACAGAAAGGTTTTAAATAATTTATACATTTTGGTTGACTACACAAGGGTTAAATAATCGCAAAGAAATAGTAGAACCACAGTATCTATTCAGTATAATTGAAAGATATCATATTCCTGTGTATAAAACGATGAATTAATCTGAAATTCTTGATGCATTGGAGTCTCGTTACTCTCCGCTTTACCAGAAGTACTTTCATCTTCGTTGTTATTAAGTGTTCAAATAAATTCATTTCTTCGCTCCAATGTTGAAACTTCAATCGAATGGGAATGTCGTTACAGAAAGGACTCCCTTTCCTTCCGCGACCAGATGTTCGTTGCCAAACGCTATTATGGGAAACCTATATTCCTTTCATGCCCGCGAAGACATCGGATTCACGATAAATTGTTATTTCCCTTCTCTTTTCCCATCGAAGCTTTGTCGAGGCGCTGTCGATCGCACACCCGACGAACAATTAGGTAATAATTCGCTTTCGAGTAATACAGCAACAAGTGTTCTTATTGCATCGCATTATTTCGCTGTCGTCGCAGAGACATTCACTCAGCTAAATAATTTAATTTCCTTACCACTTTACCTACCGGAATCCTATTAATAGGATTTTCAGTGGTTCTGCTGCACCAAAAGGAAGCTTAGAAATCTACATTTACATTATAATCTGAAACGAGATTCTTAGATGACGTTGCTGGCGGCGACTTGTTGGTTCGCAATTGGAATTGCTGTTACTGTTGAAGGATCCATTAAAAAGTCTTCAGCCATGGACCTTTCAAAATTATGGAATAATCGCTGATGTGTAAATTTTCCATGAATTTTTGCCAAAATGATGGTGCGTTTTACGTTGTAATTATTTTTTGTAATTAATTTAGCTGCTCCTTCTTCATACAGAACAATTTTTGATATTGCTTTAATTACTCGTTTGTTGGTTCTATCTTGTCCACAATAAATACATGTTTATTATCGTCCCTACCAAAAAAAATAATTTCTTCAGCGATTTTTTAATGAAAAAAGATATGGTAAATTCACCGTAAAAATGCAATTTTGTTAGCCGTTTGCCGTTATATTTTCGTGCCGTTCCAAGCTGCTTTTACCTCGAGCAGACAAACATTTCGCAAACATCAGCGAAGCTGGTCCGTGGCAATGAAAGGTCAATCAAGGCCCTAAGTAAATATAATTTCGCGAGGATCGAAGCTCATTGTAGGGGAAATGCGGCGAGGTTGGAAAAAGTGAAAAAAGAAGAAGAAGATGGAGGAGGAGCAGTGGTATGCCCCGACGAAAAGTTCGAAGTACAATAAATGGGAGAAGCGACGAAGTCGTCGGAACGTCAGAATGTCCGAAACTTGGCGTACAGTTTTAATTCGACGTTAATGCAAAGTGCTCGGTCGTCGTCGGCCGAGGGTGAAGGTTATTATCCCTGGCTGGCAGGATTCCAACAGCCGTGAGAGTGTTCGAGGAGAGAGGTTTCTCCCGACGCACTTAACCCGCGGCTGGATTGAAAAGCGATAAAGCTCTTTCTCTCTCCGCCTGCCCCTGCGGATCGTCGCCGGTTGTTCTTCAGGATCGACAACCCCCTTGCGACCCCCTTTATAGTTCCACGAACGCGAGCTCGCTTCCTGCGAGCCGGCATTTACTTGATCCTTCCATCTTGTCTTGCGATCGGGAATGCGACACGGGGGACCGGGGAATCTCGAATCGAGGCGAAACGATCGGGTATTGCGTATCGAGTGTCGGGACGGGACAGAAAAACTCGGAGAAACTGCACCGCCGGGAAAAAGTTCGCACAATGAAAGAGAATGCTGAAAGAGAAGGCGGATTCTCTCGTGTAAAAGAGGAAAATTGACAAATAACATTTTTATAGGTACAGTAAATCCTCTATTGACGCAAAAAGGTGCTACACGATGGACGCAAAAAATATATCCCCTCCACTGTAGTAATCTGATCCCGGCTCGGGTATATCGGTGTGAACCACTATTAATGCGACGCGGAGAGTCGCAGTCGTCGGCACAGTTCAAAGGACCGTGCGTCCTCACAATGTAATAACAAAATAAAATCTCTTTTATTATCACTTATTTTTTTATGAAACTTTCACGAATATGTTTGTGGCATTTTTCTAATTAAAATAAGACTAAACACGACATAATTTTAACTGTATTTAGTGGTTTAATTGACGGTGAACGTTTCGGGCGCAAGGAAGGACAGCGTATGGGAAAGACAGAACTACAGCGAAAAACGAAAGTACTAGAGAGATAAAGATACGTGTAGCGGAAGAAGAAGACGCTGAATTGGTTAGAGACTGCGATAGCAGCATCGAATAAGATAGATTACCGACACAGTAAATTTCGTTTTAATTAACTTTGAGGTGCTCACGCCGGAAGAGACGCGAGCAATAACGTACTCGGCGTCGAAGTGATGCGGTAATGCTTTCCAGCGCCATATTTCAATGGACGACTGTTCTTCGTCGAACTAATTGCCCGTCGTAAACCCGGGTCGTTCCAATATCCATTTCCATATCATTACATCTCACGCGTTCTCTCGCAAAGGGCAGAAGGTGTGTAAAAAGAAGGAAGACGATAATAAAAATGAGCATTAAAATTTGAATATCCGATGGGGTGGAATTCGAATAATTACGAGCGAGCGAGCGTCAGTCGTCGAACCCGCTTGAACACCGATTAATCGTAGCGAGCCGTGGAGCGGCATTAATTGCGGTGATTAAACAAACGAGGTTCTCGCAGCGAGTCCAGCTTTCCTTCGAGCAGGAATTCCATTAGGGTAGTGCGGCGCAGCGCGGGTAAACGTAACGAAAACCACAACAAAATGCACGCGGTCCCGGAAATGGCCGGGACTTTGTCGCTGTTTGTTCCCCGGGATTGCGCGGAAACCGCAATTTTCCGGAGGATCTCCTCGCAATCCTGTTCCTCGGCCTGCGAGAACAAACTCCTGCCCTCGATTTTTCACCGGGAGAAGCCCACGCCTCGGACTCGGAGACTTTTCCCACCGTTGGGGATGAAAAATCGACTCAATCCACCGAGCGCGAGGAGACGACTTCAATCACCGCGGTGTCCGGCGAGACAGAGCCAATTTTCAAACCGAGGAGAAATCACATCCTCTTTGGCAGTGAATAATGCACAAATTTTTGGATCTATACTCGTCGTGCAGTGTATGAGGCCCAGGGACAGAATTTGGTCACCTGTCTTCCTATCTAGCTTATACATTGTATTTTATTTGTAGGATTTTCAAAATAGTGAGAATTTTATTTGAAATATTTTATTCATTTTTCTTTCGTTATCATTTCTGAAAATATTAATGTATTGGGGTGAGATGACAAGAAGGTCCCTGGCAGCATAAAGTATAAAATATAAATATAAAATAAATCGATCGCGGTTGTTCATTGCTCGATCGCGCTACTTGCAACTTCGAGCTCGCAATAATTTCTAACCAATCACAGTGCTACGCTCGCCCATAAAATACACGGCGATAAACCCGATCCGCGTTGATCGGAGGCAATCAAATCGCGATGAATCCGCGTTCAAATGGCGACGGCTGTTCGTTTTGTCCGCGGTTTTTCGCGCTCCGCCCTGTGTTTCCCGTTAATGAAATTTCCTCGACAGCGAGATGCTGAACAATTCCGCGCATTCGTGAAAAAATTATTCGTCGATTCACAACAATTAAGAGAAGCGCCCGCGATTAACATGCTTCGAACATGATCGGTCGATCGATTCTGGTTCGAAGACGCGGCGGTCTGGCAAACATTTGTATTCTTCCTCGGTGGGCGAGAATATTCCGCTGTTCATTACCGGCTCCCCTTCGATTTTCATTGCGTTTCTGTTTCCTCTTCCGTGTGTGTTTTGTCGGTTTTTGCTGGTTATGGAATCCTTATTTGGTCGAGGGTCCTCGATTAAAATTGAGATCGCATCCTTTGAAGCTTCCAACGTTGTAATTCAGTTTGCTCGTGGCGAACGTAGCAGAGGAATTTTGTTGTTACAGTCTTGGTCTCATTTTTATCTATTTTCCTGTGTTCCAGCAAAGCCTGCTGGTAATTTAAAAACCCCTCTTCTAGACGAAACGATGTACATGTCTTGATGTAAGAAAAACCCGCGGGTCCGTGCTGTTTCTTAGATCATGTAGCTCTACTATATTTTTGAGACCTCGCGAGTGAGACGCTTAGATCAACACTTCATTGTATACCGAATGAAAGTGTTGAAATTCCAAAAAATTGAATAGAGTCCAACTTAATCTATTTTTTTCGAGAACGAAATTTAATAAATAGACACTTTCTTTCCAAGCAGATGTAGAACGGGGAGTGTACAACAGTGTTGCCTCTTCTGGCGAAATAGATACAGTTTCTGTTTCGACGGAGGCAGGAAAATTACGTAGACAAAATTCGTCTGGCTAGAGAAGCGTTATCGCGATTAAGCGGACACGACTTTTTTCCTGGTTCGTTAAAGGAGGGGGAAAATTCAAAAAGTTATTAGCGAACCGACTGTGGAGGAATGGGAAGCAACGGAGCGATGAGAGAGACACTTGCGCCGCAATTATTCGTTCGCCGTTCTCCCTTTAATCCTAATTGAGTCTTCGAAGGATAATCCTCGAGACATTTAACTAGCTTCTCCAGGCTGACGGGTTTATTTGCGCGGATATTAGGGACTCGCGATCATCGACTGTCGTTCTCGAACGTAACACTATTAATAGCGCTCGGGGGATGATCTTCCGCCGCGGCCGCGAGCGGATGACAAAGGAACGCTCCTCGGAGAAATTTTCGATCCTTTCTTACGATATTCGGTGAACCAAAGTCTTCTTCTATTTTTACGCACTCTCAATCATTTATAATTAACCTCGTCATGGGTCGCTCAGTTCCAGGCGAATTCCCATTTCTTCATAATTTTCGAATGAGATTCACTGCAATTTCTTTAAAATCGTATCACTAGACTGCGGATCTTTATGCAAAATAAAAATGTTTTACATAGATTATGGGAAGCAGGAATAACATAAACATTGATTTCATCCCTTAACGACTTTGTTACATTAACAGCAATATTACAACATTCTTGAATTTTTAAAATCGTTTACTCTTTTATATTTATAGTTGTCACACTAAATTAGAGGCTACAATAACCTACTTTAGAATTTGTCCAGACCTTTCAAAAGCTCAAAACGTTAATAAAATCCATATTGCCGGTCAATCATTTCGTATTTTCTATTTTCATTCTAAACTGCGAATTTTATCATTTTCAACATTCTTTCCAACAAATTTGTTGGACAGTCCCGTTTTTGCGGATTTCGGGCCGCTTTTTGGCACCAAAGCTCACCACTGCACCGCACTGTGCGGCAGTTCAACGATCGAGTCCGCGCCACGTGTCCAGTTAACGCAATCCTGGTGCGGCTTCGAATCAGCAACGGTGCCAATCGAAACAGGCGTCGATGGAAATACAAGTATCTCGCACGTCCTGCGCAGAAACGTTTTCGCGTTATTTGCAAGTCGTCCTGCAATACGGCCGCACGTCGTATTGATCGATGGCAGAGATAATAATAGCGACTCGTGGCACGACGAGGCCGCGATTTGATAAGGAAATTCATTAACGCGTCCCACTTCGCCCGTGGAATCGGACTCCCCTCTCTTTTTCCCCAACCTGCTCTACCCCCCTCTAGCCTCCCTTTCTCCACCAAGGACCACTCTTCAAATTATACGTCCACGCCGTCCGAATAATTTTGATCCCCCCTGTCCGGCCGCAAGACAAAAACGAATATCGTAATGAAGTCTCGGTCAAGATCCTGAAAACGCCTATGAAACTTGTTTGTATGCGACTGAGACAAAAAATCGCATAAGACAGAGACAGCTGTTCCGAGCATTTACAGGATTAATTATTTGTTCGTTCGGATTACATTCGAAAGAGAAACGAGTGAGGTACCAGGATTGAACGAACAATGTTAGGTTGAAGAAAACCGAATCGGGAAATTCGAAGGATTGGGAAACAGACCTGATACTTATTCTCGGAGAAAATTTGTATTTCTCGAGTCTGGGATTGCTATTTTCCGGATCCGAGGTTTCCATTATTGCTTTTCAAGAGCTCCATTTATCGGACCGGTAAATGTGCGGCGTCCATCCCCGAAATCCCCTATTTCCGAGGTCTCGAGCGCGGCAATCCCGACTTTGAAGACAGCGTTGTAGCGCACCGCGGGGAGGCCATTTTGCCAGAAAAGGTAGAAACGGGTGGGTTCTCTACTTAAATGTCGTCGCCGAAGCAGAAGGAAAAGATCGAGGTACATACACGGTGGTTACAAGCTGCCGGATCGAAAGCTTCGGTAAACCTACTTGTTCCTGGAACTGGGTCAGCATGACCACTCAAAATCTTTTATACGTATAATCTCTCGATGCGGAGAAGGGGTGGCAGCGGCGGCGGCTTTCTCCGCGACTCTCTCGACACAAAGGATCCACGTTCCTCGAAATACGTCGCACAGAGAGCTTTCCGCGGACGCGAGTCTATCGGGAAGAGGGAACCCGTAATCCCTGACGCGCTTGTTAGCGTACGGTCTACTTAGCATTTTACCCAATGTTTATGCGATTAGCTTTTTTATTGAAATAATGGTTCGAGTCGAAACCGTCCGATTTAATCGTATTCCCATTCAGAGCTGCCAATTTCAGACAATTTATGAGATATTCTTAAAATTTTGATCATTAATTCTAATATCTACCCAATGTTTATGCGATTTTTTATTGAAATAATGGTTCGAGTCGAAACCGTCCGATTTAACCGTGTTCCTATTCAGAGCTGCCAATTTCAGACAATTCATGAGATATTCTTAAAATTTTGATCACTAATTCTTCACACCGAACATCACCGGCATTATTTTTTTGACCTACCCATTTTTGTCATAAATGCATGAAATCCGCTGTCTATAATATGTATAAGGTTTTGCATAATATTTCCAGACGGATTGAAAAGCCAACATGAATATCCACTTTCTGCATACATATACAGTCGGAAATTCCATCATAAGGAACAATTAACTAACAAATCTCAAATATCTAGCCATAACTGTGCTACACATATACATTCTCAGATAAGTACATTGTATCAACCTGCTCCTGTTGATACAGGATTGATACTTTCCCCGGTCTCCCATACCCCGAAGAGCAATCTATGTATACCACTGCTAATGTAATGCTCATGACGAACATTACTGTGTATTGTATTTTGTTCCCATAATTTATTTGCAAGTGATATTCATTAGGGAATTTAATCTCCTTTAGTAAGATTAAATATACAGTAGTAGTATATGTAGATTGGACGGTGTGTATAGTGGGCGTGGTTTCACTGCTCTCGATTTCGACGATTTCGGACTAGCCGATGTCTAATGTAATACTCGGAACAAATATTTCAGTATTATTACTACTGTATTTTGTTTCCAGAACATAATTGCAAGTGGTATTAATTTTGTAATTTAATCTTCTTTAGTGAGAATGAAAGACTAAATATAGAT
Organism: Lasioglossum marginatum; assembly: GCA_028455795.1. Lineage (NCBI taxonomy): Eukaryota > Metazoa > Arthropoda > Insecta > Hymenoptera > Halictidae > Lasioglossum > Lasioglossum marginatum. The sequence continues at coordinate 3,413,295 of CM052265.1, forward strand.
TGAATGGTTTGTGTGGCCGTGGTCTCATTGATCTCGATTTTGACGGGACTAGCCGATGCCTAATGTAATACTCGGAACAAATACTTCAGTATTATTACAACTGTATTTTGTTTCCTGAGCTTCATTGCAAATGATATTCATTTTGTAATTTAATCTTCTTTAGTTCGACTTTAAAACTAAATATAGATTGGATGGTGGGCGTGGTTTCATTGCTCTCGTTTTATAAATATTTCAGTATTATTACTACTGTATTTTGTTTCCTGAGCCTAATTGCAAATGATATTCATTTTGTAATTTAATCTTCTTTAGTTAGAGACTAAAAGACTAAATATAGATTGGATGGTGGGCGTGGTTTCATTGCTCTCGTTTTATAAATATTTCAGTATTATTACTACTGTATTTTGTTTGCAGAACTTAATTGCGAGTGGTATACGTTTCATAGCGTAATCTTGTTTAATGAGACTAAACGATTAAATAGATTGAATGGTTTGTGTATAGTGGGCGTGGTTTTACTGCTCTCGATTTCGACGGGACTAGCCGATGTCTAACGCTCCTAACAAAAATATAACAGTATTATTGTTACTGAATCTTGTTTATTATCAACTCGTATTAGATCGCGTCCCTGATCTGGTGACTCGACCTAAGAAAGAGTGCGAGGGTTAAATTGCGAAACAGTGTACATAAATCATAACTGTACGACCACATGCCGGTAGTTCGATGATCTAAAACACCTGGACGCCAAACGTAGCCGCGATGTCTGTAGCATGGCTGTCGCGACGCGTTTCCCACCGCGGTTTATGTTAGATTAAACTTTCTACAATGTATCATTAGCGCGAAGTAGGGCAGGTGGAAGGAAACTCGCAGCCACGGTTTACGTGATTCCGCAACGGTTCGGAACGTCTTTATCCAGACTCGGTTCATCACCGGTGTAACGAGAGCTTCATGTACAATACGTTCCATTTAACGGGAGCATTTCGCGGGCCGTCGAGCGCACGAACAAATTGTTTGCATGAAAATTCAAATTTCTGTAGAAGCAGAAGTCACGAGAGTTTGCCTCGTCCAATCTGAACTATCAGAAATTTGTTTGGAGTCCGAAAACGAGCGATTAAATTTCGGAACGGAAGTCCGTAGCGTTCTCAAATTAAAATTTAAAGATAGAATTCAGATATTTTTGTACATTGATTTATTCAATAACTTAGTAAGTCTTTCTCAAAAAGTTTCTAAGCTAATTTTATTCATAAAAATAAATAACCTTGGAAGACGCTATTCTTCTTCTTCTCGTGTCCTCGACGCACGTCTGTTCTGAATTTGTATACTATGTACTGCACTCCGAAATGATTGAATATTGGTTTTCGTCACCGATCCGGACATCCTAGGTAGAAGCTCTGGCATTTCGTCAACGATCTCTGACGTCGCAGCTTGATTAGATTCCCGCGAAAGTATACATGCTACCATCCGTGAGACCATGCGCGGTGTTTATTCTAACGCGATTCCGGCGGACAAATTCCGCAGATGGCTTACTCCTTTCGATTTGTCGTCGTGGGCAAAAGGTCGCGGAGCGACCTTGGCGGCTCGGTATCGTAAGAGGATTCAGTGTAATCCAATATGAGCCACGTGCTACCGACCTAACTCCTTCGATAGCACCGATGCCCGCCTGCGAGGTCAGCACGCGACAACAGTAGATCACTGTGGAAACTGTGAAACATAGGTGACGTGCGGAACGGAAAACTCGCGATTTTCACGACGCAATGTGAGCTATTTCATCGCCCGGTGGACGAGTGATTCGTGAAACAGAGCATCTTTTCTAAACTGTACAAACAAGTGACTTTTTAATACGAATGTAGAAAAGTTCATTTTTTCCAACTCTCGGTTGTCACATTTCTTGTCGCATCTAAATTTTCCAGCAGCTGCTATTCAAGGATAGACAATAAAATTAAACCGTAAAAATTGTAAATGTGTAGTTCGGACATCATAGAATACATCTTGATAAAAAAAAGTAAAAAATACAATTAGAGCCGACATGTTGCGACGTCTTCAAAATTTCACTTTCTAAAGTATCCCTGTGGTAATGACAACCGCGGGTTGAAGAGCAACCGAGTGATTTCTACATTGGAAAGAGCAGTGTTTGAATCCGAAAATAGTTTCTTTTTAAAACAACGGACAAGTGTTTTCTGGTTTTTAGAGAGCTTGGGATAAGTGATTTTCGCAGTTATGTGCGAGAGAGACAAGAGACTCGTTCGAGGTACGAAAACAAACGATTTCCGAACGCAGAAACCGCGTATTTTTCACAACAACGTCGTTCCGCGGTGAAAAGGACAGCCATTCAGCGGCGATGTCCGCGTTTTATTTATATCCCGGTCTCTTATCGCAGTACTTCATTAAGTTTCCCTCTTTCAATTACGTTTACTGAATCGATGATTGATTCAATACCCGAGCGGAAAAAAGCGGGCACGCCTGCCGAGTAGCAGGTATCGGGACAGAAGTGGTAGCGTTTCAAACAGAAAATAGATTACTTGAGGGTGCAACCAGTAGTCTAACAGATTTTTAATAATGTTGAACAATTCTTTTATATATTATTTTATATATTATTTAATAAACGTCTTCACCGTATATTAAAGAAATATTAGACATACTTTTAAAACTGTTTTTATTTAATAAATATAGTATTTACAACACGTCCACATCGTAAACATTGACCGAATTAAAATCATATAATCTGAACACTGATTGTCGAGAAGTCGAACTGCGTTTCGTGAAGTAATAATAGCCAGCAGGATTATTTTACCGCTGCGGTCGCGTGAACGGCGTGAAGTAGCAGAGAAACCTATAGGTATGAAATATCAAATACCAAGATCGTTCGACTGAAATTTGTACGCTTTGTATTCAATATTTGCGACCTTGAGGTTCAAGGTCAAATTTGTTTTTCTTGCATCGTATTCTACGGTATAAATATAAATGTATATGTATTAACAAAACCAAAGTAGAATTTTATTTTGGTTTAAAGGGAACGAATAGCATATATATTTATTAGATTCAATTCAGAATCTTCATCACGAGTCTGACACGATATTGTAGGGCAAGGGGTTAAAGGTCTCCAAGAAACCGTGGGTCTCAAGTCCTCCGTTCTTTCAAAAAACGCTTTTAAATTTTCTCAAACTATTTTATTCCACACGTCTACAGTGTCGGCTGTGTGGGTCGGTGTTTCAGCTGGATCGACGGTCAGTTGTATCGTTGCAGTTCTATCATTCCGTAAATTCCGGTTTCCAAACACGAGGGATCACGTCCGGGTTCATGAATCGTGCAGTCGATCGGCGAGCTGGGGAGTAAATAGTCTGTCAGAATAATCCGATACTTTCCACCTGTATCCCCCTTAACCTCGTTAATTGCGACGAGGGCTGTGGGGATCAGCGGGTTGCACTCGTGCTCCAAATTTGGTGTAAACCCACCCTCCGGGGGAGTAGGTGGTATAGGTGCACGACGTGGTGGCTCGGAGAAAAAGGTGGAGGCAACTTGTTACCAGTCCCGATACAACGACCTTGACGTCACCTAGAACAGCGAAAGCAGTGATTCCACCTTGCCCCCCATCCTCCTCGGTCGGCCCTATCCTCTCGAGTCGAACCAACCCCACCGACACCGACGGCATTGTGCGATTGTCTCGGGAACTAGGTCGCCACAATCAGTCTCCTGCAATAGATACTACCACCGGTTACCAGCCCGAAATTCTTGTCTCACCGATACGATTGGCCAGCCGTCGCTGCTGCGCCCCATGACCGTCTCCAACCCCTAAGTAGCCAGTAAACAACCCGGCCGACCATAATCGTTCGACCCTGATGCAACGCGCGCGGAACCGCAACGGTCCACCAGCTGTTTTATCCGGGCAACTTTGTTTCACTTGGGACCCGACGCACAGTCGGCTATTTCTAGCACCGGATCACGGAATGGATAACAATATGCAGCGGATTCTATGCATTTATGACAAAAATGAGTAGGCGTCATTCAAAACAGCAAAGACAGAAGAATGTAAAAATATTGTTACATTATTTTCAACGTGTTAAACATATTACGAAAGAAAACCAATTTCTATTTTACTCCGGTCTGTTGTAATTCAGGTAGAACATTTTTATTTCGCATAAAGATCCGCTGTCTACTTATTAGTCAGCATGTTTTTATCGTATACAGACGCCGGTAATAACTAGACAGTGCATATAATTCACACAGATCTACAAAACGAATTTTTAAAATTTTCGATATAGGCCCACATAAAAAAGTTGTAAAATGCAACTTTTAGTATTTTCTCTGTAATTCCGACAAGTTGCAATTTTTCTCAAAAATTTTAGTCACGTTGTGCAGCAAACCAATTGTTCTAACTTCCCAAAAAAATTTCAAATCGTTATGGTCCAATATTAAAAATGTTGTCGTCTTTTTAAAAGTGTCCAAATATTAGTGGGAGTCGCTGTATAATCTTATAATGAGAATTTGTGCAAACATGTTAAATACAAAAAGGCTTTAAATAATCTGTACATTTTTGTTGTCTACACAAGGGTTAAATTCTTCTAACGTGTATATACTATTTTCAATTACAACTACTCATTTTTGTTAAAAATACATCAAATCCGTTATCTACTAATATGTCACGGGGCTTAATCCTGCTGTCGTTGCACATTAATGACATTGAAAGTTGCTAAGCCGACCGCCGATAGTCAGTTCGCACCTGTCAACGTGTTGACAAACTTTTCTAGCAGAAAGTTCTATAGGTAATAAAGAGTTGGTTGCTCTAAAGTTCCGACTGTTCGTTTATCCGGGGGTTGACCCTCTTCGTAATTTGTTCTCATTGAGCGTCGCAGTTTTTCTTCGTTTGTCCTAACGACTTAATCCAGTCACGATGGAGAGATAGAAAAATGGCAGAGGAAAGTGATTGTTTCGCGAGAACGTGGAGCGCAGGGTTGTGCGGGAGGATTGGGCCAAGTAGTTTTACGAGCTAATATTTGCTCCATCAATCAACCGTCGCGTCCTTGGTGCACGGGAGGCCGAGTTACCTGGGCCGCACCTGTTGGTTTATATTGTACCATTGTTTGAAAGACATCTCTCACGTCCCCCATTGTCGGACCCTCTGAAAGCTTTCCTCTCGCCATCAACACGTTCACCGCCATCTCGCGTCTTGATAAGAGCCTTCGTACTTACTGGACTGCGGTTCTGATTCATTTCTGGAAAAATGAGTAGGTCAAATTTGAAACAGTAAAGAGATCACAAAGATTTAAGTGGGTAAACTCTCGTTTCCAGGATTGCAAGGGTGCGGGATGCGTCCTCTCAAAAGCGCTAGATAAAAGCTCAATTTAGGCCGCAATCGCCCTCAAAAGTCCCATTTTTACGTTTACGAGGCGTAATTTGCATTATTCGGAAGCATAAAGCTGCGCACGTAGCTATTTTGATAAAGTACCTACATCCTGCCGAATAATGCAAATTACGCCTCGTAAACGTAAAAATGGGAGGGCGATTGTGACTCTAGATTGAACTTTTGTCCAACGCTTTTGACTACTGAAAAATCCCATCTTTGCATTATCGAGAAATGATCGGTACATTACTGTATAAAATTAAAAAAAAAGAAATTGACGTTCCCAACGAAAGCTGAGTATTCGTTATCGAGCAACCCTTTTGTATCCTGTAATATTCAATATCAAAGCAGTTTCGCACGAGGGTGTTGTTTCCTTTGGTTCATCTCGAACCCGAGCGGTGACGAGGTCGTAGTTATTCATAGTAACGAAGTATCAGACACCTGATAGAGAGTAATGCCTGAGTAATACCTGATAGAGAGTGGGTTAAAATGATCTCGAAGGGGTTCGCAGGAAGAGCGGAAAAGTTGAAGTTCCGAGCGGGTTGGCAGCGATCGATAAAAATTGTTTTGCACGCTGCCGGATTCCCGCGATGCCGCGGACGCGTTTCTTGCGATTCGCGTCGCGGAATGCAAACCGCCGATACGCGACACTATAATTCTCCAGATAACCTCGTCGTGATGTATCGACCTCGTTAATGCAACTATGAATCGCGGAGCGCGACGCGAGGAACGTCATCGTGGCCGTTCGAATCTCTTGCATACTGCAACACAGTTGTTAACATTGGTAGCGTCACCGGCAGGGTCGCCTTGTTCGATGAAAGTCTTCAGTATGGTGTCCGGCAGAATTGGGCATTATTCGAATAACGAATTATGCCCAATCGCTATTAACACTAGGTTTACGGGACCCGATTTTATAATCGAATTAACGATGATTTTGTTAGTCTTTAAATCAGTACAAATCCCCTTATTCCTTTTACAATGTTCATACAAAACAGTTTTTCGAAAACGTCAACATTAGTTGGTAAATTTTATAATAAAATGCACTGCCGTCAAAAAAAATAAAGTATTAATGAAAATGCTTATAATTTATAACTATTTCTGTTTTTTATTTCACGAATGGTTGGATCACACGTTCAAGTAACAAATACCGGTTATAAAATTTTGGATTCTGTGGATGTGGCTTTAAATTAAGAGACCCGTCAAAATGACGGGATCTAATATTCTTAATTTGCGATTATTATTATTATATTTATTATAAACGGACCGAGGTCCTTTTACACAAATGTTTACAATAGAACAAAGACTTAACCTAAATCAACTAAGAAGGGACATGCACAAAAACGGTTGGAATAAAGGTAATGATATTATCAGTTAATCCTGCGTAATTTTCTTTTGGAAGTGTGCAACGACCCATTAAAAAAATCAATACTATTATAAAGAGCGTTGGAGAGTGACATTGCCATTAATCACGTTGGTGAGATGATCACCGATAGCAACAAATTAATTGCTGTAAGTTACAGAAATTTTGATATCAGCGGTAATCATTCAGAATGACTCATCCAATGAATGTAATTCCAGTCAGATCAGCTTATTTACGTTCACTATTGCTGCTAAGTGATTCATGGACGAGGTTGAACATCTTTTAGAATAGTGAACGGTAAATAAGTTTCACAGAATTTTTTAAAACATCCTGTAAGTGCATTTATCATGCAGAAATCTTGTAGAACGTTGGATCTCCACTTCAGTTCTCCAGCAGAATTTTTAATATTATTTTGTAGAAAGTAAAATGGAGGTGAAAACTTCACCGCGATACCAGAAAAGAAGTATAGCGGAGTCGTAATTATATTTGAGATTGTTCTGTTCAGTAGGGCTGAAAAAGTCCACGAACGAGAAGAAAAAGATCCGTTACGTGAAACCTTTGTTTATCATTACATCATCCACGACAATCAATTGATTGGCTCGAAGGCTGCTTTTTCCCTCCGTCGTCATTAATTATTAATTAACTTCCTTAGCTACTACGTCGAGATACATTAATGACTCAATAGGGGAATGGATGTTTAACTTCCGGAAACCGATCCAGTTAACGTAGCTAACATTTATAGACGTTTGTGTATACGTTGACTGAGATAATTGGAAAATTGTCTATGTAAACGGTGGAATTATAGAACCAGTTCCATATAATTCAGTCGGTACAAGAGACGGTAACAATTATCACGTTCCCTCGTTACGTGTTTGCGTAAGCGGGTCTGCGGAGGTGCTCGTAACGAGAGTGGGCAAATAAACTGTGCAATTTTTTATTATTAAAAGAAAATTATAAGGCAATCTTCTCGAACTCCATGCTTTTCTAAATAAAAATGACCCTCTTTTCAATGTCCAACAAATATGTCAGTGTTATAGAAACATATTTCTTCAAGTTATCTAGTAAGCAAATTCGAAATGTTGGACGTAAATATCTAAAGAGAAAAGTCCACTACAAATATTTAAAAGAAATATTATTTTAAGAATCTGTTTACACGAGAGATTTTACTATAAGTCAACACAAAAACATTCTCGACCAAGCGCGGTCTGCTGCTCCAAATGTAAAGTTTATTTTGATCCTTTAAGCGAAGCGCGTGTCAAATATTTTCCCAAGTTTTGTACCCCGTGTCGGTTCCATTGGGACCATAGGGAGCCGTTCGGGTAATGTCCCTTGCGACCGGAAAGAACTCTGGAATGATTCTTTCATCCCTGACATTATCTGGCGTACGAAATCTCAGCGTGACGAAGGACGCCTCGAAGAGCGCTCATTAGAATCGATCCGATGGTACCAGCCCGTACAGAACGGTCGAAACCAGCATGGGACATTTCGATCTCGTCGCGTCGATGGCGGTCGACTCGCGAAAAAGCCTTGACAATTATCGATTGACTTTTTCCGATCGATTTGGGAAAGCACGTCGTCTTGCGCTGCGACATTTCCCTGACACACATAACTAATCGCTGTACCCGCGCGACTGCGAGCGATTTGAATCGATTCGATCCGACCCTGTTTAAACATACAAGAATACGCCGAAGAAAGGGCTCGTAGCATCCTGTGATATCATGAATTACAAATAAGCCGCGAAGACAGCCGCTATCTGGCCATAGGAACAGCTGTTCGACCGCTTTTACCATTCGTTAGTGTGCCGTCTTGGAATGGTTGTTGTCCTTGAACCCTTCCTCCGATATTCGAAGAAACACAGGCACACTTTTGCTAGGAGTATTGCAACTGATCAAATACTTTCTAGTACGTTTACTGCCAAACAATCAGTCGAAATAATTCCACAAAATCAAAGTACTGTCGTGAGATGACAAGAAGGTCCCCGGGGCAAGACTTGTGTCACTACTCTACCTTCCTCCTCTACAGCCACATGACGTAACTTTTCCCCTCAATTCGTGCTCCCTCTCCTCGGACGACGCTGCTGTCAGGAACCTTCTTATCATCTCACCACAATAGTCACTGCGGTCAAAACTGAAGACTCAAAGCTTACCACCTTGCTTCTTGAACTCTTGTACACCGTACCCGTATCGTGAACAAAATTAATTTTTAAAACATACGAGGTTTGATGAAAAAAATACGCGGAATTTTAGTTTTTCTCAAAAAATCTTTATTTATTCATCGATATTAATTTTGTCCCCTTCAAAGTACTCCCCTTCAGAGTACTCCTCTTCAGATGTAATACAATTATGCCAGCGCCTTTTCCAATCTTCGAAGCACTTCTCGAACACAATTTTCGGTGTGGTGTTTAGCTCCTTTAAATGAAGTCACAGGGGGCCATGTCCGGTGAATAAAAAGGCTGAGGCATCATAACGGTATTGTTTTTGGCCATAAATTCACGAACAAGCATTGTGTGGTGCAATTGCAGAAATCGCTGAGCACTCCTAAACACGTGTAACCTTTTCGACAACTAACAACAAGCATCCAATATAGCTATCTATGTCAATAATACGTTGAGAACAACTGTACCGACACAACAAAAAAACATTAGCAATTGGACTTATACAGCCCGGGAAATTTACAAATTCCGCGTATTTTTTTTATCAAACCTCGTATGACCGACGGTGGCAGTCAACGTGTCAGGGATGATTTTAACACTTTACCTACCGGAAGCCTATTAATATTGGGTCGTTCAGAAAGTCATTTCGTTTTTCGTTTAGAGATGGCATTGCTTCCATTTGTTATTACTAACCTTATTTCAAATCGCAAAATCGTGGTATATTTTGACAACTGACATTTCGGACCTAATTTCCTACCGTGTAGTGCTTTCTAATCTTTCAAGTATGTTTTTATCATCGCATCAAATATGCAAAATCAAAGTACGCATTTCCATCAACTTCTGCTTTTTTTATTACCGCAAGGGTAAAAATGTAGTGCACGAAAGAAAAAGTTGTGCACCGTTTAAAGAGAGGACGTACCATCGATTACTATTTTCTTCGGTTTTTCCAACATCTTTCATGCGGTGCAAATTTCATTTCAAATAAAGTCGTGAGAAGTCATATAACTCAATATTTTGCTAATAAAAGACAGAAATTCTACGAGCATGGGATCTTTAAGTTGCCTGAAAAATCGCAAGAGACCATAGAACAAAATGTCATAAAACTTATTCTAAATGGTAACAAAATTGGCTTTCATTTTCTCTCAAGAAAACGAAATGACGTTCCGAACGACCCAATAGGATTTTCAATAATTGTGCTGTACCAAAAGAAAGCATAGAAATCTTTTTTTACATTGCAATCTTAAATGAAACTATTAGACGACGTTATTGAGGGTGACTTGTTAGTTCGCAATGAAAATTGCTGTTGCTATTGAAGGTTCCATTAAAAAGTGTTTAGCCACGTACCATAGATTTTTCAAAATTATCAATGGTCGGTAATATGTTAACAAACGGATGATATCCGTTAGTTGTGACGCGTGTCTAGTTTGCTACAATGAGCCGGAGACTCTGAAAATTCTGAAGTCAAGTGCGCACGTTGAAAGGAGGACGAAACCAGGTTGTCTATCGGTAATTGTCAAAAATCCCGGGGCCCTTTTTAAACATCGAGGACCGGCTTTGTGCTGGCGTCCTCCTTAACACCCCAGCAACTGGTGAATTTCATGAATTCGCGTCTAATTAATGAGCACGCTCGGCGGTGCTTCAAAAGAGACGGGAAAAGCTGAGCATTCAACGGAGATCAAAGGACACGTGGTTACGCGGTATCTTTCGACAAAGGTTCGGCCAATATGGCCGACTTCTGGGTGAAGGTGAGGCCATATCTTCGGCTATAGTTCCTCTAGAATCTGTTCCGATTCTCTGTATTCGAAGACGTTCGAAATCCTGTCGATCGATCGAGGCAGTTTCCCAGACAATTTTATTTTAGACAATTAATTTTTCATACTTCTTCATTTGTCTTAATGGGTCCGCGTTGTAGGAGCTTTATAACATTGCTAAAATTACGACGATGTCTCCTGGGTTCAGCGACGTCACAACTTCTTGAACTTTGCGAGACATCACGCAATACCAAGGGTAGGGAAGATGTAGGGAAGATTTATGGATTTATTTTTCCTTGAGCTAAGTATGTACGCGTTGCAGCTTTGAGGAAGACGCCCATGCTTTTCTATTAGCTCTCTCCTCTCTACCCCACCATAATTCTCAGCTAATCGCATTTTCCTCCAGTCTTGAATTTCATTATTAACCCTCGCTCGCTTTTCTTGTCAAAAATATTCTCACTAGACTGCGGATTTATAGCAAAATTGAGTAGATGAATTCAAAATTGTTGGAAAATTTAAAAAACTGAAGATGTCAATGTATGATTTCTCCTCTATATGAAAATCATTAAGCATAAAGATCCGCAGTCTAGTTCTCACATTTAACCCTTGTAATCAATCGGGTACCAGGGTACCCACTTACTGTATTTCTTTCAACAATTTGTTAATATTCCTCTAAAAAATATTACAAAATTTCTCTGAATGTCCATTCTTTACTCGCTAATATATTAATTTATAATCTATACATTTTGGTTGACTACAGAAGAGTTAACCCCAGTTGCAATTTTCAAATTCCCATAGCAATACACATTCTATTATTTATAAACAGTCGAATAACTTGTTAACGTGGAACGACGAAAAATAAAGTTTGATGGGCAGGCATTTATAGGTTGTAAATAAATTGCAGTGCATTGGGTTAATGGAGTGTCGATAGAGTGGAACAATTCGACGGGATTGAGTCGCCAGGCGGGAATTTCGGGGACGCAATTGCGTGATAGAAAATCATTCGACGAGGTAAATGGCGTGGCCTGGTAATCGCAGCGTTAATTAGTGGTTGTCACGAAATTTTCCGTCGGGTTCAGGCCAGACCCGAGGCCAAACTGGCGCGCGGATTTGTGTGTCGGGTTGGGTCGGGTCGGATCGGCGCGGCGCGTCGGTTCTTCTGGAAGATGTGTCGGAGCGTGTTGGTTACCATGCGATGTGCCAGCTGGGATTGGTCGAGTTTGCCGGGCGAAAACGGGATCAATACTGGGAGGCTTTCGACACGGAGGCGTAGGCTGGCGTTCTCCACTCGACGAGAATCGGGACTACCGAGTCCCTGACCTTGCCAGCGACCTTAGCCTTGCCAACACCCTTCGAACCACCGCGGGACTCGACGAATTTTCCGTCGGTGCACGATCCCCGTTCGTTTCAACTAATTTCTCCTTTAATGTGCACGATTTCTTTTCCTCGGAACCGTTCGGGACAGGCTCCTTCATCGGTCGCCATCGACGAAACCCTGACAAACACGAATACACATGGAAATGCCAGGTCACTCTTGCACCGAGTGCCTGACATATTTTTCCAACTGCTCTCGCTGTGTATTTTTTCGATCCCGTTAATTGAGTTTTTCGCGGAGGTAATTACCGTGTAACGGGGTCACCGAATGTGACCCTTTCAAGATGGATTTTCTTTCGACAAAGGCATATTTATTTCGTATAGAACAACGTGGAAAACACCGCTTGCCGTTTTGTAAATCGAAACAACGAGCTTCACGAATATTAACTCGCTCGACAACGTTTCATCATTGTCAACTACTTCGTTTATATGAAACATTATATTTTTTAATCTGTCGACGTGTCAGTGGAATGAGGAAAAAATTAACAAACGCCGACCAAAACTAACATCCTTGTAGTATTTTCAATGAAATTTAATTTTTTTAACGAAGTTCAAATTTTCCAGTAAAATACAGTTTGTACGTCGCGTAACCGTGTCATGTCACGCAAGTGAATCAATCTTGATTAACGACATTATTATCTGAAAAAATAATGAATCAATTTATTATCCTGAATGGAAGCTAACTGTTTAATAATTGAGAAAATAATGTGGATACAATAGTAAATTTGAAGAACACTCGACGAACTGTTCTACTTGCAAAAGATTCTATTTTATTTTGTCGGCTGCGCGAAGAAAATGAAGAATTTGCAGGATCGACTGATCAGACAAGTCGAGCAACGATCACGGCGACAGCGCTCGTTTTTGCACAATTAAAATCGCATGCTGCAACCTTGAGCGACGCGCTATGGCCCGAACAACGTAATGAAATTTAACTGAGGTTGTTAAGGTCGATTCTATCGCTCCAGACTTATCGCTGCTACGACCAGCTGCTGTCTACGCGGAGTCGTTGCACACTTTGTTGTCAGAGAACCACTCGAGTCGTTCGATTCAAAAATATCCATTTCGACACGCAAACTGAATATTTGTCACCGAAGCTGCAGCGTTCTCCGTGACTCATTTCATCAAACTCGTAACGCAAGATATTTTTAGGAACATTATTTCAGAATGGAATAATCTTCGGAGATCAAACACGTTCTTTAAACTTTTTTGAAGTAAAAACTACTTCAGCCTCACCGCGTACACAAGTTCTGAGCAGTGAATGAGTCTGATCCGTCACGCTCCGAGGTGAAACGCTAGTGGGAGAAACAGACAGGTGTGCAATCGCCATAGCAGTTTTCGCTTCGGTCTTATGCGCACAGTATTGGTCTGTTTTTCTTTCGAAAATTTGTTTGAAACTAATTTTAAAAACACTTTGCGTCGAACAGTCGTCATAGCCACGTTTCTCGAGTCTCCGACGAAGATACGTTTGTCACGAAACTTTGAACGTTTTCTATTAGGTTGGCAACTAAGTCCGCATTTTCTCAAACAAAGTCATTTATATATATTTTTTAAGCACGAGTATTTTATATCACAATTAATCGCAAAATTCAGAGCTTTCCAATGATATACAGTTCAAAAGGAATGGTCACTGATTAAGGTTATAATGATACAATAGAAGAATTACGAAACAACTTAATATAATTGTTGCTACATTGAGACTGAGCGTAGATGTATCTGAATACCGTGGTGCACTGTTGGATGTTACTCTCGCGCTAGAACGAAGCCGGTTATGATCGATCGTCGTACATTTTAACGAGCCTCAACGAGGCGTCGGCTGAACGGTCCTAGAAAATCAGCTCGGATCGTAGTGTGCGCACTGACACAGAGAGCTATTAGAACCGTCTGCGATCGATTTCCGGATGGCTGTGTTTGGTTATGTTATCAGTAGCTCCGCTGTTGAACTCTTCTTTTTTCGTCGAGATAACCGAGACCAGTTCCGCGCTACCTACCGCGCACTTCACGTTCACCGAACAATCTGAATTCTTCGGAATGCAAAGTGGCCCCGTTCGTTAGATACAGTGCATCGCGTCTGGTTCTCCCGATCATAATCGAACGAATTTGACAACGCTATCGAGAATTTCTATTCCGCATCGGAGTCCAGTGCTGGTGCAACAACACCGATAGTAAGAAGTGTGGTGACCATCGGTTTATAAATAATGCGCGACGAAGGTTAAATTTACGTTATCGATTAATCGAATGCAAGATTTCACGTCGCGTTAAAGCTCTCAGCACTTTAATAACACGATCGTTTACACGGTGTTCACATTATACGAGTGAAGTCGCTGTAAAGAATCTTTTAAACGGTTCCCCTTACTTTTTGTCGATGATTTTATCATCATTCTGAACAGTCATCCTCGGGAGTAAAACGTTCTACCTGTCGCGTGTATCTTCTGCATCAACTGTGCAAACACACGGCATTTAACCTTGAAACACGCTCGCTGAAGAACCACACAAGTTTTTTCGGCTTTTCAAAAATGTAGCAGTTTAATTGGCGAACGATGCGAACGTCGTGAATGTGAATAGATCATTCTACCGGCGCAGCAAGGAGTAGAAATTCCGTGTGGAACGCGACGGAATTTGCGGTGAACAGTAGAATAATTTATGATAGTCTCCGGAATAGTCGCAAGGCAGAGCTGAGATCATGATTGTAATTAGACTTCGCTTTTGATGTTACAATGGGGCACGTCTTCCGAACCTAGTCAAATTATTCCATGAAACGCACCGCAGTTTGCGACCTCGAGTCTCAGAGTGTCAGAATCAGCCTTATTGTTTCGCGAAACAATATGTATATATATACATATATTCAGAATTCAGAATGACCGTTTATTCTATGTTAATATTTTTATGTTAATATTTTTACGGACTAGCTACAACGAAATGATGTCATTCTTGGATATTATATTTACTAGATTGTTGAATATGAAATGTCCGACGAGACTCCTACAAAACAGCAAAAATAGGCTGAGAATCACCATTTAATCAATTTCGATGAGATTTCCAGCATGTACTTAACTCATATGAATGTACAAAACGCTTTGAATTGAAATTATTTATTTATTGATGCCGTAAACTATGTTCGATTTAACAAAACGCTTTGTTTAAATTTTAAAAGCTCATTTATAAAATACTTATTCCGCTTTAAACCGTGTGCCATGAATTATGAGACTGACAGTATCTACAATAAGCCTGTAGACTGTAATAGTATGCTTTATAGCATTTCGATTATAGAAATCGGACATTTCATATGCATGAGCATAATATTTCTGAAAACAATTAGACGTTTTGGAAGCATTAGATTGAAACGAATCGTTGACAGCTTCGAGATGTTCCACCCTCAAATTAGCTGGTCACGATCGAGTTCTGGGGAAAAGACGTAGCCGGTTTCCGATCTTGTCCGACTAATTCATCGGTCTCGAATGTGTTAGGTTTGCGCGTGCGATCCCGTCGACCGGAAGTGGCGCGTGTGCAGATCGACGAGCCAGCCGCGAGTTGCGAGTTGCTAGTCGGTCGTGTGTTTCGCGAGTGATCCCGAATGATGCTCGCACGACACGCGACCTAGAGTGTGCCCGGACCCTCAGTCGCGGACAATCGGAACGATCGGTGGTCCACGTGGTAACCGGACGCTCTAGGATCACCGGCGAAGGAACATGGCATTGTTTTCCGGCGGCGGAGCTGGCGGTGCTGCCGGCGGCGGAAACGGACAACCGCCACCGGCCAGGACCGAGGACACTGTCGGCAGCATTCTGCCCTCTAGACAGCGCAGCCTGAAGGACCGACTACGGGAAGGCATCACCGGAGGATTTAGCTGGCAGTGAGTATCGCAATTCCTCGATTAATCCCCATCTTTCGAGAACAAACATCGCAGTCATCATCCCACATACGATCAAATTGGGTGATAACTTTAGCGGACTCGATAGACGTGTTCCTAGAGGATTGAGGTGTCAGTGAATATCACAATTCCTGGATTAATCCTCATTCTCAAAGAACAAACGTACTTGTCGAGCACAATCGTGATTCCCAACTGCGTAGGATAAACTTGCGTGATAAGTTTAGCGTACTCGAAAGATGCAAAGTGTTCCTAGAGGATTTAGCTGTCAGCGAGTATCACAATTTCTGATTTAATCCCTATTTTCAAAGTACAAACGTTGCATTTGTCTAGGACGATCGTGATTCCCAACTGCGTAGAATAAAATTGTTTGATGAGTTTAGTGGGCTCGGTAGATGCAAGGTGTTCCTTCAGGATTGAGCTGTCAGTGAGTATCAGAATTCCTGGATTAATCCCTACATTCGAAGAACAAACGTTGCATTTGTCGAGCACAATCGTGATCCCCATTAGGCTGAAATTGGACAATGAGTATGTACATTGAACCTGATAGGTGCAACATGCGTAGAATAAAAGTGTACAAGTACGAGTTTAGCTACAAGGTGTCCCTAGAAGATTTAGCCAGCAGTGAGCATAACAATGTCTGAATTAATCATCTCTTCAATAGACGGCGCATTTGACCAAGACAGTCTTGATCTCCAATTGCATACGATAAAATCTTCAACACGAATTCTGTCTACTTCGAGTTAACATTTTTGTCCACTGCACGAATCACTGCATAAATTGATCGAGATTGATAGGTCAAGTTTTTAGCGTAAGACTCGAGTTCGCTCGGCAGTACCATCACCGGTGCAATTTTCCTTTGCGAAGCACCGTGTGATGAATTCATTGAGCTTGATGGACCAATATTCAGAGCAAGATTAAAATTCAATTGGCAACGTTGTTTTCCAATCGTAGTCTTCGTCTATGGTGCGTCGGTTATAGACGAACTCTTGCGAAGTTTGATAAAAATTCAGAGATAGCACTTTCAGTTTAATGCTCTCTCTCTCTGTCTCTCTCCCGAAGAGAATCGAGCCATGAATTTGTCTCCGGTGGTAAATATGCTCGTAGAGTATATTGTGGATTCAATTGGCAGCAAGCACCACGTAGTCTTCACTCGCGAAGAATAGAACTCGTATGACGAGCTTATCGTGCATGATAGAGGGGACTCTTTTAAGTGAATCTTCGATTCAATCGACAATGAGCACCATATTTCCACTTTAACGTATTCGTTCGCGGAGAATAGAATTCTTCAGAATTGATCGAACATGATAAATGCAGTCTAACGCCAGAACTAATAATTCCATGAAAATGTCTCTTTGCAGATATTTTATGCTTCGCCTCTCGCATATCTCGTGGATCGGGATACGGTTAAGCGACGCGGTAAATCTCTATTGGAAAATCATTAAAAGCTGGATCACCGATGTACTCTTCTAAAGATGAATCGTTGAACGAATCGGATGTTATTTTTCCAACGCAATCGCGAGTTTGCTCGTTTCGAATGACCGCACAGAAAAAACATAGAAGAAAAAGCGAATTTTCGGAAAACATTTGATTGCCATCGGCAACGCCGGTGCATTGTTTCACTCCGGTCGCGGAAAAATGATCGCCGGAGTTATAAGCATTTTCAGTATCCGCAAACATTTGTCCATGGAGTTGTCTTGCAGCCGAATTTTGAATATCAAATTGCACGGCATACATTCTGCCATCCCACCGAAGGCGGCGACCGCTTTTTCCTCGCGAATCGCGTTTTCGTTTTTTCCGGGAGATTTAGCCTTTCGCTCGGCCAGGAGAGCCGCGTCTACCGGTCCTATTAGCAAACCTAATTACGCGACCTACGAACTACTTAGCTTCGTATTGCGCAGTAGATCTGGTGACCATGGTTACTTTTCAATTCAGATTCACACCGTTCTATCGCAGCCGACATTCATTTTCTATAAACACGTATTTTCCGCTCCTTGAATTAATAAACTGTGAATTAGTAAACATGCGGAATAGAAATTGTCTGAATTAATTGCGAGAAAAAGTACTTCGTAGATATTCGTTCTTCACGTAAATGTTTTAATAGGTTGGAAGCGATAGCATTTTTAAATGGTTTAATTATACGTTTTAGATATAACACGAATTTTTAGCTCCTTGAATTAATAGACTGCATATTGTTATGTAAAATAAAAAAGAAAAAGTACTACATAGGTATTTGTTCCTTTACTCAACTGTTTTAATAGGTCGAAAGTAATAGGACAGCATTTTTAAATAGCCTATTTATATGTTTTAAATTATCCAAATAAACGTTCATTCATTTCTGTAAACACGAATTTTCTGATTCTTGAATTAGACTGCGTATTGTTATGCAAAATAAAAATTCTCTGAATTAATTGCAAGAAAAAGTGCTAAGTAATAGGTGGGAAGTAATAGGACAGCATTTTTAAATGGATCAATTGTGTTTTAGATTAAAATAAAAATATCCTTTTTTATGTTTTGGATTGTCTAAATAAAAGTATTTTATCTGCGGAAATTTTACCATTTATACATGGCGATATTTTATTTGAATTGTAGAGCAACGATTCGAAATATTTTTTCCACAAATGTTGTCCAACTCTGATTCGCGGAAACGAAGTAAACAATCAACAATTTTTTCCGTGTAAATTCGGGACCGCGCGCTCTCCGATCAGATCGATCGCAGGCAAATATTTTTCTGGTTCCGGGAAAACATTCGCACCCGGCCGTAATGGAAACACACGATGCACGGATCCCCACAGGTTGGGACGCAATATCGTTCAATTTAATTACTGCCGGCAATGATTCAAGCATTATCGTCGGGCCAGTGTTTCGGAGTGCGCCGCGCAATCAGTAGATGGCAGCCGCAGTTGATTGCTCGAGGCCATCCTCGAGACGGCCACGAGTATTTCTGGCCTGAACAAAGACCTCAAAGCTGTTTCATTCATGTATTTTTGAAAAATTAAGAGTTCCGTGCAAGAACCAGCCACAACAGTAGTTTGGTGGTATATTATGGTTTTTATGAAAAATAGTCTTTCAATATGTCTCGTATATAAGACTGCAATTTTTTTTATTCAAACTTATTAACCCTTTTCAGTCGAAGCTATTTTAACTCGAAAATCAAACATTTCCCCCGGCCTAGAATAATTCCATTCTGTATGATTTTTTATCAATATTCAAATGTTTAGTAATTGATTAAATATCAACATATTTAATAATGTAAACAATACTTTGAACTACGTTTCATTTTTAACATTTTTATGTGTGTACAAAAAATAAAAAAATTAAAAAACATTCTGAATAGTTCTCCAATTATCACAATGCAATAAAAAATAAGTAAAAAATACTAAAACTCGTTTTTCCCACGCATCATACTGATACATAGAAATTCAGCTTTACTAGAGTGGATGCAGCTAATGTAATAAAGCCTCCGTTCGCTCATCAATATTCACAGTTTCGTAATAATGCCATAAAAGGTGTACTTTTTTCCTGCCTACCAAGAGCATCATCGTCATCATCATTATTTTTCGTTGTGTATTGTTCGAACGTCGCGAAGAATTTATGCGGCGATCGCTAATTGGTGACGCAGATCGGTGTAATTGGTAATTAGCCGCGGCAATGGCCGTTCTCAGACTTTATTTTCCAAATGGTTACTTTGTGGTGATGTTTGATGGAAGGGTATTACGCACAGAACACTACACAATATTCTCGCATTATTCTTTGTCGTCTTCCTGCTTGTTATGTAAAATAAAATTTTTTAATATCTTGAGGTAAAAGTAACAAAAATGGGTATGTACAATTTCAAGCAGTGGACATATTAAAAAGATTTAAGGACATCAGTGTATTATTTTCAGCTTAACAAGAAAATTAAGCTTGATCAAAATTTTTTATTTGGCTCCTGTATCATGCAATCAATGCAAACATTTACTTTACATAAAGATCCGCTTATAATTATTAGTGAATCGACACCCCGCAAGAAGCTCGAATTCGTTTACCCACTCGGGGAGGGTAAAGCCGCTCGGACTTAATACAATAAAGTCGGCCTAATGAGCACGGCTGCGAAAGAAACGGGCACGTTTCAAGGGGTTGAAAATATCCCGAAGAAATTCTGGACAAGTCGTTCGGATAGCCGGTAGTTCCGGTGTCAAATGGTCGTTTCCTCAGGCAGTTTTCGGTAAGGACCGTGAGCGGCTAGGGGGGACGGGTAGAAGAGCCGGTCGAGCAAATCGGTCGGGTCGATCGATGTGCGCGGCAACTGCGCCCCGAGCGTGGCCTCAGGAAGCACGAGCCGAGCGTGCTTCCGATAATTTAATCAAGAAAGTTCGGCTCGCGTGTCAGTCCCGCGAGCTGTCCGAGTTATCTCGATCCCGCTGAAAGAACTCTTCTCCCTTCTCGATGGAGCCCTGGGGCCGCCATCGCCGAGCCACCGTCTTTCCCTAATTCCAGGTTCGTGTTGTTCGTTACCAGGGAGCAAAGCCAGCAGTCGTTGCTTCCCTTGAACGAGCTGCCAACTTTTCTTTCCGCCGTGTCGCGTTTTCTACCATCCTTCCTTCCTTCGCCATCCTTCTCTCCTCCTACTCTTCCCAAGTCGCTCGTAAAAGGATCCGATCGCCTCGATCTACTTCACGGAACTCGCAACTGGGACCGCGTTTAATTCCCGGCGACACGGGACCCATTGTGACCCGAAATGGAACGTCGAGAGCGTTTCCCGGCTCCGCGATCGAAATTTCATGGTGGCTCCCCGCGGAGCAGCTTTTCTAGAGTCGGCGACCCTCTTCTCCAATTATCATGGCGTTGTCGTTAATAGATTGCAATATTTATACAAGGTGCTCGGAAAAATGAAATCATTAAGGGTGCGTTTATACTCGCGGCAAGCCACGGCAAGCCCGAGCCAAAACCCATAAATTTCGAGCTCGGGTTGACGGTTCCCTGCTGTGCGAACACGGGAAAAAGGTTTCCATGGGTTTTGTTCGCAAAAAATTCGATTTTATGCAAAATCCCGAGGTCGTAGACAAATTTTGAGACCAGATTTGAAATCAGCGTGGAAAAATTTGCGGGAAATGATGTATAGCATGTCAGAAAAAATTTTTTCCGCGGAACCACAATTTTCTTGAAATTGTGCAAGTCTACGTAGAATACTATATTTTTAAAAATTTTTCACACGCTTGAACCGGTGGAAAAATTTGTAGAACAAGGAGATGTGTGTCTGATATATTTTCTAATAATTATTTTAAATTATTATTTAAGAAGAATTCACACCAAGTGGCAAGAACGTTTCCTATTTCCATGATGTCTTAAAGGAGAGCTATCGATAGTTCGCTTAGAGAAGCCGTGGAGCCCATGGGGTCCTTTTTCTTGGGCACGCACAGCAGGGAGCCGTCAACCCGAGCTCGAAATTTATGGGTTTTGGCTCGGGCTTGCCCTGGCTTGCCGCGAGTATAAACGCACCCTAAATAGTCACACGGTAAGGGACACCGGGGAAAGTTGATGTCGGGGCAGGTTGATCGTCTTCTCTTTGGAGGGACTCGTAACCTCTACAAGCTTGGCTTCGTGAGACTCGTTGAACTCTTCTAACAAGTCTGACATCTTGTTGTTGAAACTTCCTCCTCTTGGGTGGTGGACGTCTGCTTCAAGATATATTTGAATGGAAAAAATTCTTGAAAACTTTTGGAATTGACAAAAGTTGCAACTCAATGATGCAAACTCGATGATGCAAGGTGTCTGATCTAGATAAAGGATATATCTTTATGAACATCTCTTCTCTCTCTCCGTGTTTCCCTCTTTGAGACTCTAGAGCCTTCTTCAGGTTCACGGCTTGTTGAGCAACTGGGGCAAGTTCCAGAGCTCTATTTTTGGCTGCTATGAACGACTCCATCGTCAAAATAGACTTCTAGCCATAATCCTTGATTACTATCCTAATCTGGTCAAGGATGGCAAGCAAAAGTCCTATCCTTTGCCAACGAGAGATATCGCTGCTCGCCCAACCACTTTATGGTCTGCCGGACAACTTTAGAGGACCCGTCTCGATCCACTCAAAAACAATGTCAATCTCCTAAAGAAGGCGAAATTGTATATCTATTGTATGCCTAATGTTCTCCAATAACTATACATTAACAAAACCAAAATAGAATTTCGTCTCGGTAAAGGAAATTTATGACATAAATATTTATTAGACTCTGTTCAGATGGGTTTAATAATAAGGGGTTAATAATAATTACACTGCGGTATCATCGCGTTTCGATTGCAGGAAATAGAAACTAAATTGGATGTTATTTCTTCCCTTAATGATCTCAATAGAGAAGAAATCATATATTGACATCTTGAATTTTTAAAATTTTCCAACCATGTTGAATTTCATTTACTCGATTTTCCTATAAATGCATAAAGATCGGCAGTCTAATAATAATCCATCGAAACTTTTCGCCTACCGCGCGGGTGGATGCTCATCTCGGTCTTCTAGGGGCTGACGGGGACGCGTGCTCGTGGACGCTCGACGAGCGGAACCGAAACTTTCGTTCCGAACGATAACAAGATTTAGTCACCGTGAAAAATATTTGCCGATCCGACGAAACCAGTTAATTTTCCGTCGACGGTGGGCGCTCGTATTGATCTCGATAGGGAGCGGACGTGGCCGCGTATCGATACATCGACTGCGCAGAATATGGAACGAGGGGTGGCTGGTCTATAGACGGGGCGGCCTCTAGTTCCTCGAATTGTGTCACAGAGGGCACAGACAGGCGACAAACACAAACACGAGCACGCACCCACATATACACAGAGAGAGGTCGCGTCGTCGTCGGACCGACGTCATTTCGCCCGAAGGTGACGGTCACCGTTTCCAATTTTCATTCTAACGCCCCTCCCTCTGTAACGGATCCGAAAATGACGCGTGTCCCGAGAACCGAGCCGAAACAAACACGCCGGATGAACGAACCGCGACGCCCGCGAAAAAACACCGAAGGTTGGACCGAGGGAGGACAGACAGCTCGATGCGTCGTTTACCACAGAATAATTATCCGATGGCCCAGTTTCGGGAGCCCATGTATCTAGGCGAGTTCCTCTGTATCCGATTCCGGAGCGACGTCTTCCATGAACTGTGCCGGAAATCGCTGGGAACATGATCCTTCCACCCCCATACCCTCCGTTACAGTTTCGAACCTAAACGATCCTCTACTGCGACATCCAACGGACACATTTCTTTCAACGAAATGAAATAATCGGGTTTTTTCAATTTTATGGGAGCACAATTAGGAACTCTTCTTGCTTTAACATTTAATAGAACAATGGAAGAAGGGCCTGTGTCATTTCCAGTTGATCATTGCAGTTCACGTCTGAGTTCACAATTACGCCCCTATAAAATTTAAAAATCCTGACATAGGGTCTTCTTCCAGACACCCATTCATTGAAGTCAAAATGCAGCTATGGTTTTTGCATCGTGCTATGGTCTTGCACGTATACTAAATGAACACCTAATCTCCCTAGTTCGCGTTACAAGTATTTCGCACAATAGTCCCAGTCGTCTGAAGAAAATAAACAAATCTACGATAGTATTAAAAGTGGGGTCTCCCCTGTTGCCCCTCTCCCGGGCTGAAGTTTTACTCAGGGGACCGAAAATTTTCAACGAACAAATGATAAAATTTTAAATTATACTGTGAGGAGAATCCTAGTTTCAGTGTGCGGAGGTCACTCGTTTAAAAGTTGCTCGATTTCAAGCGCGTTTGACAAGTTAGAACGCTGCCAATATTGGTTTCCAGACAATCTGGGTTAGCTCCTGGATTCCTCGCACTAGAATGTAAGGTTTCATCATTTTTTCGCCGAATTATATAATATTACATTGCGAAAAGTTGAAAATGTTTGGTCCCCTGAGTGAAAGTTTAACCCTCTCCCGAAAGCGCCATTTTCTTGCGGACTCGCATCATTGGAAATATTTAACCCTTTGCACTCGGAGCTATTTTAACTCGAAAATGAAACATTTCTTCCGACCTAGAATAATTCCATTCTATATTAATTTTTTTCTTTCTATGAATATAAAATTGATATAACACCTCATGCAATACTTAAATGTTTAGTAATCGATTATATACCAACATATTTAATAAAGTAAACAATACTTTGAGTAATAGTGGAAGTTTTGGACGGGGAGGTGAGGAATGGATGAGGAGGGTGGATGAATGGAGAAACGGAATAATAGAAAAGATGGGGATGGAAGAGAAGCGACCGGAAGAGGGGGTCCGAAGATAGGGAAGGGGGTGTGATAAGGAGTACAGGAAGGGGGGTGTGCGAATGAAAAAACTGTAAATATTGTAAACAATTACCTTTTGTAAATATAATCTCTTTCTCTCTTTCGCAAATTAGGTTAAGTATAGATGTAAGTTAGTTATAAGTTAGGATTAAGGTTAGAATGTAAGAGCGAAATGAACGGAGAATGGAATTGGAGGGAAGAGGATAAGGAATTTGTAACCCTAAGGGGAACCAAATAAAGAATACATACATACTTTGAGTAATAGCACAGCAATTTTTAGTGACTCGAGAGTGGTAAGGGCTAGAATGCGTTCGTAGAAATCCTTCGTCTTCGAAGTGATTGCGAAGGTTTCATTCGGGCTCTCGCAAATCCAGAAATGTTCGAATACCTTCTGGACAGTGGTATGATGCATGTGTGCGTGTTAAATGCGACCGTGGAATCGATACGCGCACCTGGAGGAATTGTGTCCGACGGTATCCGATGAACATGCTCGGATTCGGTGTATGATGCATGCGCACGGACGTCTTCGCACACAATGGCTAGGATGGTCCCTTTGTTTTCGATTGGCCCAGAAGCTACACGGACCGATGTATCCGTCGCCGTCGTTGTTCGACGCTGTGCGTGGCCTTGATCGTCGCCGGCCCACGAATCTAGGCCTTGTTCCTCATTCGGCATGCGACCAGCGAACAATGAGCTACCCCTATATCGGTAATCGATCGGCATTCGCTCGCTGGCGAACACTTTTTCATCCTTAAAGCAGAAGTCCCTCGAACCATTTCGGAAATTAACGTGAAATCTACGCAGCTCTCGTTATTAGTCGCACAATGAGCTCTCGATATAGTCACTCGCTAATATTTGGACACTTTTAAGAGGAGGCTAACGTTTTAATATCGGAACTTACGACTGGGATTGTTTTGAGAAGGAAGTTGTTCTTTTACGACTATTTCTGTGGGCCTATATCGAAAATTGAAAAAATACTAGAATACTATTAGCTTATAAAGAAAGCAATGCAGGATTTTTGTTCCTTTGTTTCAATTGCAATTTTATACCGATAAATATTTACCTTAATTTAATGAGTTATATGTCATTTTAAAGCTTGTTTTACGCTCTATTTAATTATGCTTTTGATATTCAATTTTGTTCAAATTTTTATTAAATTATTTGGCTTTTATTTCAGGATGTCAAAACAATGCGATTTTCGCATTATTTTTTTCTATGAGTTCAAACTAGAAGTGCATTCTTTGACACTTCCTTGGCCCCATACCTCGTTGATATCCCGAGCCGCTTGAGCAGGTCTTCGGCCTAGTTTGAACTCATAGAAAAAAATAATGCGAAAATCGCATTGTTTTGACATCCTGAAATAAAAGCCAAATAATTTAATAAAAATTTGAATAAAATTAAATATCAAAAGCATAATTAAATAGACCGTAAAACAAGCTTTAAAATGACATATAACTCATTAAATTAAGGTAAATATTTATTGGTATAAAATTGCAATTAAAACAAAGGAACAAAAATCCTGCGTTTCTTGCTTTACAACCTAATATTAAAATGAAAGTTGCAATGTGATCTCTTGATTGTTGGAAGTTTAAGGGGTTAATCCTGCTTCAAGGTTTTTCGGGGGATGGCACCCGAAAGTTGTTGAGAATACATAACTTATCTTTACCGAGAACCCTAGGAATGCAAAGGTCTAAATTTCCAAGTTGTTTAGGAATGCAAAGGGTTGCATCGCCGAAGGTCTTATGAATACAAAGGGCTGTAGTTTTTATAGGTCACGGATGCCGAGGGCTATAATTCTTAGAGTCTTTGGAACGTAACAGTTCTAAGGATCGGGAAAATGCAATGATCGCCGTTTCAAGGGACATAGGAATATGTGGACCCATTTGAAGGGCTTTAGGAGTATAAAGGGTTCCATTCCCAATGGTCTTACGAGTACAGATAACCACCATTGTTTGGAATCGTGGGTATTTAAGGTTCTATGAATGCAAAGGACTGCGATTTGGTGGGTTATGATTAGGGTACTTGTTTGAACTTATTAACCCTTTGCACTCGGAACTATTTTAACTGGAAAATTAAACATTTCTTCCGATCTAGAATATTTCCATTCCCTATGATTTTTGAAATTTTATGCATATGAAATTGGTATAATATCTCATACAATACCTAAATGTCTAGTAATTGATTAGATATCGATATATTTAATAATGTAAACAATATTTTGAATAATGGTACCGCAATTTTTAGTGGTGCCTCAGAGGGGACAACCGAGTGCAAAGGGTTAAGCCGCTTTTATTCTTAAATACGCAATAAGAAATAACTTGAAAAAATAAATTGTATTATTAATGTATATGTTATAAAGAAGAATATTGCAGATTTAATCATGGAGTAATTAGAAGACACGGGTGCCATGTTGCATCGCCAGATGACGAATTATCGAAACATCACCGAAATATAACGAACCAGCATGTTCATTGTATCGATGCGCTAATTGGTTGACAGTTTTATCGATTTGTCATTAGTGGCAGCGATTTCCGTGGCCCGTATAAATTGACCCATTAAATTACGACGGCATCGCTGATCGTTCAACGAAAGATAGACAGGAAGAGAGAGAGAGAGAGTGGGAGATTTAAAGGGAGATCAAGATTTATCGTTCACCGGTGAAAAATTGGTTGGCCTATCGCGAAACCCGCCTTCCCTTTTATTCGCTAATAAATGCAATTATTGTTCGGCTTTCGCCGGCGAGCCGACAAGTTTACGGCGGATTATTATTTTCCTGGAACGCGTCGTTGCCATTTTGTTCGTCCATTATACCACGCGCATTGTGCCTGTCGAGATAATTTCGTTGCGCCAAGAAATTTCCACGCGGATCTTTAAAGAAGCTTCTTTGCAGGCGGCGGCCGGGGGAGGCGATGGTTTATGTCAAGTTTCTGAAGCAAAGTAATTTTCTGACAGGTTCGCTTAAAGCGCGCCGCGATTCGCGCGGCCCGTTAATTGCTCGGGGAACAAAAAGGGACAGACGATTTTCGCAGTCCTCTCTGATATTCTATTTCTCCGTTCTGCTGTGCCGGCCCGGCGCGGCTCACGGTTTCATTTTCCCTTCTGCAAACATTCGGCGTTAATTGCCCCGTTTCTTGCGGGAACCTGAACAACCTTAAATAGATCGCGCCACTTACGGCTCGCCTGACGAAACCGGTGTCGAATTAATTTTTTCCTTGACACCCGTGCACGATCACGGTGCACAGAAACAATATTTCGATTCAAAGAAGACTGAAATGGCCCTCGCCAGTCCTTTTTTACAAAGCTGTCGCTAGTGATTGCCCGGAGCTTAAAAACTGTAATTATTTCCTTCCTCTGTAACTGCATTCGATTCGATTAAATCTCGCATTTTACAACTTTGTGAAGACTTTTATATGGCACAAACCCATTAAGTTTATCAGTATATTATTCCGCCATCATTGAGACCATCTTTCCAAGGTTCTTCTTCGCTTCCGTTCTGCATTTATCGGTTTCTCGTAAAATCTGACCGGTGCTGCTCTCACTCCGTTCACTCCCAGATTTATTTTTTATATGTTCTACATTACTTTAAATGTATACGTGATCTCATTCGTGCGATCTATCCCTTATACAGCCAGCGACAGACAGAATCGTACGCTATACAGGCTGTCCCAGTTGAAGTTACAATTATGTTGGTCACACATCCTCCGCAGGTGCTTCGAAATTCAAGGTGACGTTCCATCATTTTTATACAGAATTGTATGTTTGTATTTAGTTAAGTCCATTCCGAGGTGAATTCATTGACGTTGTGTCTTTCAAGGTTGCTCATCGCCGTTCGAAACTTACCTTATCGTTATACTTCGTTATACTTGTTGAAGTTATATGTTATATTGAAAAGCACCATCCCCTGAAAATGGTGCATCGATGCAACGAGTGCTTTATTCATCGCATTTTTGTGCTACGATTTTTTTCCATGGAGTTGAAAGAGAAAGTCGTTGAATGACCATCATCTATATAAAGGACGTTGACCCTGCGGCCCCCTGAACGACCCTGACTCCCGTAAATTATCCGCCGCGCGCGCGCTCGACTTTCTGCCTTCAATTTCTTTCCCCGCCTGTCTCCCGGGCCGCTCTCTTTCTGTAGCTACGCATCTTTTATCGCTCGATCTGCATACGTTTCCAGCGGAATCGCTGTCAGCACAATACCGAGAGGCTTTATGCGTTTGATATATTTTTTCCTGCCTCGAACTGCGGTCCTGGACCCCAGGGCAAACGTAAATCACCGCGAATTAGCCTCGACGCGGAGAATGCTGGTTACAGCGAGATAGAAGATACGGGAGATTCGGATTTGAAGGATTTCTATCTTGCTAATGCCGGTTTCATATGTTCTTCGATCCCTTTTCTGTGCACTCGTGTGTTAGAATTCGAAAAGTACAGCTTCCTACACTAGAGACAATATCTTCTTAACCCTTCGCACTCCGAATTATTTTTCAATTTTGTTGCCAACAACTCACTACTATTTTAAGTGTTTCATTTGAAATTTACTTCAAAGGACAGTTCCTTGACTGCTACTTATTTTAAATAATTTTGTTTACTAATTATATTAAATATAGCTCTCAAACTTTGTTGTCATTTATATTTGCTTTTAACTAAAAAATACTACTTAAATAAATAAAGGAAGAACTTTGTCGAGTCGCACTCGACAAACACTGTACAAAGGGTTAATGTTTGTAACCCAATTTTTTTCAAGTCTGAATAAAACTCTTGCGAAAGGTTACGAACATGTATAATACATTGTTAAAATTAGATAGAAGAATAGATACTAACGATAAAGCGAGACTTGAAAAATATAAATAACAAATGTGTGTAACCTTGAAGCAACACAAGTTAGAGATAACTAAATAATTTCCTATTGTATCGTAATCTCTCAAGTGTCTTCTTAAGCACAAGTCTAACAATAAGCACTTTGCTTCAAGAACAAGTGAAATCTTATTAGGAACGATGATCGATAAATCAAAAGTTTATTTATCGTTCTTTAACAAAATTCTTAAATACAATGAATACAATCGAGATTTACTATGATGAAACTTTTCAACCGCTGATAAGGTATTTTATCCGTGCGTTAGAAAATCATTTTTACTACGATATTGCATCATGCTACTACAAATTGCACTTATAAGCTCTTTGTTTCTCGATGATTATTACTCCAGAAGCTAAGAAATGTGACGTAAACGTATTCTTCTGAAGAAATAAGATGTCACACCGGAAATTACGGATTTTCATTTATCTCAAGGAGAAATGATAGAAACATTTTTTAATAACAATATCACCTAGAGAAATCAGTTGTTGAAGCAGACCGAGTTTTCTATGAAAGTGCAACTTTCTGCACAATATTTCTTCAGGCCCACTTCGCGAATTATTTTCCAGGAAACTAATGGAGATACAATTTCCAAATTTTGCACATTTACCAACGTCTACTTCGAAAATATTCCGATTTCTTCTACGGTAAAAATATTGAGTTTATAAAACGTTATAGTTCTTCATTCACTCGTATTGCTAGCGCAAAAAGCCACGTCGCAACGAATCATTGGGTTTTCGAAGTCCTCGGACAGATGATGGCGCTTCTAAAATTAAAGAACACTTGAGAAACAGCGACGAGCGAGACAGACAAAAATGTCCGAGGCCGGGCTTCCGGATCAACCCCTGTTTCCGGGCGAATTCCTCAGGGTCCGCGTCGCGTATCATGAATATGAAAGTTTCCGAGGAGCACGCTCTGTGCAACGTTCTCCTCTTCTCGGAAATAATAAATCTCTTTCATCCGACTATCACCTTTGTTTCCCGGAAGAATGTGTACGAAGAAAGACGGTGGAAGAAAAGGTTTGGAGGGTGAGGGGCGGCAGCAGAATTCAGAAGCGGTCTCGAGCCGAGGAAACAAACAAATCCCAGCCATTAGGCGGATACTCTCTTCAAAAAATGTCTCGGCCGCGCGAGGTCATTGGGTAAATGGGTCAAGTCGACGCGCAGGTACTTCACCGTGCACTTAGCTATGCAGATTGCACGGGACGGTTGCAGTCGGACGGCGCGGTGCGGCGCACGTGCTAATGCTCATTTATGAATTATGAGCGCGCGCGCGTGTTCGGTGTACGCTGCTCCGAGCGCCGCCCGTGGACGTTTAATTAATTACGGCCGCACCTTTTGGCTCCGCTAAATGTTTACAATCGACACGGCTGGTCCCGCACACTCGCCCCCTGCACACGCCCTTCGTCATCGCCAAATGTTTGAGCTGTTCCCACGCGGATCTAACCATGTAGTTGCTTCCGTCCCTTGTCCACCCAACCTCGCAAATGCTCCTGTCTCTGGCATTTATCGGACGATCGTGTTTAAGCAAATCTCGATTTTACCACGTTTTTATTAACTCTTTCTTTCTTAATTAACTCTGTCTGCTTGTCTGTTCGGTACAAATTTTCCAATTGATTTTGTACTAACTTCCCGATGAGAGACTTGAAACTTTAAACATAGCTCAGAACTGGATGACAATGCAATATTAACTCGCTTTCTTGTCTGTCTGGTCGTCTAAAAAGCAGAAAATAATTATTTAAATAAAAAAAAATTTTTAATATACCAAATAACATACAGATTCCTAACTCCATACAGATAGTCCAAAATACTTGTAAGATTTAAAACGAAAAACGTGGGGCGCAAGATATTATAATCTTATAAGATCTTATAAGAGAAAACTCACACAACAGTTCATATCATTTGCAGTGCAATAAAATTGTTAGTGACTCAGGTGAACTATTTATGTATCAATTATCTATTGCAAGTATTATTATATTATTACGAGTATTTTCACAGGTATTAAAAATTCACAATCACAAATTTTCAGGACTGTCTGTATGGGGCTAGGAAAAATTATTTTATACTTTTTAGTCCGTCTTAGAAACCCTGGTATATTAAAAATTTTTTTATTTAAATAATTATTTGCGTTAAACATTTTACCAATATTAGGAATTTATAGGTTCAATTTTGCTCCTCGCTGAGAACATTTACGCTTGAAGAGAATAAAATAAAATTGATTTTTGGATCGTAAAATCGACTTCAACATTTTTTTTTCTAGAAAACGATTAATTGTAGAAGTTTATCATTTTTTACCTACAAAGATTGTACATCCAAAAATTAAGAATAAATGTTGTACTGTATATAATGTTGTGTTCTCCATTCCTGCCATTTTTGTTTGAACGAATTACGTGAGAAAAGTATGCTAAAATATTCTTTGAATCCCCTTCTTTACATATTGTAAGCGTAATTCTGAATAGTAAAATGGAAATTTCTTTCTTCCTTTGATTATCTTATTGGGCTGAAACTAACACCTTGACATCCTCAAATCTTTTTAATATTTTCGCTGCTTTGAGTTGTACGTACCCATTTTTGTCATAAATGCAAGTCCGCAGTGTAATCATAACTCTCGAATGGATGAATATTTTCATATCAGATTTTACCTGTGGAAACACCATAAATTGGAACGTAGACGTCGATATAAGAACCATTAGTACCCTCCCAACAGTTGAAAAGAATAAAGTTCTATTTTAACCTGTTCTGAAATGTGAACAAAGTGTGTCACCTCTGTATGATTGACACTATCAACGTGTTAACTGTCCATTATGTCTGCTCGCTAACATCTCTTTAATCTTGCTTCATTGTACCGTTCCAGTGGGTGTAATAAAGCGGCACTACATATAATGCGACTATTCGCAAGTGAGAATAAAACTTTAATTTTATTTCGACTCCCTTTACGTCTGTTCAGAATCTTTTCTATAGAAGTTGTAACGTGGAATAATGTGCACATCAATTTTCGTAGTTTAGAATCAGACTGTGAATTCTGCGCATCTATAACAGAATTGAATAGCTGGAATTTAAAATTGGAATTAATAAGCTGGAATTAAATCGTCTAATTCTGTGTTGTAAGATGGATGTACTTCGAAATACGAAATTGTAAATGAACTACAAAGTGTTAATGAACCAAAGAGAGTTTATCTCTCTGCGTTTGCACTGCAGGCCGATAAAAACGGAAATAAAAAGTTGACGAATGGAAAATTGAGACATGCTTCACTTTTTTAATCCTTATGTAATCAACCAAAATGTATAGATTATTTAAACGTTTGTGTGTTTAATTGTATTTATTTTAGTTAAGCATAAATTAATATATTAGCGTGCAAAGAATGGACATTCAGAGAAATTTTGTAATATTTTTAGAGGGATATTAACAAGTTGTTGATAGAAATGTAGTAAATGGGTACCCGATTGGCTACACAAGGGTTAAAGTATTGTACGCTTATCTTTTGAAAATGAATAAAATTTCACAACTACTCATGCAGATAAAGTTTTTCTTTACAATTTGCCCAAAAATGTATGGGGTCCAATTACACCCCTATGCATGGTCAGCATTACAATAGCAGCACACAGAGGAAACGTTAAAGGTTTGCTCATATCTGTCCTCAGTCCCCAAATATTACTCTCCACCGTGGTATTCCAGTTGTGGTTGTAAGAACAGGAAAGGACAGCTTTAATAACGGAGACATTTAGCTGATTTTACGAGAAGATGACGTGAACAGGGTCTGGACAAAGGGTGAATTCGAACGGAGATCCCCGCAAACACGGAGCTGGAAACGAGGGTGTCGTCTGGAGATGCGGGGAAGGGAGGGTGCACTTGTACTCGCAATCGTCGCGCACGGGTAAAATGGATCGGGCAGGATCCTCGGGAACCCGACCGAGAATTTCCGGGCAGAAATTTCTGTCCTCTTTTGAATTCCTCCGGCGTGACACGGTGTTCGGCGCACTCCCGGAACGTGCGCTGAGAAATGGAAGAGGAAGAGGGAATCTGCCGCTCGGCCCGGTCGAAAACGTGAAAATAGGCGCGCGGGTTTATTCCCTCGCCTCGGAACGAAGCGTATTCTCTGGCCGAGAAACCGGAGGAATATTGGATTCGCGCTATCGATGTTACGAAACCTTTCATTCCTTCCACCTCCACCCCCTCGTCGCTCCCTCCTGGCCCCGTAATGCTTCCCCCCGTAATGCCCGGAGAACTCGTTCCTCGATGGATACAATACAACGTAGGATAGAGCCTTTCCCACTAGCCGGTTACGTCAGTTTAGTACCGTTTAAATTGTCGCTGATAAACGGCGAAAAATTACGCCCGGAATCTCCCGAGGAAAATGATTGCACACCGGCCGAGAAACCGGCGAACACTGGATCAGATTGAACAACTAGCTGTTCGAAGCTATGTATGCAATCAAAAATATCTAGTACCAATTAAAAATCAGACCAATTCTGTGCAAAATTGAACTTTATTTGAATTTGGATATAACACACCGACTCATTGAAAATTGAATTAAAGTTCTATTAAATTAAAATAAGCCACAGTTTGCCGACGACCTAGAACCTGATCTAGAACTCAATTCAGGCTCTGAAAGTCCATAATTATTTTTGAAATATGATTTCATTATCATTACATTAATTAATGCCTCAGGTTCCCCACGAAGGGTTAAAGAAGTTATACCATTTTGGAGGGTGTGCGGGTACTTTTGGCCACCGCTGTTTTTCGGTTACTCGAGGCAGACCACAATGTTTTACCGGTAGTTTAGCGCGGCGATCATTCGGCTAGCGGAAGAACCGGTTCATAATCGTTGGAGAAAAAGTTCGCGCAGTCCATTTGCGAGATTGCGAGGGATTTTGCCCCCTGAACGGCGATCAAAGCATCGATCAGGAGCATCGGAGCGCGTCGTGATTCGATGCTCGACAGTCGGGAAACGGACCGGGCCGGGTCGGGCTGAGGCTGGCCGGGGCACTCTCGCAAACAGGAAGCGCTCGGATGGTGCTCGATCAAAGGGACACGGGAAGCGATTATTTCGTTTTCGTCATTGACCCAAATCACCGGGTCCGGAGTCACGGACCCGGCCTCTGAATCTTGACATTGAATCGCCACGTTTTCGCGGTACGCCGTGATTTATTTCGAGGCTCGGCCGATGTCCGGTGAATGAAAGTCTCTCTCGAAGAACCGCTTCCATAAACAGTCCACTCCGAAGCCAGCTCAAGGCTAATTCAACACTAAAACTCAACACTAGTCGGGCACAAACCGATCCGACCCAACGCGCAGTGGAGTGTTTCGCCCGAAAACCTGTCCTAAAATATGTCCAGAAATATTTCAAATCATTTCAAAGTTTAAAATCAGATCAAAGAGTAGGGATACAAGAGGAGACACTTAGAAAGAAAACGACTTTTTAGAGAAAGACCAATTTAGAGGTCCATTCGGTGAGGATCGGTAAACTTCGGCAATGCTCACATATTTTATATATTTAAATTATTATAAACAAAATTATATATTCAAATTATTAGTTATAAATAGATCTAATTGTAAGCAGTAATAGTTGGAAATATTTGTAACATATGAAATGACCTTGATTTTCTATAAAAAATTTTTTTTTAATTTTGTACATTGTGATTTGTAGACGACAAAGTGTTAATTAAAGTGTTCATTTGAAATATTTTGTGTATCAGATTATCAAAAGTGGGATATTTGTCTAGAAAAAATGGTCTAAATTATTTTATTCGTTTTTGTACTACTTGGAAGTAATATGATGCAATTATTTGATAGGATTAAATAACAATGACGGGGCTTATCTTGTTTTCTTTATTGCATCTCGGCGCCCTGTGTTGTACGCGTGCATTCTTGCGGGTTCTATCAGTGTTGTACAAGCATTTTGAACCATAATCTTCAACTTAATGGGAAAATTAAGCGAATTACTCGCCGACAATTATCCCGGTAATTGAAAATCGTGTTAGTACGGGGCGGGCTCGTAGACCGAGCGCCGTGTGATCTGCGACATGTTTTCCCAAACATGGGACCCTTCATTCACGTTTTATCATGTTTGATCTGGTTTTATTCACGGATCCTTGCAACTGGAGTTAAAATGTTTCGCTGTCGCGTATACGACCGGTCAAGAGTATACGAGAGCAGTGTTCATGATCAATAAAACAGGGTAATATTATTTTATAGCGGCGCAATAAACCTCGTCGAGTTGACAGTTATACGAATTATTTATGCTGCTTGTTGACGTAAAGGTTGCATTAAACTTTCGTAAGACAATATTCCTCGTCCGCAGAGTACGCCGAGTATACTTTCTCGCCCGAGAAATCATTCGGTCCGCAAAAAGACCGCCATCAGGCGTAATTTGATTTTTATTGCCGAACTAAATAAATATACACAACCACATGAAATAAACGATAAAGATAAGATCGTTGCTAATGACTTCCACCTGTGGGCTCGATAATTTCTTCGTAATAAATACGCGACTTCCGCTTTTTATGTCCTTGATACCTTCCGCCTTCTATTTTCGATCAATCTTATCGACTTTTAACTTCCTGTACATTAAATTAGATTATTGTCCCGAATTTCATAAAAAATATATTCATGTCGAAGGTATACCCATTTTTTTCTATATTATTCATTGAGCTTCAGACATCCACAAGGTCATGAACGAAACATTTCAAATGGAGGTCATACTGTACTCAACTTGTAATCATCTGAATTGAGAAATACCGGTAAGTAGATCAGTATTCGGTACTCGAAATATTTCGTTCGTTTCTGAACTTGTGAGTGTCCCAAGGTCACTGAATGATACATTGAATTCATTTTCATACACGCTCCCATATAATGTAAAAATATAAATATAACATTCCATTTAACATTAACCGTACCGAGCACAAAATGCGACTATACATACATTGTTGTATACATTGTTTTATATAAAACTACAAGACCGAATTATTTCTTAATTGCTCGCAATTTTTACAACGATACGTGCTTGAACGAAGAAATTTATTGAATAATTTCTAATGGAATCACATCCTTGTAACTTTAATAATTATAAGATAAATAATGTGAAACCGGTCAGTAGACCGGTCGTGGTACGATTAGTGTTACAAAATTGATGGTCACCTTCAGTTCTCAAAAGATAGTGTGAATGAAAAAAACTTCTATGCACTATTACATTACTTGTAGAAAACCGTACAACTTCTTCCTGTTTCATTTTTCCCTAGCAGTGAGCACCCTGTACCAGAGTTGGGCATTAAAATTTTAATCAAGATCGATTGATTAATGTGTACGATTAAAAAAGTAATCGTTGAAAAATCGGCGATTGATTTAATCGATTGATGAAGTCAATCGGTTTATCCATAAATTGTAATGAGGGAGAGAAAGACAGAGAGTGGAGATGGAGAATTGGCAGAAATATATCTCAACAAAAACTCAGTTTACATTTTTTTCAGTATCCATACAGTTTTGACTCCGTATCTCATTTCGAAGTTTCAGCAGTTAATCATTAATCAATTATCCGATTGACGATTGATAGGAATGTAATCGTTAATCGTAAGTATTTAGTACGATTAATAAGTATTTAATCGTTAACCGCAATTAACGACTAAACTAGGGGATTAATTGTTAATTTCGATTAACGATTGAAGTAGAAATTTATTCGTCGATCGTTGATTAAATTTTTGCCCTGTACATAGATTTTCCGGTCATTGAAAGAAGACGAAGGTAACGAGAAAAAAAAGTGACTCGACGTTGCTGATCGGTATGGACGTAGCTTAATCCGCGGAACCGGATAGACTCGGCATCCGTGAAACACGACGGTCGCGTCGCGCGTCGTTCCGGCTTCAATGCTACCGCCCGCCTCGTAAAGAGGGTGTTTACAGGCGCATTAAATAGTCCCGATGGAAACTTCGATCGGCGGCGTTACGCAATGCTGTTTCGCGCGGGACGAATAACGATCGGCCATGATTAGATTAATTGGACGCATTAAACTAGTTTAAACTCTGTCCCGGTGCGCGTTTCTCCATCGCCGGCACGGTGTGATCCCGCGGTCGTAAAGACGCGCACCGTACGCGTACGCATGCACGTGCACGCCTTCTCTGCACGCTGCACGCGGTTATGGCTTCTCGTAGAATAATTACGCAAAGGTTCGTATCCACGGGGCCCGAGGAATCTCTGGAATTCCGCCGGATAACCGAGAATATCCTTCTTCGCCCCTTCTCACAGCAGCTGGCCTGGAATTAAATTATTCGTTTCCCCAGGCGTACTTTAAAAAAATATAATGAATTTTTACTAAAATTTTTCTCGCATAGTCTAAGCTCGAAGTTGAACTCCTTGAAACATTTGGTCTAGATAAATAATTATTCATAGAAGTTTATAGAAAGTTATTAATTCCTGTGATATCATTTTCCTTATAACTATGAAATAAGAGATCTTTATGCGAAATAAAAAGTTTCTTCATCAATTACAAGATTCCGGAGCCAAATCAAAATTGGTTACTACCTTTGATACTGTTAACAGGACAAAACTGATGTGTTGATACTCTTAGATTCTTTTAATGTTCCTACTGTTTAAAATTACGGCTGCTCATTTTTGTCATAAATGCATAAAATCCACAGTTGCTTACAAGTGTAAAATTTCGTCATGTTACGGTTCAGAGTATTTCTATAATTTCTAAACAAACATTCCCAAAGAAAAGTTAATAGAAAACATATCAGTTTCCAATATGTAGCTATCAAGCCTGATACGAAAAAGCGTCTGCAAGAGCAACGAACTCGGGAGTTTTGTTGCTGGTCCAAGGTTCGCGAACTTTCCATCGCATCGCGCGGACTGGCGAAAGATAAAAGCGTAGCGAGAGGACGAATCTGTTTTGCGAGCGTGCTCGTTAAAGCGTTAACCAGACGGTTCTGGTGCGAGACACGATTGGATGAGCGCGAATTCCGTTGACAGTCGAATTTACGACCTGCGTCGAGCGGTTCCAGCGATAAGGTGAGTCGCGGACCATAAAGGTAACGACGCGTTCCTCGGTGATAAGCAGCGTCGATAAGGAAACCGGAGAAAAAGAGTCGACCGGTAGCTAATGCATTCTACCTACTCGCGCAACAATAAAACTGTTAGCCGAAGGTAACGTTCGTTAACCCGGCCACGTGACGGCTTCTTTATGCTCGCGTCTGCGTTATCTGCCCGCGCGGACC
The DNA here is from genome assembly GCA_028455795.1 of Lasioglossum marginatum. Lineage (NCBI taxonomy): Eukaryota > Metazoa > Arthropoda > Insecta > Hymenoptera > Halictidae > Lasioglossum > Lasioglossum marginatum. Next base: position 3,451,461 of record CM052265.1, read on the forward strand.
TTACGACCCGTGTCTTCGCAACGAAAGAAACAGGAGGTGAAGGAGGTCGTCGATTCCCGCATTTGCATCCGACTGTCACCTGCGAAACCCTGCTGGAGTTTCACTTGGCATCGGATCAAGCGATCCTTCATTCATCTCTTTCTTTTCGTCTCTCTCTCTCCACTCCTCTCTTCTTCATTTTCCAAATGACGACGCGACGCTGATGAAACTACGAATCGCTGGGAACGTGACTGACGAGAGGATTTTCTTAGTGTTATCTTCCTGTTTTCAACGTTCCCCAGAAGGAATGGGATGGATGTTTCATTGGTAAATCCAATATCCTTGCGAATGTTCGCCATTGCGCGCAGAAAGGAATTAAATTCTTTGCTCTTGAATTTATCTTTCCCACTTTTGCTGGACGCCTGTCTTGGAGATATTGCAGGGCTTTACGTTTAATAGTATACATAATATATGGTGTTTGATGCTGATTTTATGCATTTAGAACAAAAACGTGTAGGTCGAATTTCAAAAAGTTTAGAATTTAAGAGAATTCAAAAACACCAATATATTATTTTCAACCCACTAAAATTATTAAAGAAGCTAAGAACATTTTTCTTGGCTCCTGTTTCTTACAATTGATACAGAACATTTTTATTTCTCATAAAGATCTACATCTATTGATGATCATTAAAATTAAAATCCATCCGTACTTAATCAGGTGCCATTGAAGTGTGTCACATTACTATAATAAGTGGACTGCGGATCTTTATGCAAAATCAAAAATACTTGCATTGATTTCAAAGCACAGGAGCCAAATAAAAAATTTATTCTTCTGTTAATTATCTTATTAAACTGAAACTAGTACACTGACGCCCTTCAATTTTTTTAATATAACCTCTGCTTTAAATTGTGCGTACCTATTTTTATCAAAAATGCATAAAATTCGCAGTCTAATAATAAGTTACGAGACAAACATTCCATCCTTTTTCCCGCAAGGCGATCATGTGGCGAAACAGGCTAGTTCACGACAAAGCCCGTAAACGCAAACAATCCTTGGTCACGTATCACCTGCCTAACCCTCGGCTTGTAACAGGCATATTATTTATTTCGAAAGCGTAATGAAAGTTGTTGGTTGATATATAATGTGTGTTGCACAGTAAGCGAGGCGCTTGAATAAAGGAGATGTGATTACGTGTTGCCACGTTGAGATGTTAATTCGTTACTTCACGCGTCCACTTTTCCGCGCGAAGGTCGAGGCGACCAGCCGGAGATCTTGTCAAGAATTTTTCTCGATTAATCTCGATAAAGGAGGACGAGACAGAACGTTGCCCTTGTCTTGCCGGGGCAACGGCGGCGAGGACGTTGTGGAGTGGACGTTGGAGGTCGCCGTTTCGAAAGTTAATAACAACAAAGAAGGGACAAGAATGGAGCAAGTACGCCCGGTCCATGGATCCTTGAATCGGATCCGAAAATCTGATTGGCCCATGCGAGCGAGGGCCGTGATACAGACCTTCATTCCCAACCATTCGTCTTCGTCGCATTACTCGCGCGGAATGCTTTACGATCGGAAGGATGCTGACTCCTGTTCTCATGATCGAGTTCAAGGGTTATCGTCGGGCCGAGGATTTTATGCTTATTCTTACCGAGACCGTCTTATTCAATTTTCTCGCGGTCCCCACAATTTTTTCAATGGCTCTATAATTTTTCATGGACACACTGCCACTTTTTTCGTTAATTCTACGACTTTTCATAAGCTCCATAAATCTTTTTCACAGCCCTCACAAGTCGTTCAAAAATTTTTCATGGGCCCTCCACTTTTTTTTAAAGCTCTACAATTTTTCATAAACACTCCCATTTTTGTCGTCAATTCTACAACTTTCCATAAACTCCATAAATTTTTCCATAGCTCCTTTTTACAAGTCTTTCAAAAATTTTTCATAGCCTCTCCACTTTTTTTTTAAACTCTACAATTTTTCATGGACACACTGCCACTTTTTTCGTTAATTCTACGACTTTTCATAAGCTCCATAAATCTTTTTCACAGTCCTCATAAGTCGTTCAAAAATTTTTCATGGGCCCTCCATTTTTTTTTAAAGCTCTACAATTTTTCGTAAACACTCCCATCTTTTTCGTCAATTCTACAACTTTCCATAAATTTTTCCATAGCTTCTTTTTACAAGTCTTTCAAAAATTTTTCATAGCCCCTCCACTTCTTTTTTAAACTCTATAATTTTTCATGGACACATTCCCACTTTTTCGTCAATTCTAAAACTTTTCATAAGGTCTATAAATCTTTTTCACAGTCCTCACAAGTCTACAACTTTTCATAAGCTCCATAAATTTTTTCACAGCCCTCGCAAGTCATTCAAAAATTTTTCATGGGTCCTCCACTTTTTTTTAAAGCTCAACAATTTTTCATGGTCTCCCCCACTTTTCTCGTCAATTCTCAAATTTTCCGCAGGCTCCATAAGTTATTTCAAAAGTACCTCAATTTTTTCATACCCCTCACGAGGTTTTTAAAAGTTTTTCATGGGCCTTCCACTTTTGTTTAAAGCTCTATAATATTTTGTGGTCTTCACGAGTCTCCCAAAAGACATTTTGAAAAACTTGTGAACAAAACGACTACTTCATGAATCGCCAATCTTACCATAGTCACTCAATTTTTTTAATAGCTGTACAGGTTCTTGTGGACTTCAGAAGTTTTTCTAAAATTTTCCATAAGCTCTTCTACTCTGTTATTATAAAAACAATTACTTTCACATGCACAATAATCTCCTTTAAAAAAGTCCTACAATTTTTTCATGGACTTCACATTTATTTCAAAGATTATGAAGAAAGTCTACGAAGTATTCGCGCAGCCTATAAATTATTTAAAACGATGCATGAAGATCGGATACAACAAATATCCATTTATGTTCATACTAATCAACGTGCGCGCATATACACAGAGTGCATAGGTGTCCGTAAATTATAAGGGAATCACGTAGTGGAAAAGTGATTAATCTTCTGGAAAATCTCCTCGACGGGTTTGCTTGAATTTAGTCTAACTGTACTAACACTGACGGCATTCCTCGGTTTGATTCATGCACCTCGCGTTTGTCTTGTTTATTATTCGTCCATCGGGGTGCGTTTCTGCTGTTGGCGAAGTATATTTGCGCTGTAAATCTCGAAACACAGTCGGATGACTTCAACCACCCATCCTCGTGGATAACAGAATGGAAAATTTGGATTCGCGTGTTTTCAGGTCTGCGAACTGATCGACCCGTTTGTAAATTGACGGTGACGTTGAATAGAACTATGAACAAATAGGGATGAGTACGGTTTTATCATAGCGGTAGATTGTTTTCCATTATGTCATCGTAGCGCAGCCTGTCAGTCCACTTTCGACATTCCGCGGAACGTGCAAGGAACACTCGAAGCCGCCGTTTCTCACCGTTCATACGGTGCTCACTTCCTCGAGCGACATTCCACGCACATATTTATGCAAAATAGACATGTGAGCGAGCGTAATCGACATCGACTTTTCCCGAGAATAGCAATGCTGCGCGATGCATCCGAGGATGACGAGCGTTTTACGATCAAACTCTCGCTCGTTTCGCTCGATTTAACCTTCTCGGGCGTGCCTACGACGTTTTACTCCAATGTAACCGATTATATCAATTTGCTGTCTAATTTATAACTAGATAAACGCTCTCTTGAACATCTTCTTAACCCGATTAAACACATAACCGTAGGTAGACCATCCTATAGCTTCAATATGATCATTTTCGAACAACTTTGTTACTTTACAACCTTTTCCTCCACATAATAATCATGCTAAATCAATTTCTAACCTGATATCTAATTCAATGAACAATTTCAAGATGAGTCAGGTTATACAAGAACCTGATTTATGATAGATGTGAATACGTGGAATTTTAAAAAATATAATGATTACTCATTTACTGCATTTCTTTCAACAGTTTGTTAATGTTCCTCTAAAAATATTACAAAATTTCTCTGACTGTCAATTCTCTCTTTGCTCGCTAATATATTAATTAAAATCAGAATTTGTGTAAATGTGTTAAATACAAAAGACCTTAAATAATCTTTACATTTTGGCTACGTAAGGGCTAAGAAAGAAAAAGATGTCTACCAGGTCGTTTTCTACAATTATAGAAAAATTTTATTTTGCATGAACATCCAGTCTAACAGCGACGAATCACTTTTCTCCATTAGTCAGTTTTATTGTTCTAGATCAAGTTCCTTCATTCCACGCTAATTAATTGATGGAAACGGTTTGCGGTCTATTTCCTGATTACATAAGCTCCGATTAAGTGAAGTTCTTGCTGCATGAATATTAACGATCACGGGAGAATGATCTTTTGTTAAACTCGATCATCGAGTTCTCACCTCCTGCCTTGTTATTCTGTATTCAACACTAACACGACCGATTAGATTGATTTACAATTCAATTGGCTGCCAGAACTAAACTCCGTTTGAAAAACTTTCGACTCCAGGAAGTCTGAGAGTCGAGAGAGAAAGAGAGAGAGAGAGAGAGAGAGAATGATCTTCGCTACATCATTGAATTAACAGTACAACGTCGGCCGCGATGAATACTTATCTCGATCGGATCGGTTCCTGTAGACTGTATACTGTATACTGTCGAATATTTTCGCAAAGAGATATTCACTTCGTATTCCCAACGCACCGAGGAAGTAATCGGGAGAGCTCATTAAATTGCTTTTCACATCGGATTCTACGAAACGTTCCTCTCGAGCCTGTTCCGTTGTCTGCGAATTCATGGCCAGCCTTCGATTTTCAATTGGAAGTAAAGTGAAAATTCCGGGATCCCCGCGGACGTAGTTCTAGCCGCAAACGCGAGTTGCAAACGCGGAACAAAATTCGTTTCTTACGAATTAAAAAATATACTATGACTCTCCCGTTAGTATTCGGACACTCTCAAAAATACGATAACTTGTTTAATATTGGATTATACCGGGAGGAAAGATAGAAATGTCGAAGAGTGGTTGGAGAAATTGAGGAGAAGGAGAGAAAAGAGAGCATAAATATTCCAAAGAACTTACCAAACTTAAAAACAAATATTAGGGAATGGGGAAGGATGCAATAACTAGGTTGGTAATAATTAGGATACTAGAAGAGTAGGACAGGGTAGAAATGAGTGAAACAAAGAAACAGAATGAGATAGGTTTGTACAGTTAGATTAATGTAAACCAAGTCACATTTCTTAGCTGTAAGGCTGAAATAAAGCAAATACATACATACATACATTTTGGATTATACGATCCGAACTTTCCTGAGAAGTTAGAGCAATTAGTTTACTGCATGTTTTGAAAAGAAATTTTTTCAAAAATTAGTCGAAATTGCATAGAAAATATTAAAAATTGCGTTTCATAACTTCTTTATGTGAGCCTATATTGAAAATTTAAGAAATATGTTTTGTTGATCTGTGTCATTTATACGCATTGCGAAGGTTTCATCGAAATCAGACATTGAAAGATGTAAGAATCCTTAGATTTATTGCAGTTAGAGGCCGAAAATCGTAAAAAACTGAAATGTTTTATCCTTAAACCATCCTTAAACCTACCATCCTTAAACTTTTGTAGCTCGTTGCTCGATTTTGATGAAATTTTCAGAATATGTTCAATTGATACAGATCTACGAAACGTGTTTTCTGAATCGTTTCAGTTTCGTTTCAGAATCGTTTTCGAATGTTACCTGAATTGCAACAAACTGGAGTGAAATGGGAATTTATTTTCTTTCTTAATGTGTTTAGTGGGATGAAAATAATATAACAGTATCCTTAAAATCTTCTAATATGTACACTATTTTAAATTACAACAACTCGTTTTTGTCATAAATACATAAAATCCGCTGTCTATTGATAATAATCATTACGAGAGAGGCAAAAGATAAAATCGACAGCTCAGTAACGTATTTATTTTCGTACACTGCACAATGATAAATGTAATTCAATATTCATAATATTTTACATTTTTTAGTTTTCGAATTGTAATACGTTTTCTGGAACGTGGTATGTATCGTGATCATGCTGGAAACAAAAATAAGAAAAGTTCACGGCCTAAATGCATCGCTAAATAATTTTCATTTTGGCCAAACTAGTCTCGCGACGGCTTTTGAAGAAGTTAACAGTGATTGATGACCAGCGCGGTTGTCAACGCGTTAATTTATACTTGCGATAAATAAACAGCGGCCGGGAGGGAAAATAATTAAACGCAGCGAGCTCCGATCGAGCCGGTTGAATTATTTAAAGGCATCTCGTTGTCCTCTGTTGATCCGGTGATCTCGAGGTGCGGCTATAAAAAGGTCGCCGGGAAAAAATTCTCGAAGTGCGTATGTTCCGGCGAATAAACCTGTAATCCCGCGTCTTTATTCGCTTTATGGTGTCGCGTAAAAACGGAGAAATAAATGCGACACCGTAGAATCACGGCTCCCGCTGTGTTTTTACGAGCGATCGTTCTACGAGAACGTTTTCATAGTATAGCTCCCAGCTCCCGGTAATCGCGTTGGACGTGCCAGTATAATTCCCGTTTACCCTAAAATTGAATTATTCGATGACGAGCCCGTTGTACCCTCGCGATTACTGTTCATTTGTCGCTAGATCGCGACACAAGTACGTGGTGATGTTGATAACGTAGATTTGACGTAGATTTTAGCATAGAACAGAACCTATACCCATATTTAGCATATTAAAAGTCGGTAAAGGTTCTGTACACTGAAAATTGCTGAACTTTAAACACATATAACTTTTGAACCAGTGAATTTCTAAAATTAAAATTGGGATTTTCGGCATTTTCTTGTCAGAATGTACAGGATTACATTAAAAGAAGTTAAACATTTTTGGTTTTTTGAGGTGTAGTTCAGCTTAAGATACAAATATAATATTAGAAATTGGCCACACGTCGCGTGGCTTCGTTAAGCGTAATATCGGTAACTGTGACAAATTTCTGTCGGAACGACCGTATTTGAATGAAAAAGGTCTCGGCTCGGCTCGTAAAGCGACGGTAAGTGGAAGCCTGGAGGTCTCCGCGATATTCCCAGGGAAATTGTTCTGTCGTTAGTCGACCGGAAGTCGATGAGATCGACGGGTGTTTAAGTCAAGATCGGGCTTGATTCGGGTCGAGTGGCGAACCTGACATTGATCCAGCGAGAAATGTCAACCGGCGAACGGGCTCGTTTAAGGGAAACACTTCGAACGAGACTGCGAATCAGTGCTTCTTTAACCGAACTAAAAAAATTGAAGGCCCGGCCAATGAAAAATCGGTAACCGCCTTTCTCTTTTACAAATGGACTATCGTTTTACACACGGATCTCTACAGGCGCCAAATTATAGGGAGCAGCGCAAATTTACTTTCTGCTATCCTTTCATCAACTATTAAAACAAAACTGTTCACCTTTTTCATGTAATTTCCTTACCGACACAATTAATTCATTTGAATTAAATGCAAAATAAAAATACTTTCTGTACTTCAAACCATTCATTATTTCAGACGATTGTTTCTTATCTTATTTCAAATAATATCTGCCCAACTCTCAGGTCGGCTGCTTACTTTGTAGTACATACTGATTTCTTTAACACGCCTTAATTAACACTAGGTTCACGGAACATTAAAAGTGGCTATGTTATATTACTCTGTGAAAATAACAAGTATACGTTATAAAGTTCTAGCCATTCTTTTTGTAATATTTATCCAAAGAAATTTTGTTGAATAATTCCTCACAATCTCAAAAATCTTTACAATCTCAAAAAATACTAGCAAGCCCAGCGATAAATTCTTTTAAACGTTATAACAACGTTCCTTCATTCTTTTGTAACAACGTTCCCTTCTTTATTTCTTGGTTCGCTTATTTCTCAGTTTCCGCTGAAAATCCGTCTCCGTTGCATCGCGATTCCGCGAGCCACGTGTTTTTCTATTCCGTTGCCGATCTCCCGCGACACTGAGGATGAAAACCGAGATATCGAAAGTCATTCGGACGCGTCCCGAGTTAACGAAGCCTTAATGGGAAGCGACGCGTTGAAATATTCGCGGCGAGCGAGTCGCGCGTGAAACGAAACCGAGATCGGGAGCCTCGGGGGAACCCGTCGGATTAATTCGTCGGGTCGGTGCGCCCGGTTTGACACGCGATAATAATTCCGTGCTGCGGTGCACAAAAACATTTGCGGAACGGATTGTGCAAATAGAAAGCATCGCCGGCGAAAGCACGGATTCCGATTCTCGGTTGGACCGCGATGGCGAACGCGTATACAGGCTGTTCAAAATAACCGAACTCCGGAATACTTGACGCGCAGTATTTTCTGTATTTTCAGCGTGATAGATCCACCCCGAAGTTATTCATAGTGAAATATATACGCTCGTGAACATACAATATTGAAATTATATTTTATACAGAGCAATATTTAAAACAACGATGGAAGCTTCGTACAAATAATTATAATAGTTTACATTCCATTCTCTTTTCATAATTTTATTCGAAGATGCTGCTCGTTTTATGTTTACATAAACGATGTTCAACAAAAACAAAGTGTTTTTGTAGAATGTCTTGTTGATTATTCTTTTTACAATTACAAATATGAGTGACTAATGTAGGGATCTTCAAATAATTTCGAAACGCAGGTTTTAATAAAATGGAACAGCGGCACGTATTATTTTGAAACGGGTTTAATGGCAAGAACAGTGCATGTGCTCGACGAATTTTCCATCCGACCACTGCGGATTATCCCATGCAACGGCAGGATTGAAGTGGTCTTGCTCGCGTTCCAGCGAAATGGCGACGGTGCCCGCGGGACTGTAAATAAATAAGCGAAAAAGAGACGGGCTCGGTTGCGTAACGCGTCACAACGCACAGCAGCGTGCTTCTAATTAATTGCCATTTCTGTTTGGAATCCGCCACCCGTGTAATTACTGCGAATTTCTTCCACGTACGAAATATCTTTCTTGTCTCGCAAACATCGCATAATGATATCGTCGATACGTTATTCTTCCACTCGCATAGAAAGTATACTCGATAATCACATCGATTAACATTGGAGTAAACGTAATTTTAAAGTAAAATTGAATAGTGAAATTCAAATTGAAGAGACGACCTTAAAGAACAGCTTCTTGCCTTGAAACGATGTGCGTATATGCTAATGCCCCAATTAAGCCATCGCGGAGGATCGCTCCACCCTTATCGATCGCCGCTCATTTAGAGTCGTCCCTTTGTTTTTGACACTCGGCGGCATTAATTGCGATACATTGTGGCCGAGCCGAGGGAAACCTGAAAATCGCGCTCCTCGAAGCACGAGAGCTACAATTTGACTAATAGCAACCCGAAAACTGAATTTCACCGACTGGCGCAATCTGTACTCGATGTACAGCGGCCGACAATTTTGATCCTGTTACAATTAAACTGTGAATCTTTATGCAAAAGATTATATCAAAAAGCAACGGGTTATAAATAATTGTAATTTTACTCTTGATGGGTGAAAAATTCACAGTGCATAAAGCGGTATAATGTGTTAAAATCTAGTTGAAGTTCGGAATAGAGATATATAGAATTACATGTTAACTATTATGGAAGTTTAAAAGGTTCATGAAATATAATGTGGACAAAAGAAATTTGCAAAAACTTCAATAGTGGAAGATAACAATACATATTTTATAAATAGTATTTTTAAATAAGTCTAAAATTACATGTTAACTATTATGGAGGTTTAAAAACTTCATGAAACATAATGTGGACAAAAGAAATTTGCAATTGCATCTTCAATAGTGGAAAATATAACAATACATTTTTTTAAAATAGTATTTTTAAATAAGTCTAGTTGAAGTTCGGAATGGAGATAATATTACATGTTAACTATTATATTATGGAGGTTTAAAAAGTTCATGAAACATAATGTGAACAAAAGAAATTTGCAAATGTATTTTCCATAATGGAAGATAACAATACATATTTTTTAAATAGTATTTTTAGACACGGTAAGAACATAATTCAAGAGAATTTGAAAGCCATAATACAGGACCGCAAGAGTAAACGAGTGAACTGCATTTTTAGATACTATTAACATATCATTATAGATTATATTTTGCAATAATTTTTATATGTCAAAATTGAATTTTGTGGAGCTAGATCGTGGAAATAGCCCACTGTGCGTCGACCCCGAAAACCCGTTTGTTTAAACGAACGACGGCGGATAACCTCATCGTGACGAAGAATGGCGATTGTTATGGAACGCAGATTTACACGAGTGTCGGTGGAAGAGTCTCGTGGCGAAGAAGACGAAAAGCTCGTCGGTTACGCCGTCGATGGAATAACCCGTGATTTTCTTTGAAAACACCGGGCGCCGTGAATTTCATCGGCGAAAGATAACCAAAGGACGCGAGGGGGAAAAGAATGGATAGCAGGAAGAGGAGGGGGAGAGAAAAATATTTGCTCGAACGTTGATCGATCCTCCACGTAGAATGAATAATGATTTTGTTTGATCGTGATTAAAACGGAGACGCATCAAAGAGTAACGTGTTTCCGAAAGATACCAGCGCGCGAGATTTGTTTGGAAAATGATCCTGGGATTTCGTTGGTACCGCCTCCCCTAAATCATCTTGAAGTTCTCGAAACGTTGCTGGTACTTGCTACTTCGGAGAAGACGAGCACAGCTGTTTATTTTAAACCGGATTCCGATTTCAGTGTTCTGGAAAAGAGCAAGAGTTCTACGCGTTTAATTTGAAGCGTGTTCGGGGAAGAGGGGTCGAGAATGATTATTATAGATCAAGTTTCTGTGTACTTTCTGTTAATTGAATTCGTACTGATTAGTCTGTTACCCCATACAATTTAATTTTGAAGAATGTTTATGCACTTGCACACCTTTTACCGCGCGCATCATCTGACTGCGATTATTTTATAATTTTAAATTTTTCAAAGTTCATGGATAACTTCATCTAAGAATTTCGATCTATTCTCTTATATCTGCCCTTGTACGAGATTGAAAGTCATTGTGTTACATTTCGCACACGAAATTTCACAATCTATGGTTGAAAGTTCATATTTTCGAGTGTACATAACAGTTAAAAAGAATTGTCGTCACCCTAAAAAAAATATTCCAATTCACCTCAGTTCTCTGCCTTCTACAAAGTTGAAATAAATTCAATCTTCTCATTTCTGTAAAGCATACACTCTTGTATGTTTTCTGCTTTTAGCGTTGAATTAACAATTTATAGCGAGATATTCTCTGGAAGCAAAAGTTAAATTTCCATTTAAAAAGCGCAGAGATATCGCTTTTGCGTGTCGAGTACGTCGTCGACAAGTCTGCAGCGCAGGAATACAGCAGATTACGATTGGATCGACGTGGTTCACGGTCGAATAACGCTGCAGCAAGGATCATCCTGGACGAGGATCGAGCAGAACGCATCGAAAGGGCTGTCAGAGTGAAACAGTGACGTAGAAGCCTCGAGGAATGCAGTTGCTCTTGAGCGGTTCGACCGGTTCGACGCCGTTCCGTGTCCTACGTCTCTGTTTTCCCACTTTTTGTCGTACCATCCACCTTTGACATCCCCGTGCGCCGTCTGGCAGGTTCATCTTTCTCGAGACATCCCCTGGTCTCCCACTTCACTCGTGTTTCCTGACAGATACCGGATCCTCGATCCCATTCAATGGCAATACTAGTTTCATGGGAAGCGAACCATTGGCATGCATAATTCAGATACAATTCACGTGGGCCTATTAAGATAACATTGTCTTCTCTATCGAATTGCATCAATATTTATACCCTACACAGGAAAAAACCAATACTGTGCGTGGAAACTTCTATGGCGATTGCACATCTGTCTGTTCCTCGGCTCCATCGGGTTTACCCGAATAGCGTTTCACCTCGGAGCGTGACGGATCAGACTCATTCACTGCCTTCAGTGCAAAAAAGTTCGCACTTCAAAAATTCAGCTGTGGTACGCAACGATCCAATAAAGCTGCCGATTGCTAAACATCTAAGGTCAAAATATCGGTCGTTTGAGGACATCTACCGAAGTGAAAATTTCTATAATTTATATCTATACAATTCACGTGCGCCTATTGAGATAATATTGTCTTTTCTATCGAATTGCATCAATATTTATACCCTACACAGGAAAAAACCAATACTGTGCGTGGAAACTTCTATGGCGATTTCACACCTGTCTGTTCCTCGCTTGCTCGGCTAAACTCGGCTCCCTCGAGTTTACCCGAATAGCGTTTCACCTCAGAGCGTGACGGATCAGACTCATTCACTTCCAGTGCAAAAAAGTTTGCACTTGAAAGATTCAGCTGTGGTTCGCAACGATCCAATAAAGCTGCCGATCGCTAAACATCTAAGGTCGATCGTTTGAGGACGTCTCGGTCGGTGCTCAAAACATTTTTTCAGACTTTACTGCTTGGTTTATCCGATCCTGTTAGACCCCAATCCCATTACCATTTCATCTCTTCTCGCGCATTTCGTCGCGGGTTTACGAGGCGCGTGACGTCGACGTCGATTTCGCTACACCGTTCCGCCACTCCAGGGTCCGTCTATCTCCGTTCCATCGTCGTCGTCGTCTGACGAATCCGACGGATGCTCTGTTCCCCATGGAATTTACGAGTCGAGTGGTCGATCTTGTTGTACAAATCAGTTTCAAGGTTTCCGGTGCACCACCAGCCGCCAGATGTTTCATACTTGCAACGGAAACCGGACTCGCCGCGCCGGTTGTTTGGATACTTGGCCGAATATTGCCGTTTATTGTTCGACCGCGGATTTTATGCGCTTGCACCGCTCTCGCCGGCGTTGAACGTAATGAAACATAAAGATAAAGACCGTGTTCGCTCGTTCTGGAACTATATAGGACATCCTATTAATTTGATGAAATTTTCAGAATATAATTGGTCACAAAAAAACCTTCGCAACTCAACATTTTTCAGTTTTCGTTTTATTGCGTTAAAATACTGGCCAGAGGTGTATCTCTAATGTAGACAATCGTCACAACTCCAATCTTCTTAAATAATTATCAGGTTTTATTTATTTTACCTACAGCCACAGCTAGTTAATCCTTTGCACTCCGAATTATTTTTCGATTTTGTTGCCAACAACTTCCTACTATTTTAAGTGTTTTATTTGAAATTTATTGCAACAGACGGTTCCTCGACTGCTACTTATTTTAATCAATGTTGTGTACTGATTATGTTAAATATAGCTCTCAAACTTTGTTGTAATTTATATTTGTGGAGTTTATATTTATTTTTAATCAAAAAATGAGACAATTAAATGCATGAAGGAAAAACCAAATACATATAAAAACCTGTTTTATTTACATTTTTCCTTCTCTCATTTTTCCTTCTCGAAGGAATGCAAAGGGTTAAACTATCAAAGGACCTTAAATGCTCTCCTGTAAAATTTGTACCTTTTTATTTGTGACGCACGTTTCTTGTGCGTGAACGATATACAATAAAAAAGTTGTAAATAACAACTTTTAGCATTTGCCCTGTAATTCCGACCAATTGCAATTTTTACAAAATTTCTTTATCGCGCATGTTTTCTTCATTATTTAGTTGAATTGATTCAATCGCCGAAGCACGTACATGCTGCGCTGCAATTGTAAAAGTGATAACATACGGGCTACAAGAATCGCGAACGTATGCAACCAAAGTAAGTTTCTATCGCGAGATCGTGGTCGCAAAAACCGTAATGTTATATTTCGATCGGCAGACAGTGGGCTGGAATTTCGATCGAGCAAAAAGCACCATGACGTAACAGGCGTGTCCGATCGGGGAGCAACCGATTTTTGGCCGAGGGAGCGAGCAAAAACGATTATCGATACCAACGGGCCGCCGTTATTTCAGGATCGGTTGCGGTGTGGGCGCCGCTGTTCGTTCAATGGAGATTCTGGTCCGGAGCACGATATTTTATTCTTTCGACATTTTTTACACGGTTCCGGTTGGGTACCGTTTGTTTAAATCGCGCGCACACGTGTTCCAAACTAGTTGATAATGTCCGAAACTGTTTCTAACGCTTATTAGTAGACAGCGGATTTTAAACATTTACGACAACAACATGACTAAGTGTAATTCAAAACAGTAAAGACATTAGAAGAATTTAAAAATATTGCTATATTATTTTCAACCTATTAAACGTATTAAGAAAGAAAATAAATTTCTATCTTACTCCAGTTTGTTGTAATTCAGGTAGAAAAATTTTATTTCGCATAAAGTTCCGCTGTCTACTTATTAGTCAGCATGTTTTTATCGTAATGGTATATAGACATCGGTAATAACGAGACAGCGGATCTTTATGCAAAATAAAAGTTTTCTGCCTGAACTGCAACAAACTGGAGTGAAATGGAAATTTATTTTCTTTCTTAATCCGTTTAGTGGGTTGAAAATAATCTGACAGTATTTTTATTCTATTGCTGTTTTAATAAAAGATAAAATCCGCTGTCTAATAATAACAGTGATTATTTTTCATAAACATTTTTTAGCGATGTTCGCATTTTACCGTACAATCGGAAAGAATTTATAGTAATTATTATACCGCGGATCTTTATTCAAAATAAAAACGTTTTGCATTGATTGCGGGAAGCAGGAATAGTATAAAAATTGATTTCATCCCTTGACGACTTTGTTATACTAAAAGCAACAATACAACGTTCTTGAATTTTTAAATCTTTTACTGTTTTATATTTCTCCCAACCAATTTCTTCGTAAATGCTAAAAGATCCGCAGTCTAGTAATTATATAGAAGTTGGTAATCATCACCAATTTCGTGACCATGAAATATGTTGCCAAGATCATTATTCTGAACAACTTTTCTGGAGCAACGTATCCAGAAACACCTCAACCGTTGATCTCCGATTTTGAGAAGACTATTAAGAAGATGGCAGGTAAATAAAGTGTTAATTGTTAGGGACCGATGTGCCGAAGCTGCGCATTCCATCGCGGGCCCCCGGACAAAAGCATCGGTTTGTTTGCTAGCCGGCTCGCCAACAACCCGGCCTTTCTTGCATTCGTGATCAGCCGACGCCCGTAAAACCCGACGGAACCTGTTTGAAACCCTGCGGACGCGTACCGCGCAGTCATTCATTCAGGTGTGTCTAACTATAAATAGAATTCCCGGAAGCCGATCAGAAAAGTCGATCGTTCTTTGCCTCGCTCGATTTGGTCCACGGATGAAGGGGATTGTTAGAGGTACGCTGGCTTGGATCAGCTTCATCGTCCAGACGTGACTTCTTTCCTACTCTTTACACCGGCTCTACTCCGATTTGCTTGTGTCTTTTTATTTTTAGGGATCTCCGACTAGAAGTTGCAGACATTCTAACCCAATGAAACGGTAGAACTAGCCACGAGATAAATACTCTGACTTATTAAAAAAAATTGAATACAGAGAATGGTGTCAGTTTTATTTTCAGAATTGTTGCATTGGAAAATCGTATTGCTAGACAGCAGATTGTATGCATTTATGACGAAAATGAGTAGGTCTAATTTAAAACAGTGAAAACATTTTAGAAGAATTTGGAAATACTGTTACGCTATTAAATATATTAAGAAAGAAAATTTTCTATTTCAATCCAGTTTGTTGCAAGTCAAGTAAACAAATTTTATTTTGCCTGAAGATCCGCTGCCTGCTTATTGCCTACAAGTCCTCGATTGGAAGCAAGAGGGCTGTGTCTTATCATTATAACTAGACTGCGGATTTTTAAGCAAAATAAAAATTGTCTGCATCGATTGCAAGAAATAGAAACTAAATTGAATGTTGTTTCTTCCCTTAATGATTTTAGTAGAGGACGAATCATATATATTGACATCGTCAAGTTTAAAAATTTTTCAACAATTTTGTATTTGTATGTATTCTTTATTGATTCCCCTTAGGGTTACAAATTCCTTAGCCCCTTCCCTCCAATTCCTTTCTCCGTTCTTGTCGCTCTTAAATTCTATCCTTATTCCTAACTTATAACTAACTTACATCTATACTTATCCTAATTTGCTAGAGAGAGAGAGAGAGAGAGACAGAGAGAGAGAGAGAGATTATATTTACAATAACAATTTTGTATTTCATCTATTCAATTTTGCTATAAATGCATAAAGATCCGCAGTCTAATTATAATGTTGGAAAATCGAACTTGAATAGGGCCACGATAAAAAATTGATCAACATGCTCCTCGATGTTAATCGCCCACGTTGGGGAGCCTATTAAATGACTGTCAGTATTCAAACTTTTAACAACATTCGCTGTTGTTCATGACAATCGCAGCATCAAGGGGAGCAGTGTTCTTTGGAGAACAAAAATTGCAAATATATAATAATTAGTTAAACAGGGAACTGGGTTAGAAGGCGTACGTGTGGAAGATTCGATGCATGATTGCAGCGATTAACTATAACGGGTAAATTGTAGTAAATTAGTTAAACAGGAGCGACTTTTACCATTAATATAGGAAATAGCAGTGCAGATCGTTTTTTAAATGAAATTGTACAATTTCAATGCAAGTCGCAAAGCATTTACACTTATTGCCAAAAAATTCCTGAAAATATTCAGTGGAGCTTCCATCGGCAAAAAACCTCCTTCCGAACCAACAAATTAGCATAAACATGGTAGCGCAGCACGTCCGGTAAATAAGGAAGGACGTCATTGCGCGCGGCTCTTGTAACAGAAACTCAATATCAATACTCGTACTCCAGTGAGCATTAATATCGCCTTCATTACTTAATGGTACCGTGGTGTTGCAATATTTATACGCGGCAACATACCATAACCTTCGAGCGGACAGAAACGCTGCGGCAAAAGGAGGAATACGAAATTCTTCGTCCACGAGCCGGGTAAACTCGACACTGTCGCCATATCCCGAGCGAAACTACTGCGAGTGTCCTCGAATTACCTCGAATTAAACTGGTAGAACGTTGGCAATACTTCACAAAAATTCACCCCCCTCTACCCCACAATTCCATACGCTACGACAAATAGTAAATTATTCTAAATACTATATTATTTTTATTTCACAAGTAACATAAAAAATTAATTTCCATTTCGCGTTCAAATCAAATAAATTATTCTGAAATAATATGTTATTCGAGTTATATTGGGTCTTCATTACATTGTTCAGATAATTAAATTATTCAAGTAATTAAATTAATTATGAAATTTACATACGAGCCGTTGTTTTCGAAAGTGGTGTATGTCCATTTTTGGAAAAAATGAGTTGATGATAATTTTAATCAGATATAGACATAAAAGAATTTTTTTTAAATTAATAAATGAATGGTCTCGTACCATTTTCAAAAACAACGGCTCTTACGCTAATTTCTGTAGTTTAATGATTACAGTTTAGCTGCGTTCGCTTTCAAAATTGTTCTTTGGTACGCGAAATAAATAGGATTTTGATCGAGTTATTTGATCAACTGAAAGATGAAGTGAAAAATTATTGGAATTTCAGTTGAAATTGAAATTGGTTGATGGGATAATGTTTCAATCTATTTTAGAACATGAACATTTTTTGATCAATTCCACCTATTTCATAGAAACGGGGTCCACTGTGCGGCGTTGGTCGTGAGCGCGACAAGAGCGGGAAGAAAAGGACGCTGGGAATCGGAATCAGCCGTTCCCAATGTCCTCCTCGTCCCGGTGTCCTGGTTTTCCTCGCTACCTCGCGACACGAAACTTTGAACTCGGAAAAATCCGGGTCGGCTGCTCGCGTTTCCACGAACGCGACAGTCGCTCGCGGAATACAGAACATTGTCATCAGTGGGTAGCGAGCGAGTGCGGGCCCCTGTATCGAAGATGCTTGCATCGGAATCTGCACGGAAATTACATTTGGGCTAGGGAACGAGGAGAACCTCTAACACGTGGACTGACAAATCTTACAGTAACGAGCGACGATTTTAGATCTTGCGGCTTCATTTAAAACACATGGTTGCGGTGCCGTTCACTTGAAAAATATAAACTGGTAATTACTGCATAATTGATTTCAACGAATTGTTGACTCGGTGAACTTTTGGAAATATTTCATTAGGTCATTTGGAAGGATTACCCTGGGTTCGTCGACAACTCATTTCACCGACACTGTTTTCATCACACGATTTGACCGACATTAACTTTTATCGACACTATGTTCTCATCGACATGGTCAAATCGTCGACAAATGTCTTCATCGACATGATTTGACCGACACTATGTTTTCATCGACACATTATTACACATCATTACACATTATTACACATTATTATATTATATCGAAATATTATGATTTTTGTTCATTCCTGTGTACCTATTAATAAAGTTTGTCTATTTGAAGAAATTCTGAGTAATAGCAATAAACACAAGCGAGCAATAAAAAGTTTGATCTAAATAACAATGGTTTGTAATTCTGTTTATTATTCATTATACAAGCAACTAAATGCGTCGAGAACAATGATAACGATTAATCAACATTAGCAAATACGAATTTGGTGTCAGTGGAAACTAATGAACTCAAATCTGTCGCTAAACACGGACTGTCGATGAAAACATAGTGTCGGTCAAATTATGTCGATGAACACAGGGTAACCCCAATCTTTTACCACTGATTCTTAGAATAAGTTTTATGACATTTTGGTCTATGATCTTTTGTGATTTTTCAGGCAACTTAAAGATCCCATTCTCGTAGAATTTCTGTTTTCTGTTAGCAAGAAAATTAGTTATATGACTTTCTACGACTTTATTTGAAATGGAATTTGCACCGTATAAAAAATGTTGAACAAAGCGAAGAAAATGGTAATCCTCTCCTTAAACAGCACACAAGTTTTTCTTTCGCGCACTGCATTTTTATCCTTGCCGTGATAAAAAAGCAAAAGGTGATGGAAACGCGTACTTTGATTTTGCATGCGATGCGATGATAACAAAATGCTTGGAAGGTTCGGAAGCACTACAAGGCAGGAAATGATATACCAGGATTTTGCTATTTAAAATAAGGTTAAATAATAATAAATGGAATCAATGCTATCTCTACGAAAAACGAAATTACTTTCCGGATGACCTAATATTTTGAGCCTGTCTGGGAAGCCTCTGCCTAGAAAGAATTCAGACGTCAGAGATCCGGATGCACGAAGTTTATACTAAAATTGGTTGCCATGTGCAGTTTATGGAAGGATTGTGGATTTGTTGGTGTAACAAAATAATGTCGTCCAGCTTCGAAGAAGTACTCGGAAGATTCGCCGGTCGGAGCGAGACAGAAGTCGTATCCGAGAGGAAACACGCTTGCACCGTGCAGCCGCGGTCACTTGCATTCAAGACACGCGCGCATTATTCGATAGGTCGGCAGGAAACAATGGGAGGCGACGTGATTGCACGAACGCGGCCGTCGATTCGACGGGGACGTCCCGCGACGTCTCTACCCCCGGCGGCGGTAACGGCTGCTCGATAAACTCGTAACCGTCGCGAGGTTTCCGGCGTTTCCTCGATCGCCGAGTTTTCGCGATTTACTGTTCGCTCCGCTTTGGCTCTCGAAAGCGTTCCCTATATTTTGCACGCGAGAAACGGAAAGAAAACAATCGCGGACGCGGGTGACGTGACCTTTCGCGGGCCCCATTGCGAACGTCGCGTACCGGCGCTATCAATTCTGTCAACTTACAGAGCGATTCTTCGATACAGTTTGAAATATCGAGTCATGTCAGAAAATGTTTTCCTGTGAAAATCTGAAGCATTATTGACAATATTGTTCACATTATTAAATATGTTGGTATCTAATCAATTACTACACGTTTAAGTATTGTATGAGGTGTTATATCAATATCATATCTATCACATGAAAGAACTGATACAGAATGGAATTGTTCTAAGTCGAATGAAATGTTTAATTTTCGAGTTAAAATAGCTCCGACTGCAAAGGATTAAGAGCGGCGGGTACATGTATGTATGTGGAATAGTTGTTCAGAATGTTGACCTTGACTACATATGTCAAGGTCAAGCTCATGGATCTGGGTCCACTTTTATCAGTATTTATCATTACAACGTAGAAGCGATATATTGGGTTGGCAAGAAAGTAATTTCCTTATTTTCAGGTGAAATAAAACCGTATTTCATTATTCAAGCGATGAACTTTAATCAATAAAATATTTTCTTATTTATTCTTTTCGGCAAAAGATTATCGAACAAAAGGGAAAATATCTTACTCATTAAAGTTCATTGCTTGAATTAAAAAATTGGGCTCTGGTTCACCTTAAAATACCGAAATTACTTTCTTGGCAACCCAATATTTCTACAATGCAGTATAGTAGAAAATGTATATATTGAAGAAGCTGCGAGCTTGCACCAATAGATACGGGAACAGTCGACATGTTTCTGAAGCAATAAAGTACTTAAGGTCGCAATCCTCAAGTCTTTCAAATTCGAAGGCCATCGTTTCAAAGGTCACCGGAATGACAAAGTCACCGGAATGTCAATTGTCATTGACGATTGGAAGGATCTCGAGATTGTAAAAGGTCCAAGGGTACATGTATAGGGGAAAGCTGTTCAGAATGTTGACCTTAACAACGCATGTCAAGGCCAAGCTCGTGGAGCTGGGTCCCCTTTTATCTGTATTTACCATTACAACGTAGAAGGGACATATTTCTACAATGCAGTACGGTAGAAAATTTATTGAAGAAACTGCGAGCTTGCACCAATAGATACGCGAACATATTCGGTAATTCAAATATTGTACTTGTACGGACGATTTACCGACCCGACCGACACACTGTTTGCCGCTAGCATACAACTGACTCTGTAAAATGGAAGGGAACTGAAATTTATACAATAGAACGGGAGAAATCAATTGGCCATTTTTATCCTGGAGATGATTCGCCGAAATCGTTCGTTAAAATTTCAACTTCTTCGAACCGGGCTTCCTTCGTCATCCGCTCCATTCCGGATCCTAACAATCGGCGATTCCGATGCACGCATAAACAGAGCCATGTTCCGAACGATAAAACGGGGAACGTTCGCCATACGTTTGCCATAAAATGGCTGACGCGACGCGCGGGATTGTACAATACGTTCTTCTCGTCGCCGCGACGACAAGAAACAGATTTCCTTAACGATCGTTGTCTTTTCTCTGTGTTGCAGGTGAGTAAACTCTCTCCTATTGTAAGCTCGGCGGCGCTCAAGGTTTTTCCGGCACGTAAGTACACACGTCGCAAAATTCTGCTGAAATATGAAGCTCTGGCGACAGTAGCGCGCTCCTAGGAGGTTCTGCGGTGAGTGGCATGCAGTCGTTGGTCACTCCCTTGCTAAATCCTTCGGGAACAATGCCCCTGTTTGTAATCCCCGCCCTGTGCACCGCTACGCTGCTCGCGATAACAGAGCGAGAGCAGTATTAAAAAGGTGGCTTGCCAAAGTAAAGGATAGTAATCAATACAAATTTTGTGTGTACAGGAACGCATGCAAAAATTCACGATATGCCAAATCACTGTAAATAGAAGTACAGTAAAGTCGCGATCTAGCTCCCTGAGGATCTCCACGATCACTGTCCGTTCGCCTACCTCTTTCTCGATCTGCCGCTCGGTCCGTGTTTACATGCTGCCCTTTTCTACATTCCTCATAAAAAAGTTTTCTACTGTCATAAAAAAATAGTTTTCCTACACGATCTCTGCCCCTACTCGGAATAGACGATCGGAGCTAGATCGCGACTTTACTGTAATTAGATTAGAGATTAGATTTGATATAATAATAATCTTTATTTATTCGGCCTCGTGGCTAGGGATAGGACTTGATTTTGCAATTGGTTTAAGCTTAATCTAAACATTCTATACATCCACTCTACAGCACCGTTTGTTCCTCTGGAAACCATGCAACATTTGTTCGAAGAATTTTTTCGTTCAACAAATAACTTTTGATATGGAGGGTCGTGCCACCCTACGAGACTTCTTCTGAGACGCGAACAGTAAATACTGTGCGCGACAAGCAAGAATTCCTGCGAGAAGAATGCGGCGTTGATTCGCCAGGCTGAAAAGGGCACGCCCTTTTTCACGCGTCCTTTCGCCGCTAGCGGACTACTGGCTAAAGCGGTGACACATACTATGTGGCGTGTGACGTCAAAGCCTAAACAAAGGGAATACGAGGGCGTCAACGGTAGGGATGGGCGGAGCAAGCAAGGCTCTTCTTCTGTGCCGCCCTGGGAGACTTATTGCGAGGCACGTACAGTACGTAGTTTGAATATCGATTTCCGAACAGTTCGTCGAAAAATTGATAAATACAGTTGAGATGTAGCGATTCCTGTGACGCAGGAATATCTGTCAATTTTGTATCTGAATAGAAAAGCGAAATATTTGGTGGAAATTCGACGTTGAATATCCGACTTTGAGAATTCCAATTTTTCCGCAGATGGCAAACATTGCAAATGAGAAAATCGATGTTCGGTAGAAAAATCAGGTGTTATTCATTCCCACAGAGAACTTTTGCTAAATGTTTGAAAAGTAAATATATTTAAAGTTCGATTCATATCTAGGTACAAATGTTTGTCTTTGTTCTCGGATAAAATCGTTATTTTTGCGGATGGCTCAAGAAAATTTTCAAGACAATCAATACGAGGATAATGCATTAAACATACTGTCCGAGAATGAATTGTTGTGGCACGCCTACTGCGTGTGTAATCGGTGAAATTAAAATAATGTTTGCCTCCGCCTCTGCGGCGCTAGTTGAATGACCATTTGCCAGTGACTCTCGGCTTTCTTGATCCTGTGGAATTTTTCTTTCTTCGGCTTCGCTTAATTCACTTCAGTTTTGATCCGCCCTGTTTCAAGATCGTACGGCAGATAAGAGCCTATCATAAATTATTCGAAGGCTGATGAATAGCGAGCACCGCGGCATCCACCGTCTTATCTGTTACGCACACACCGTGCAGACGCTAAGTAGAATAGGAGAGTGATGAACAGACACGTTAGCCGAGTCTTACTCAATGTCATGTGCACCCGACGAACCTGCATATTCGATTTGTTCGAAAAGTATGGCCTCTGCAAGAACATTTTTCCTTACTTCGTGCCATTAATAATTTCCCATTGACGTCCGTATCTTACAATTTTCATTTTTGAGAAATTTGATAATAATTAAACCGTGGACCTTTGTGCAGTCACAGGTCAGACAATTTTTCAAAAATCGAAGCAAATTTTTGGACACCTTTAAGCTACTTTTTTATCCGTACGAATTATATTAAATAACTGGTACATTCTTGTATATTCTGATATAGTATATTATGGTATATTCTACTATATTCTAGTATATTCTAGTATATTCTTGTACATTCTGGCAAACTCTAATATTACATATTCTTCCGAACACGTGTAACAACATTAATATCGGCATTCCCACAAAAGAAACATCAATCATATTACACCCCTAAAAATAAAAAGAGCGAGGAACAATTACGAGCCAAAATTTACAAAAGAAAGGAACACAATTTCGAGCGCAGCTGAAGCGAAGCGCTCGGGCCAGCAATTTTAATTTCTCTTTCAATTTCCGCGTTTCATCGGGGCTTTGCCGGACAAAGACACGTCCCGTCGTTTCTCTTTCCCGTTGATCGTTCCGCGTTTTTCGGAAAACCCGAAAGAATAATGGCGCGTCGTTCCGAGTAACGTTTTTGACGAACCGGGCCGACAAAAAAAGTGCGTCGCTCGTCGATAAAAGTTAAAGAAGACTTACGAGCGGCGTTGGAACGCCGGCCAAATCTCTGGATAAACTTTCCTTGTTTTCACGGGCGCGTATCGTTCATGCAAATCGGTCGGTTTACATGCAACGGTATTTTCGTTAGCAAAGAAATCCCGGACACGGATATCTGGACCGAAATTGGCGAATGATCTGCAGGCTGGTTGCTACGCGAGCATCGGTTTACGAGGTGAAAATTTGCTGTCGTCCTGTTATTGCTGGTGGCGATCAAAATTGAAAATATCGTTTCTGGCCATGACGATCGGCTGGTGTCTCGTAAAATGTCCGATATAGACGGGAAACAAAAATAATTTTTTGCAACGAAATTACACCGGTCTGCTTTTATCTGCGAACACACTGGAAAGTTCAAGATAGAGCGTAAAATTAGAAATTACGGGAGTCGACATCGTCCTGTGTACAGTTCGCCGATTGTTAGTTGTGGGATCGAGATAAATTTCGTTATAACGTACACACGGGAAAGTTAGAGTTCAATCCTGTTCGAAGGATGTAACGATGTTGCAGCGTTCCTTTGAGCAGTAAATTCAGGAATGATATAATGAGAACGTTACGTGTACACCGCAGGACCAAGTAGCCTCTTGTTTAGTCCACACATTTCAGCGGATAACGTAAACAGATTTCGTTAAATCAGAACGAGGCAATTTGAATTTAACGAGCCAGCCCCCCAATCCACCCTTTAAATCTGCTTCCCAAGATCACGGCGAAGCCATTAGCGACCGAGAGTTCAGCCACGATTATGCGCTTCAATTTATGATAATAAAAAAATCTTTGAAATTCCATGAACATCAATGAATCGATACGGATGACTCAATTTCCATTGACCCGAAGACGAGTGACCCGGCCGCGTCGATCGGATGTAATAGGTTAGAACGCAAATCAATTCGGTTTCGTAACTGCGATTAGTAAACAGTTCTTTTAATAGAAGAAATTATCGATTATGATCCGATAAATTGATAAAGTGTCCATTTACGAGCATCTTTAAATTATGCTGCGGTCGCTGGCAGATCGATCGGTAACAAACAAATTGGCAAAAACAGTTTCGAGAAGCACAGAAAAGTTTCTTCCCGAACAACAGTTGTTTCAGGTATAGCAAAAGTTAGCTCTGTAGAGTCGTGGCAAGCCTTGGGTACCTCGTGGTGCGGTCAGCCATTTGGTATTTCAAGTTAAGCAACCAACATCGCGGAGCTAACTGGGATGACCGCGGATTTTTCTGATCAATTAGTTCCGGACTGTATTCCATCTTCTGCAACATCGCATTGGAAGACTTTCAAGGGCCAATTCCACCTTGAAAGGAAACTTTTTCATGGTCACAATTTCGTTATAGGTTCTAGGAATGTTCAAGGTCTTTGGGAATACGTCGTTCGGAATGAATCGTTCTTAAGATTCTGGGGAATTCGGAACGTTTACGATTCAAAAAGGGTCGTGCTTAGGGTCACAATCCCCAGGTCTTCAAAACTCGAAGGGCCACAATGTTCTTTGGGAATACGATGAATCGTTCTAAGGTCTGAGGAATTCGAAACGTCTACAAATCAAAAAGGGCCATGCAATGTGATAGGGTCACAATTCCCAGGTCTTCAAAATTCGAAGGGTCATCGTTCCAAATGTCACCGGAATGACAAAGAATTGACGATTCGAAGAATCTTGAAATTGCAAAAGGTCACAATTCGAAGGACTAGTAGAATCTCAAAAGAGCCATCATTCTAAATGACATTGCAAGAGTTGTGGAAGCTCAAAGAGTTGCAATACTCTGGAAATAACAAGAAAATTACGATTTTAAGTTTTATCCTGAACACCATGGTTCCACAATTTCTGCTTTTAAAACTGGTCTCGTATTCTTTTGACCATTTCTCTAAAAAATCAAGCACTTTTTAACTGCAATCACTGTCACTAACTTTAGTAGCTTTGTAGCCATTGTTTGTGAAATGTCTGAAATGCACATTAATATTTATCATATCATGTGCAAGCGTTTCATCGTGTGCAAGATCGTTCGTAGAATATTCATGAGCCCCGTATGGTTTAATTATATTTTTAATTAAAAAAACATAATTATCCCATGATGTGTTATCCAGCGCATCGTTCTAAATGCGTTTGTTCGCTCCCGTCGTGTCGCCTGCACGTAGTATTACATTTCAATATGTCGCATGCACGCTGTTGACTGTTTAATTCATGGCTAAACTTCATACATTGACATAATCTCGCCGCTTTCTTATCGAATAATTAATAATCCAACTAATTATACATTGCACGCGCGGAGGCATATATAATCATCCAGCGTATTCACTGCATGCATTTCTCTTATCCAATAAATACAGTCAATGCATTCCTCGCAAATCTATTCAAATTTACTAAAACCTCCCATTATATAATATACGTAAATATCTATTTTAAAAACAAAAGGAAATCTCTGTAAGCTCTGCAAAGCGTTCATAAACATTTGTCGGATCTCAAAATAATTTCCATGGGCGAGACTATTAAATGCATTTTATTAAGCTGTACATCGATTGGTTTGGTCGACTGTAAATAGAAATAAATTTTAATTTTTACAATTTAGTGGTACCTCATTTCATCGCATTTTTTATATTAGGTTGTTGCATATGAAATGTCTGATTTTAGAACGTGAAGTTGTGAAGTGTTTTGATGAATAAATATTATTACCCTCTACAGGTTTGTTGCATATCATGAGGCCTCATCTTCAATTATATTTGAACATTATCTCTTCTTACAACACTTCTTAATGAGTTTAACAAGTAGGAAACAATAAAATGGTGTTCTAAAATTCTCCAAATGTATTCACTGTTTCGCATTTGATCTATTCACTTTCTGTATATCATAATTCAATTTCAATTTGAACATATATCTCTTCTCAATCAATTTAACAAGTAGGAAACAGTAAAACGGTGTTCTAAAATTCTTCAAATGCATTCACTGTTTCGCATTTGATCTGTTCACATTTATTGCGAGCGCATAAAATCCGCAGTCTAATAATATCCGAACGAATGCATGCTTCCCGATAATAACGAGAGGAAAGGCGAAAGTTAAAACGGCGATGACGAAATCGTAGAGAATCACGATCGCACGCGTAAAGAGTTTTAGACGAAGATCTCGAACGGCCGGTCCAGGTTCCCGGAAATCCAGACGCGTTGATCGAAAACAAATACCCCGAAAGTTCCACGGGGTTGTTGGTTCCTCCCGGGAAAAGCAATTTGTTGGTGTCTAAATTTACCAGTGAGCACGGCATTTTTTTTGGGACGATTCGCAGTCCGGCTTTTCTCCTCGAAGACCACGGGCTGACCTTAATCCTCTGATAATCGCTTTCCGCCATTAAGTGCTCTTTGCCCCGCAATCGCGACGAGTTCTCGACTTGTTGTCAGACTCTCCGAATGAACAAATCGAGTCGTTTGTCGTCTGTTGTGACCCACGCTACGAGTGAGCATTCTTTCTCCGACAATCCCGTAGCTGGTGGACAATGGTCCTGGATTAAAGAGGTCAACAATTTTTTCCACCGTCGATTTATGACCCATAGCACCTGTTCTCTACTTTAATCGCCAATATCATTTTTATCCCATTTGTCCGCTTTTTAACGACAACCATGCTATATACCAACGTCATTTCATTGTACA